>CAWUFW010018525.1:2500-218365 GCA_963921515.1 Calotriton arnoldi
TTCCTCTTCTTCATGGGCAGCTCTGGCATACACAGATGGCTCCAATCAGCTAATTTAAATACATGCTTTGGACCCACACAGTGGGTCATGCGCAGTGCGTCTGTCGCATTTCATGCTGGGCATTGAGTCCCTGTTGGAGGTGTGTTCCTACTTGATGAGTTCCGTGTGCTGCTAAGGTAAAAACCATTATTCTCCCTCAAGTGGGCTCCAAAGTGACATGCTGGTTCTTTGTTTCCTCAGTTGCTGTGACCGTGGCTTCTGTGAGTTACATCGCACCATGACCCCCTCCTTTTTTACAGTCCTGGGCGATTGCATCCTTTCACGGCAGAACAGCAGTCTTGAATTAGTCTGTTATCAAGTAAGCCAGAAAGCTTCAAGAGGGCCTTTCTCACTAGCACTTTGACACAAAGCTTTAGTATTAGAAGAGCACGGCATCTTCACTCCAGATAACAGTTCTGACACCACGTGGCGCGATTGGGACTAACCTCTTCTTCCATGGGCAGCTCTTAGCAACACTGGATGGCTCCACAGTCATTAGTTTACAAATACATGCTGGACCCCCAGTGGTGAGGTCATGCAGGTAAAACGTCTGTGGTTTCATGAAAGCATGCTGGGACATTCAGGGTCCCTATTTGGGGGTGTGTTCCCTGCAGTGAGTTCCAGTGTGCTGCTAAATTAAAACATTGTTCTCCCACTCAGTGGGCTCAAAGTGACATGCTGGTTCTTTATTTTCCTCAGTTGCTACGCTGACGTGGCTTCTGTAAGTTACACTCGCCACCGCAGCCTCCTTTGGTCCTGGGGCAGGTTGCATCCTTTGCGGCAGGCAGCCGTGTGAGCTAATTTTGGTATCCAATGGCACAGCTTCAGGAACACTCACAGCAGCTGAAGCTGGCTTTATTATTAGGAAAGCCATCTTCCTCCAGATAACAGTTCAGTACCGTGGCGTTCCAGGACACAGCACTCTTCTTCATGGGCAGCTCTAACTTAACACACGATGTGGCTCCAATCAATGAGATTTAAATACATGCTGGGACTGAGTGGGTCTTCGCAGTCGATCTGTATGGTACAAAGCAGCTGGGACATTGAGTCCTATTGGAATTATTATTCCTACTTGAGTGAGTTCCGTGTTACTGCTACAAAATTAAAGAACATTGTTCTCCCTCCGGTGGGCTCCAAAGTGACATGCTGGTTTAACCTTTTATTTTTCCTCAGTTACTGCGTGACAGTGGCTTCTGTAAGGTTACATGCGCACCAACAGCCCTCCTTTACAGTCCTGGAGACGGTGCATCCTTTCACGGCAGGGCAGCAGTGTAGTTAATTTGTTATCCAATTCGCCGAGAAGCTTCAAGGCATGCTCACCTTGAAAGCTGAAGCACAAGCTTTATTGGGCTTGCAGGCATCTTCCTCCGAATGTAACAGTTCACTTCCAAATGGCAGTTTCAAAGGACACAGCCTCTTCACTGCATGGGCAGCTCTAGCAACACACAGATGGCTCCAATCAATGAATTTAAATACATGCTGGGCCCCCAGTGGGTCATGCAGTGCGTCTGTGTAGTACAAAGCATGCTGGGACATTGAGTCCCTATTGGAGATTATTATTCCTCTAGGAAGTGGTTCATGCTTTTTAAAGTAAAGAGTGAGCTGCTACTGGTGAGCTACAGTGACATGCTGGTTCTTTATTTTCTCAGTTGCTGCTGACCGTGGCTTCTGTAAGGGTTACATACGCCTGTAGCCCCTCCTTTACCAGTCCTGGAGGCCGATTGCATCCTTTCACGGCAAGGGCAGCCGTGCTGATTAATTTGTTATCAATCGCCCGGCTTCAAGGGGCGCTCACAGCTGAAGCACAAGCTTTATTATTGGAAAAACCGGCATCTTCACTCCAGATAACAGTTCATGCGGCGCGTTTCAAGGACACCTTTCCTCTTCTTCATGGGCAAACTCAGCAACACACAGATGGCTCCAATCAATGAATTTAAATACATGCTGGACCCCCAGTGGGTCATGCGCAGGCGCGTCTGTGGCAGTACAAGCATGCTGGGACATTGAGTCCCCTAATGGAATTATTATTCCTCGCAGTGAGTTCCGTGTGCTGCTAAAATTAAAGGGCATTGTTCTCCCTCAGTGGGCTCCAAAGTGACATGCTGGTTCTTTGTTTCCTCAGTTGCTGTGACCGTGGCTTTGTAAGGTTACACTCGCTCGCAGCCCCTCCTTTACAGTCCTGGAAATGGTTGTCACTCCACGGCAGGGCCGCCGTGTAGTTAATTTTGTTATCCAATCGCTTGAAAGCTTCAAAGGACGCACTCACAGCAGCTTTGAAGCACAAGCTTTATTAGTAAGCAGGCATCTTACTCCAGATAACAGTTCATGCCGTGGCGTTTCAGGACACAGCCTCTTCTTCATGAGCACAGCTCTAGCAACACAGATGGCTCCAGTAATGAATTTAAATACATGCTGGACCCCAGTGGGTCATGCGCAGTGCGTCTGTAGCATTACAATGCTGGGACATTGGGTGCTATTGGAGATTATTATTCCTCGCAGTGAGTTCCATTGTGCTGCTAAAATTAAGAGCATTATTCTCCCTCCAGTGGGCTCCAGTGACATGCTGGTTCTTTATTTTCCTCAGTTGCTGCGCTGACAGTGGCTTCTGTAAGGTTACATCGCCTCGCAGCCCCTCGCTTTACAGTCTGGGCGTTTGCATCGCGCTTTCCAGAAGCCAGGGCAGCCCGTGCTTAGTTAATTGTTATCAATGGCGAAAGCTTCAAGGGCACTCACAGCGGCTGAAGCACAAGCTTTATTATTGGAAAAACCCGGCATCTTCACTCCAGATAACGAAGTTTTCATGCCGGCAGCGTTTCAAGGACACAGCCTCTTCTTATGGGCAGCTCTAGCAGGGGTCCAGCATGTATTTAAATTCATTGGTTGGAACCATCTGGCATGTTTATAAGGCTGCCCATGAAGGGAGGGCAGTAATCCTGGCTGCGTCACGCTGCGGCTAGCCCATCCTGGGTGAGATGCAGTTTCCAATAATAAAGCTGGCACTGCTATGAGCATGCGTCCTTGCTTTCGAGCGTTAATTAACAAAATTAACTACAGACACTCTTGTGAAAAACCACAATCTCAGATAAAGGAAGAAGCTCTGACGTCAAAGCACCCACGATCAGCGCTGGCTGAAGAGAGGTGAGACCAGCTGGAGGCCCACTGGAGGAGGCGGCCTGGCTCTTTAATTTGGCAGCGCACGAACCTGCGGGGAATGAATAATCTCAATGAGGACTCAATGTCCCAGCATGCTGTACCTCCACCGACTTTTGATGACCTACTGAAGTCCCAGCATGTTGGAGATTCGTGGAGGCAAATCTGTGTGTTGCTAAATGCACCCATGAAAGAGAGGCTGTGTCCTTTGGCCAACGTCATTTTGTCCCATGGAAAGCTGTATCTGGAGTGAAGATGCGTTTATAATAAAAACTGTGCTTCAGCTGATGATGTCACTGAGCTCAGTGGATGGCAAGGTAACTGCAAAACACCTGCCGTGAAGAGAATATGCACCGTCTCAAGTTTGCTGAGGCTCTTGAAGATATGCCTATTACAGAAGCCACGATCAGCGTGGCTGAAAGTAAAGAACCAGTGTGCTGGAGGCCACTGTATGGAGAGAAGACAATGCTCTTTGATTGGCGGCACAGGACTATCACGAAAATAACTCTGTCTCGGCAGAACTCAATGTCCCAGCGTGCTGCCTTCCCCTGAGCAGCCCATAACATGACCCAGAGTCCAGCGTGTATTTAAATTCATTTGGTGGGGCCATCTGTGGCCTGTTGCTAGAGCTGCCCATGAAGAGAGGCTGTGATGCAGAAGCAACGTCGTATGAACTGTTATGCGGGTGAAGGTGCGATTTTCAATGTAAAGCGATAGCTCGCTTGCTGGTGTCCTTTGAAAACTTTAAGGCGTTGAGATAACAGAGCCCAACTGCGGCTGCCCTGCATGAAGATCACCGCCTCCAGAAGGACTGTAAGGAAAGCGGCGTATGTGTTACAGAAACCCCGCGATCCAGCACTGGCAACTGAGAGAGTAAAGAACCAGCATGTCACTGGAGCCTGGAGAGGGGAGGCTGTACTCTTTAATTTTGGCAGCTGGGGGGCTCATAAAATTAGCTAGTCAGTAAGGACTCAATCCCAGCATGCTGTACTGCAGGCATAGCACATACTGTGAAGTCAACGTATCTCATTCAGGTCGTGATTGGAGCCATCTGATATTTGTTGCTGGAAACCTTACATGAAAGAAAGGCACAACAATCCTGAATATTTTGATAGTATAATTTATTACATCTGGGTGAAGATCTGCCGGTTTTCACATTGTGCGGCTGATAGCCTCAGCGCATGGTCGTCACTGAGCACCGGCGGTGGATGGCAAGGTGGCTACAGCGACTGCACCTCAGACAGAAGGTGCAGCCTCCAGGACATGAAGAGGAGGCTGCGAGCGTCTCATGTGCTACAGGCACACGGTCAACATATTTGCTCTTTTGAGCACGGCGGCACTACGAAACTCACTGCGAAGAGATAATGTAATCTCCAATGAGACTCCAGTAATCCCAGCATGCTTACCACAGGCAGCACTATACATATGCCCACTGAGAATCTAAGCCTCTTGACTAAATTCATTGATTAGGCAAATCTGTGTTGCCGACTGCGCATGAGAGGCTGTGATCACTTGAAGCGCGTCGTACATGGTATCTGGGTGTGCGATTTCAATGGCCGTAGCTTCAGCTGCTGTGGTGCGTCCTTTGTGGCTGCCAGGCCGGTGAACTGGCAAAAATTATTTGCGCTGCCCTCCAGAATTGCGTCTCCAGACGAGAGGGCTGCCCGGCATCTCTTCAACCTTACAGAGAAGCGCGGTCAACGTAAAGGGCAAAGCATGTCACTTGGAGCCCACCTGGAGAACCAATGCTCTTTGGTACAGCGGCACGGAGAACTCACTGCGGAAGAATAATAATCTCCAGTAGGGCAATGTTCTACGAGCATGCTTTATTGCTACACAGGCACTGCGCGCTGACCCACTGGAATTGATACGTTCAAATTCGTGAGTGGAGACTTAAATGTTGATATTGCTAGAGCTGCCCGCCATGAAAAGGCTGCATTGATCAGCAGCGGCGTCGTGATGAACTGACCATGCGCAGGTGAATGCGGTACAATGGTGGCTGTGCTTCGCTGCGTAATCCAGATTCCACTGGCTCGGCGACCAGACAACAAAGTGGCTACCACACGGCTGCCACGTGAAGTGCCGTCTCCAGGACACTGTAAAGGAGGGCTGCGGCGACGACATCTTCCAGCTACTACAGAAGCCACGATCAGCGCAGCAACTGAGAAGTAAGGACCAGCATGTCACTGAATTCCACTGGAAGGGAACAATGTCTTTAATTACAGCAAGCACTTGAACTCTTGCGAAGAGCCAGTAGTCTCAGTAGAGGCTCAGTAATCCCAGCATGCTATGCCCCACTTTGGGGCGCTCTTGCCACTGTTGGCTGAGGTCAGCCAATCAATGTTCAGAGTTGGTTGCAGTTAGGCCAGTCTATCTCAGCATAAAACTGCATGGTGAAGGAGGGCTGTATTGAAGCGTCGGCATGAACTGCAGCTATGGAGGTGAAGATGCCGTTTCCAATAAAGCGTGGCTCAAACTGCTTGTGGTGGAGTCACTGGCTGGAAGGCCGGTGAATAACAAAGGCTCAACTACATGACTGCCCTGCTGATGGCATGCAAATGCTCCAGAACTAACAAAAGGAGAGAGACTCTGCGGCGTGACAGCTACAGAAGCCACGATCAGCGCACGAGAGCTCAAGAACCAGCATCTCTTGAGCAGCCGGAGGACTAATCTGATTTTGAGGCGCACAGATCGTGTGCAGTCTCAATGGGGCTCCAGTGCGTGCACAGTACTACACTGCAGGCGCGCATATTACTGGGGGAGTCAGCGTATGACTGGAATGCAGTGATTGAGGCGCCATCTATATCATTATGGAAACTACCAAAAATAAGAAGAGGCTGTATGTCCTGCTGGCTGCGTCGTGTTGATTATCTGGAGTGAAGATACGGTACCGATAATGAAGCTTGTGCTTCAGCTGCTGTGGTCGTCGCTGAAAGCTCGGCGGGCGATGAATGAACAAAAATTAACTACGCGGCTGCCTCAGAGTGAAGAGATGCACCTTCAGACAACAGGGCTTCTGCAGAGGCAGCATGCTGGCCTACTTGCAGAAACCTTATGATCAACACATGGAAGCATGTCACTGGGCCACTAGGAGGGAGAGAGACAGGATGCTCTTTATTTAGCAGCACACGGGCGAGATGTGAATCTCAATGGAGGCACTCAGTAATCCCCAGCATGCTGCGCCACCGCAGGCGCGCATATGACCTGGGGTTAGACACCTGTTCATTCGTGTTGATTGGGCTACGTGTAGTATTAGCTACCCATGTGTGATCACGGCTTGTAATCAGTATGCTGTTGTCTGGAGTGAAGATCTTGTTTTCAATATTAAAGCTTGTGCTTCAGCTACTGCGGTAGATCCTGAGGCCGGCAGATGGTCGGTGTCAGCTACCGCGACCTGCAGGTGGTGCACGTCTCAGGACTGGAGGCTGGGGTAATCAGTGAGCTAAAGCCACGATCAGCGGCGGCTGAGTGGGAGCCAGCATGCCCCCAGACCACTGGAGAGACAATGCTCTTCTTACAGCGGCACACGGAGGCTCACTGCGGTAATAATCTCAGTAAAGACTCCAGTAATCCCAGCATGCTTTGCTACGCAGGCACACTAAAGCATGACCCACTGGGAAGTCAAGCCTGTTAAATTCATTGATTGGAAGCCATCTGTGCTGTTGCCAAACTGCCATGAAGAGGCTGTGATCACTTGAAAGCAGTCGACATGGGTGTTATCTGGAGTGAAGATGCAGTTTCCAATAATAAGCGTGCTTCAGCTACTGTGACAGATCTGCTAGCACCGGCATTAGTAACAAAACCAACCACCGGCTTTGCCCTGCCGTGAAAGGGATGCCACCGTCTCCCGGGACTGTAAAGGGAGGCTGCACGGCGTATGTGGCCTTACAGAAGCCACGGTCAGCGCAGCAACTGAGGAAAATAAAGAACCAGCATGTCACTTTGGAGCCCACTGGAGGAGAACAATGCTCTTTAATTTTAGCAGCACACGGAACTCATAGAGGCCAATAATCTCCAATAGGGACTCAATGTCCCAGCATGTGTACTACACAGGCATGCCACTCGCATGACCCACTGGGGTCAGCGTATATTTAAATTCATTGATTGGAGCCATCTGTGTGTTGCTAAACTGCCATGAAGAAGAGGCTGTGTCACCTTGAAGCAGCATTAGAAGCATGAACTGTTATCTGGAGTGAAGATGCTGAGTTTTCCAATAATAAAGCTTTGTGCTTCAGCTGCTGTAGTCGTCCTTTGAAGCTTTCGAGGCGTTGGACAACAAAAATTAACTACACGGCTGCCCTGCCGTGAAAGGTCCTACACCGTCTCCAGGACTGTAAAGGAGGGCTGCCGGCGTATGTAACGCCACAAGCCACGGTCAGCGCAACAACTTCGAGGAAAATAAAGCCAGCATGTCACTTTGGAGCCCACTGGAGGGAGGGCAATGCTCTTTAATTTTTAGCAGCACCGCAGACTCACTGCGAAGAATAATAATCTCTCAGCGGGACCAATGTCCCAGCATGCTTTTGTACTACACAGACGCATGCGCATGACCCACTGGGGGTCCAGCATGTATTTAAGGAATTCATTGATTGGAGCCATCTGTGTGTTTGCTAAACTGCCATGAAGAAGAGGCTAGCCAGTAGCCAAGCTTATTCAGCATGAACTGTTATCTGGAGTGAAGATGCAGTTTTCCAATAATAAAGCTTGTACTTCAGCTGCTGTGAGTGCGTCCTTTGAAGCTTTCGAGAGCGATTGGACCAGCAAAATTAACTACCACGGCTTTGCACCCTGCCGTGAAAGGAGATACCACCGTCTCCAGGACTGTAAAAGGAGGGGCTGCGGCGTATGTAACCTTACAAGCCACGGTGGCGCAGCAACAGAGAAAATAAAGAACCAGCATGTCACTTTGGAGCCCACTGGAGGGAGAACAATGCTCTTTAATTTTGCTTTTTACGAACTCACTGCGAGGAATAATAATCTCAATAGGGACTCAATGTCCCAGCATACTTTAGTACTACACAGGCACTGCGCATGACCCACTGGGGTCCAGCATGTATTTAAATTCATTGATTAAAGACCATCTGTGTGTTGCTAGAGCTGCCCCATGAAGAAGGAAACATGTCCTTGACGCGTCGGCATGAACTGTTATCTTGGAGTGAAGATGCGGTTTTCCAATAATAAAGCTTGTGCTTCAGCTGCTGTAAGAGTCGTCCTTTGAAGCTTTAGGCGGTTGGATAACAAAATTAACTACGGCTGCCTGCCGTGAAAGGATCTGAGTCTCAGGACTGTAAAGGAGGGGCTGGGCGTGTAACCACCACAGAAGCCGTGAGTCAGGCGGCAACTGAAGCAAAGAACCAGCATGTCACTTTAGGCCCACAGGAGAGGAGAACTAATGCTCTTTAATTTTTAGCAGCACACGGAACTCACTCGAATAACCATCTCAATAAGGACTCAATGTCAACATCGCTGTACTACACAGGCCTTTCTTTTGACCACTGAGGTCCAGCATGTATTTAAATTCATTGATTGAACCCATCTGTGTGTTGCTAGACTACTCCATGAAGAAGAGGCTGTCCTTGGCGTCGGCATGAACTGTTATCTGGGTAGAAGATGCGGTTTCCAATAGCAGCTGTGCTTCAAGCTGCTGTGAGTGCGTCCTTTGAAGCTTTGGGCGATTGGATAACAATACATTTAATCACTCACTTATAGAGTCAGTCACACACCTACTAAATCATCCATTCAGACACTTATACACCCACTCATTCTTCAATACGCCTTTCCCTATATATATTAAACATATTTAAACTTTACAGAAACACACAGTCACTAGATGATGTCATCAGTGATGTCATCAGTGATGTCATTTGAGATGTCATCAGTGATGTCATCAGTGATGTCACTGACCATTTCATGAGTGATGTCATATGTGACGTCATCAGCAGTGCATTGCGGGGCGCGAGTTATAGTTAGCTGAACTAACTATAACGGGGAATTTCTCTGGTTTTGTACGAGTGAAATGTCCAACTAACTATAACTTTCCCTAAAACCTATGGTTTTTTCAGTGAATATATGTTTAATATATATAGGGAAAGGCGTATTGAAGAATGAGTGGGTGTATAAGTGTCTGAATTGATGATTTAGTACATGAGTGACTGACTCTACAAGTGAGTGATTAAATGTATCTTACTGAATGCATGGGTTAGTGACTAAACTGTGTGAATGTCTGTATCCATCTGTCTGTTGGTTTGTAAGCGGCTGCATGGCTTTCTGAATAGCTACATGAGTGTCTACATGGGTTATTGATTGATTGTCTGAGTATCTGTATGGGTGCCTGAGTGTTTGTGTGGGTGGGGTGTGTGTGACTCTGTGCATAGATGTGTGAGTTGGTGATTCACTGGGTGCATGGTTTCAAGAGTGTATCTGTGATGGACTGTATAGGTGGGTGAGTGTGTGTATGGGTGTGTTAGTGATTGAATGTATATCTCAGTGGTACATGTGTGAGTAACTACATATGTGAAAGGCAGTATATATGTGTGTTGGAGTATATAAATGGCTATAAGTGAGAGTGTGTGATTGTGAGAGTGGCTGTATGGATGAGTGTGTACTTGTATCAGTGATTGTATAAGAGCGTAAGAATGTGCTAGTATTTGTATGAGTAAGTGAGCTGGTGTGTGTATAACTGTATAGGTGAGTAAATGGAGTGTGTGATTAAGTTTTGCATGACTGACTAGGTGTGTGAGTACCTCTATGGGCGAGTGGCGGTGTGTGAGTGTTTATATAGGTGTATGAGTGCATATGATAGTCCTGTACTGAGTGACTAAGTATGAGTGACTGTACGGGTGAGTGAGTGGATGTGTGTGTAAACCTAAGAATCAGTGAGTGGGTATGTCGTTTTTGGTGTTGGAGTGTCTATGGTTTTGAGAATGGCAGTCTGTAATTTAGAGTGGGTGTATCAAAAGTTATATTAGGGTGTGAGAAGATGCATGAAATTATCACATGGATGATGTCATCAGTGATGTCATTTGAGATGTCATCAGTGATGTCATCAGTGATGTCACTGACCATGTCATGAGTGATGTAATATGTGACGTCATCAGCAGTGCATTGCGGGGCGCGAGTTATAGTTAGCTGAACTAACTATAACGGGGGAATTTCTATGGTTTTGTACGAGTGAAATGTCCAACTAACTATAACTGTCCCTAAAACCTATGGTTTTTTCAGTGAATTTCAAAGGTTTTTAAATGCTAATTTCTAACTATAACGTGTCTGAAACCTATGGTTTTTTCAGTGAATTTCAAAGGTTTTTTAAATGCTAATTTCTAACTATAACGTGCCTGAAACCTATGATTTTTTAAGTGAATTTCAAAGGTTTTTTTAAATGCTAGTTTCTAACTATGCCTACAGAGGTAGGACATGTGAAGAAAGAAGAAAAACGCACAGAAAGAAGCAAAAGATGTGCAGAAAGAACCAACAGAGGAGCAGAAAGAGGCCTTGTTGCAAAATCATCCTGTGCCCACAACTTTTTCAGACGGGTACTGGTGGTAACTGACTCTGACTAACCAGAGCCAGTGCTATGCTAAAAGACACTTAGAATACAGTGAAAACACCTACATACACTAGGGAACACTATGCGTTGGGGTACCCCTGTGATTAGCATGACCTCCTCTGCAAGTCCCTAGTACATAATAGGGCAGGGGGATTAAAACTACCTCTTAAAACGCGCTACAGGGCGCGTTTTAAGTTGCGGGATTAAGTCCCCTTGAATCCTGAGGGTCCCTGGGGCCCAACTAGCCCACTAGGTACTTCCAGTAAGCACCACAGGCCTGCGTTGCAACGCCTGTAACAAATTGTGCAGTTGTGTTTAGGTAGTGAAGAGGGTCGTGCTGGGGGTAGTGTTTTAGGGTTTAGGGTAGTGCAGTGGTGTTTGTGTAGTGTAGGGGGTCATGCTGGGGGTAGATTTAGGGTTTAGGGTAGTGTAGTGGTGTTTGGGTAGTGTAGGGAGTCGTGCTGGGGGGAGTGTTTTAGGGTTTATGGTAGTGCAGTGGTGTTTGGGTAGTGTAGGGGGTCGTGCTGGGGGTAGTGTTTTAGGGTTTAGGGTAGTGCAGTGGTGTTTGGGTAGTGTAGGGGGTCGTGCTGGGGGTAGTGATTTAGGGTAGTGCAGTGGTGTTTGGGTAGTGTAGGGGGTACTGCTGGGGGTAGTATTTTAGGGTTTAGGTTAGTGCAGTGGTGTTTGGGTAGTGTAGGGGTACTGCTGGGGGTACTGTTTTAGGGTTTAGGGTAGTGCAGTGGTGTTTGTGTAGTGTAGGGGGTAGTGTTTTAGGGTTTAGGGTAGTGCAGTGGTGTTTGTGTAGTGTAGGAGGTTGTGTTTTAGGGTATAGGGTAGTGCAGTGGTCTTTGGGTAGTGTAGGAGTCGTGCGGGGGTAGTGTTTTAGGGTTTAGGGTAGTGTAGGGGGTCATGCGGGGGTAGTGTTTTAGGGTTTAGGGCAGTGCAGTGGTGTTTGGGTAGTGTAGGGGTTCGTGCTGGGGGAGTGTTTTAGGGTTTAGGGCAGTGCAGTGGTGTTCGGGTAGTGTAGGGGGTCGTGCTGGGGGAATGTTTTAGGGTTTAGGGCAGTG
Organism: Calotriton arnoldi; assembly: GCA_963921515.1. Taxonomy (NCBI): domain Eukaryota; kingdom Metazoa; phylum Chordata; class Amphibia; order Caudata; family Salamandridae; genus Calotriton; species Calotriton arnoldi. The sequence continues at coordinate 14,303 of CAWUFW010018525.1, forward strand.
CAGTGGTGTTCGGGTAGTGTAGGGGGTCGTGCTGGGGGAGTGTTTGAGGGTTTAGGGCAGTGCAGTCGTGTTCGGGTAGTGTAGGGGGTTGTGCTGGGGGTAGTATTTTAGGGTTTAGGGTAGTGCAGAGGTGTTCGGGTAGTGTAGGGGGTTTTGCTGGAGGTGGTGTTTCAGGGTTTAGGGCAGTGCAGTGGTGTTCGTGCAGTGTAGTGGGTGGTGTTTCAGGGTTTAGGGCAGTGGTGTTCAGGCAGTGTAGGGGGTCTTGCTGGGGTTGATGTTTCAGGGTTTAGGGCAGTGCAGTGCTGTTCGGGCAGTGTAGGGGGTCGTGCAGGGGGTGGTGTTTCAGGGTTTAGGGCAGTGCAGTGGTGTTCGGGCAGTGTAGGGGTCGTGCTGGGGCTGGTGTTTCAGGGTTTAGGGCAGTGCAGTGGTGTTCGGGCAGTGTAGGGGGTCTTGCTGGCGGTGGTGTTTCAGGGTTTAGGGCAGTGGTGTTCGGGCAGTGTAGGGGGTCTTGCTGGGGGTGGTGTTTCAGGGTTTAGGGCAGTGCAGTGGTGTTCGGGCAGTGTAGGGGGTCTTGCTGGGGGTAGTGTTTCAGGGTTTAGGGCAGTGCAGTGGTGTTCGGGCAGTGTAGGGGGCGGTGCAGGGGGTGGTGTTTCAGGGTTTAGGGCAGTGCAGTGGTGTTCGGGCAGTGTAGGGGGTGCTGCAGGGGGTGATGTTTCAGGGTTTAGGGCAGTGCAGTGGTGTTCGGGCAGTGTAGGGGGTCATGCAGGGGGTGGTGTTTCAGGGTTTAGGGCAGTGCAGTGGTGTTCGGGCAGTGTAGGGGGTCGTGCTGGGGCTGGTGTTTCAGGGTTTAGGGCAGTACAGTGGTGTTCGTGCAGTGTAGGGGGTCGTGCTGGGGCTGGTGTTTCAGGGTTTAGGGCAGTGCAGTGGTGTTCGGGCAGTGTAGGGGGTTGTGCTGGGGCTGGTGTTTCAGGGTTTAGGGCAGTGCAGTGGTGTTCGGGCAGTGTAGGTGGTCGTGCTGGGGCTGGTGTTTCAGGGTTTAGGGCAGTGCAGTGGTGTTCGAGCAGTGTAGGGGGTCGTGCTGGGGGTGGTGTTTCAGGGTTTAGGGCAGTGCAGTGGTGTTTGGGCAGTGTAGGGGGTCATGCTGGGGCTAGTGTTTCAGGATTTAGGGCAGAGCAATGGTGTTCAGGCAGTGTAGGGGGTGTTGCTGGAGGTGGTGTTTCAGGGTTTAGGGCAGTGCAGTGGTGTTCGTGCAGTGTAGTGGGTGGTGTTTCAGGGTTTAGGGCAGTGGTGTTCAGGCAGTGTAGGGGGTCTTGCTGGGGTTGATGTTTCAGGGTTTAGGGCAGTGCAGTGGTGTTCGGGCAGTGTAGGGGGTCGTGCTGGGGGTGGTGTTTCAGGGTTTAGGGCAGTGCAGTGGTGTTCCGGCAGTGTAGGATGTCGTGCAGGGGTGGTGTTTCAGGGTTTAGGGCAGTGCAGTGGTGTTCGGGCAGTGTAGGGGGTCATGCTGGGGGTGGTGTTTCAGGGTTTAGGGCAGTGCAGTGGTGTTCGGGCAGTGTAGGGTGTCGTGCTGAGGGGTGGTGTTTCAGGGTTTAGGGCAGTGCAGTGGTGTTCGGGCAGTGTAGGGGGTCGTGCAGGGGTGGTGTTTCAGGGTTTAGGGCAGTGCAGTGGTGTTTGGGCAGTGTAGGGGGTCGTGCAGGGGGTGGTGTTTCAGGGTTTAGGGCAGTGCAGTGGTGTTCGGCCAGTGTAGGTGGTCTTGCTGGGGGTGGTGTTTCAGGCTTTAGTGCAGTGGTGTTCGGGCAGTGTAGGGGGTCTTGCTGGGGGTAGTGTTTCAGGGTTTAGGGCAGTGCAGTGGTGTTCAGGCAGTGTAGGGGGTCTTGCTGGGGCTGGTGTTTCAGGGTTTGGGGCAGTGCAGTGGTTTTCGGGCAGTGTAGGGGGTCGTGCTGGGGCTGGTGTTTGAGGGTTTAGGGTAGTGCAGTGGTGTTCGGGCAGTGTAGGGGGTCGTGCTGGGGCTGGTGTTTCAGGGTTTAGGGCAGTGCAGTGGTTTTCGGGCAGTGTAGGCGGTCGTGCTGGGGCTGGTGTTTCAGGGTTTAGGGCAGTGCAGTGGTGTTCAGGCAGTGTAGGGGGTCGTGCTGGGGGTGGTGTTTCAGGGTTTAGGGCAGTGCAGTGGTGTTCGGGCAGTGTAGGGGGTCGTGCTGGGGGTGGTGTTTCAGGGTTTAGGGCAGTGCAGTGGTGTTCGGGCAGTGTAGGGGGTCATGCTGGGGGTGGTGTTTCAGGGTTTAGGGCAGTGCAGTGCTGTTCGGGCAGTGTAGGGGGTCGTGCAGGGGTGGTGTTTCAGGGTTTAGGGCAGTGCAGTGGTGTTCGGGCAGTGTAGGGGTCGTGCTGGGGCTGGTGTTTCAGGGTTTAGGGCAGTGGTGTTCGGGCAGTGTAGGGGGTCTTGCTGGCGGTGGTGTTTCAGGGTTTAGGGCAGTGGTGTTCGGGCAGTGTAGGGGGTCTTGCTGGGGGTGGTGTTTCAGGGTTTAGGGCAGTGCAGTGGTGTTCGGGCAGTGTAGGGGGTCTTGCTGGGGGTAGTGTTTCAGGGTTTAGGGCAGTGCAGTGGTGTTCGTGCAGTGTAGGGGGTCGTGCTGTGGATGGTGTTTCAGGGTTTAGGGCAGTGCAGTAGTGTTCGGGCAGTGTAGGGGGTCGTGCAGGGGTGGTGTTTCAGGGTTTAGGGCAGTGCAGTGGTGTTCGGGCAGTGTAGGGGGTCGTGCTGGGGGTGGTGTTTCAGGGTTTAGGGCAGTGCAGTGGTGTTCGGGCAGTGTAGGGGGTCTTGCTGGGGGTGATGTTTCAGGGTTTAGGGCAGTGCAGTGGTGTTCGGGCAGTGTAGGAGGTCTTGCTGGGGGTAGTGTTTCAGGGTTTAGGGCAGTGCAGTGGTGTTCTGGCAGTGTAGGGGTCATGCTGGGGGTGGTGTTTCAGGGTTTAGGGCAGTGCAGTGGTGTTAGGGCAGTGTAGGGGGTCATGCTGGGTGTGGTGTTTCAGGGTTTAGGGCAGTGCAGTGGTGTTCGGGCAGTGTAGGGGGTCATGCTAGGGTATGTGTTTCAGGGTTTAGGGCAGTGCAGTGGTGTTCGGGCAGTGTAGGGGGTCGTGCAGGGGCTGGTGTTTCAGGGTTTAGGGCAGTGCAGTGGTGTTCGGGCAGTGTAGGGGGTCGTGCTGGGGGTACTGTTTTAGGGTTTAGGGTAGTGCAGTGGTGTTTGGGTAGTGTAGGGGGTCGTGCTGGGGGTAGTGTTTTAGGATTTAGGTTAGTGCAGTGGTGTTTGGGTAGTGTAGGGGGTCGTGCTGGGGGTAGTGTTTTAGGGTTTAAGGTAGTGCAGTGGTGTTTGTGTAGTGTAGGGGCTCGTGCTGGGGTAGTGTTTTAGGGTTTATGGTAGTGCAGTGGTGCTTGTGTAGTGTAGGGGTCGAGCTGGGGGTAGTGTTTTAGGGTTTAGGGTAGTGCAGTGGTGTTTGTGTAGTGTAGGGGTCATGTTTTAGGGTAGTGCAGTGGTGTTTGGGTAGTGTAGGGGTCGTGCTGGGGGTAGTGTTTTAGGATTTAGGTTAGTGCAGTGGTGTTGGGGTAGTGTTTTAGGGTTTAGGGTAGTGCAGTGGTGTTTGTGTAGTGTAGGGGGTCATGCTGGGGGTAGTGTTTTAGGGTTTAGGATAGTGCAGTGGTGCTTGTGTAGTGTAGGGGGTCGTGCTGGGGTAGTGTTTTAGGGTTTAGGGTAGTGCAGTGGTGTTTTTGTAGTGTAGGGGGTCATGTTTTAAGATGCAACGCTCCAATATCTGACCAGTCTGCACTACATAAAACTGTAAAAAAACTAAAAATAAAAAGTGTTTTGCACACTTTTGTCATTGGGCTATATGTGGGCTACATCTGGGTAATATTTGTGCTACATTTGGGCTCTTTTTTCACTGGTGGCCATCTTGGAAGACTTCTTTGTTATGAAGTTTCCTAATTTCCTCATTTACTGCAGTCTCCTCAGTAGGAAATGCTTTCAGTGTTTTACTTTGATTCCATCAAGAAGGCATTCAGATGTGTCACACATTTGCCATAAATTCAGAATGTTATTACTCTAGTTGTTCATTAGATCACTGTAGTAAAGCTACTGCTCACCAGGGAGTTAACTGGTAGTCTGCTGCTGGTATTGAAAGTGATTGTTTCAGTCTGCATGTCAGAATTTTCTAATGAAATAGAAGAGGATTTGAGATCTCACTTAAAACATGCACTAATTTTTCTTTCTACAGCACTAACCATAATTTCTATGACAAAATGAACCCCATCATTTTGTTCCTTTTTAAATTAAATGTTTTAAGTGTTACCAGTTTATTCCAATCAAGATGGCTTCAGGTGTGCCATACTTTTGTCATAAGTAAGACTGTTAGCGCTCTAGTTGTTCTTTAGAACACTCTGGGAAGCTGCAGTAGAACACAAAGGCATCAACTGGCAGGCTGCTCCTGTTGAAATATAACAGGAAGATATTTGAGATCACACTTGAAACATGTCCTAATTTTTCTTTCCAGAGCACTAACCATAATTTCTATGACAAGATGAACCCCATCATTTTGTTCCTTTTTAAATTAAATGTTTTAAGTGTTACCAGTTTATTCCAATCAAGATGGCTTCAGGTGTGCCATACTTTTGTCATAAGTAAGGCTGTTAGCACTCTAGTTGTTCTTTAGAACACTCTGGGAAGCTGCAGTAGAACACAAAGGAATCAACTGACAGTCTCTGCCCTTGTTGGATGTACATGTTTTACTGAGAATGTCAGACTTCATTCTCACATGACTGAGAAAGATAATGTGAATTTACAGAAAATATGCTCTCATTTTAGCTTCTGAGGCACCTTCCAAAACTGTATTGGACAAGCATGTGAAAATAGTTTTCTCTCAAACATGATTCATGATATCCCAGCAGAAGGTTTTTTACAGGGTAAAATCACCTTAGAACACACCACAATTCCTGAAATTAGTATGGTACCATCAACAAATGAATTCTAATGTAACTAAAGTCTGTTATCACCCTTTATAGTTCTCCTTTTGGTAACCCTCAAAATCTTCGATTCACTACAATGCATTTCAAAGGGGTACTATCATTTATATTGGTCCCAAGATGGCTGCCAGCAATTCCAGGATGAAGTGCTGACAGCCAATCAGATCTCACGATGACATGTGTGGTTAGGCTCCGCCCAGATATATATGTGTTTTTACTTTTGATTTTCTCAGCAACTACTGAACGGATTTACACCATTTAACAAAAGGGTTCTTTTTGAACCTAGAACTACCTCTTTGCCAAATTTGGTGTAATTCCGTTCAGCAGTTCGGGCTGTAGCCTTGCATAAAGTTTCCTATGGGAAATTGATTTTTTGACTCTTATTTTTTTAATTTCTCCGCAACTACTGAACGGATTTACACCATTTAACAAAAGGGTTCTTTCTGAACCAAGAACTACCTCTTTGCCAAATTTGGTGTAATTCCGTTCAGCAGTTCGGGCTGTAGCCGTGTCTAAAGTTTCCTAAGGGAAAATGAATGGGGAAAACACGTTTTAAGACCCCCCTTTTTCTCGGCCCCCGCTTGACGAATCACCCTGAGAATTTCAGGGTAGGAGCGGACCGGAGCGGGCCATAAAGTTTGAAAATTTCGCGAAGATTCGTCAACCGACGCAAGAGTTATTTCAAATAGAATGTCGCGGATTTCCTATGGAAAATAGGTCCTAACTATAACTATCTACTGGCGACCGCCAGTAGATAATATATATATACACACTTATAATATTAGTAAAATTGTCTTGTTTTAAATATAGTTTGCAATTTTTAATGTGTAATTGAATTTTTAAAAGGCAATTAGATGGGTCTGGTGGCTCAGTGGACTATGTGTCCACTGCAGAACCCTGTGTTCAATTTAATGGTCATCGGTTCAAATCCCGGCGGGTCCACTCAGCCTTTCAACCATCTGAGGTCGATAAAATGAGTACCGTTGGGTAACAATAAACATCTATTAGTGCTAAGATGCCTAAGAGTTAATGTGCGATCTACAAATACCTATTTTAAGTAGTTTATAATTTAGTAGTGGGATATTGGGTTTTTGGGGGAATATGGTGGGAGGTTAATTACATTTTAACTAATTGTTTTTTAATGTTAAATAATGTAAAATCAATATATAAATGATTAGTATGTAATGTTTTAATTGTTTAATTGTTCTTTCATTTATTTGGGTTTAATTTCAGATTTTTAATTTATATTTTGTATTGTATAATTAGTTATACCTAATTTAGCAGCATGTTCAGTTTGTAGGGGAATAGGGTGAGAAATTATTTAAATGAAAATAGTTTTCTTTATTAATTTTTTGATATTTAAATACTTAATTTATAAATCATAATTTTTTCAGTGAATATTTAAAATGAAAAAATAGTTTTATTTAGACTATGCAAGAAAAAATTAGTAATATATATTAGCAAGTGTATATTATATTTATTATTTTTATATGTTTCATTTATTTAAATTTTATTATTTTATTTCTATTTTAATTTATCTTCTTGGTGTTTGTGGTTTTTTCAGTAGTAGCGAGACAAGTGAATTTTACGTATGTTTATTTAAATATTTCATTTAATGATACGTTTATTTAGTATATTTATAATAAATTGTGCATTTTATTTAAATGTATACAATATGTATTTTCTAGTTTAACTATTGTTAATCATTTTATGTTTTTAGGTATTTAAATTTTTTTTTTTAAATGACTGTATTGGAATGGTATATGTAACCTTTCTGAAGTCCAACACTTTCCCTACTGTTGCTTAAATTGGAGTGGGAACAGTAAATCTAGTTCATCCAATTCCTATGCTTTCCTTAATATTGTTTAATTGGGGTGGGGATAGTTAATATAACCCTTACAAAGTCCAACATTTTCCCTACTGTTGCTTAGGATGGAGTGAGACTAGAAAATATAACCCCTTTTAAGTCCAATACTTTTCCTTCTGTTTTGTATATATTGGGGTGTGAATAGCAAATCTAATCCCTCTGAAGTCCAACACTTTTCCAGCTGTTGCTTACATTGCAGTGGGAATAGTAAATCTAACCTCTCTGAAATTCAGCACTTTCCCTGCTTTTGCTTAGTATGGAATGGGAATAGTAAATTTGACCCCCTCAGAGGTTCAACACCTTCCCTACTGTTGTTTAGACTGGAGTGGAAATGGCCATTTGAACCCCTCTGAAGTCCAACACCTTCCCTACTGTTGTTTAGACTGGAGTGGAAATGGCCATTTGAACCCCTCTGAAGTCCAACACTTTCCCTACTGTTACTTAGATTGGAGTGGAAGTAGCAAACACCGACTTTCTAGAGGACTTGCTCCCTTCACAGCGAAGCTCTGCCTGGTAGCTGTTGCTGACCCTGTTGCTGCTGCTGACCCTTGGTTGAGGCCCACGTCTACCCGCAGGCCCCTGCCTGCGCCTCATATCTGGTGGTCTAGTGATAGAGCGTCACTGCTCTGCTGCTGGGCTGTCCCTCTGCCTCTTTTTTCTGATTTCTGCCTTAGAGCCTTTATTCAGCTTTCTCCTTTTTTACCTTTTTCTTCCGATTGTCCCTCGTCCCTATTGCGGTAATCCCCATGGCTCACCCCCTCCAGTGACCCTTCCCGCTCCCGCATTTCCTGCCACCCAGCTGTCCAGCCCCCCAGCACAACTGAATGGCAGCCGCTGGCGTGCCAAAGATAGGCCTGTCTGCACCGGTCCGTGCCTGGACCATGCCCAGCGCCTGGTATCCTGGTTCTCGGACCTTCCACCGCTATGATGCCAGCACCCTCCTCGCCCACAACTCAGGACGCCATACTGCCTGTCACCTCGCATCACCGAAGAAGACCCAAGGACCCTTCTCCTGCCAGAACTGCAGCCACATCCTCACCCATGCCAGCATGCCAGATCCTCTTGCTGCCCAATCGACCAACAGCACACTCGACCGACTCAACTGCATCCTCTTCAATGTGCGATCCCTCTACAAACATGCCACAGAAATCTGGGACCTCCCCGACATCACCTTCTTCACGGAAACCTTGATCAACCCCTGATCTGGACCGGACATCGCCATCACCATCCCTGACGGCTACAAAATCACCTGCAAGGACTGCACCGACCGACCAGGAGGAGGCATCGCCATCATCCACAAGAACACTCTCCGACTGACCATGCACTCAAATGACCCAATGACAACCATCTTGAACCTGGACCTTGAAATGGTTATTATGTAATGTTTTAATTGATTAATTGTTCTTTCATTTATTTGGGTTTAATTTCTAATTTTTAATTCATATTTTGTATAGTATAATTAGCTATTGCTAATTTAGCAACATGTTCAGTTTGTATGGGAATAGGGTGAGAAATTATTTCGTTTTCTTTATTAATTTTTGTTATTTAAATGTTTAATTTTTAAATCATTATATAATTTTTCGATTGAATATCTGTGCAACAGTAGGGAAAGCATTGGATGTCAGAGGGGTAACATTTACTATTCCCACTCCAGTCTTTGCAACAGTAGAAAGTGTTGGGCTCACAAGGGGTAAAATTTACTATTCCCAATCCAGTCTGTGCAACAGCAGGGAAATCATTGCACTTTGGAGAAGTAACATTCACTATTCCCACTCCAGTCTGTGCAACAGTAGGGAAAGCATTGGGCTACAGAGAGGTAACATGTACTATTCCCACTCCAGTCTATGCAACAGTAAAAAGTGTTGGGCTCACAAGGGGTAAAATTTACTATTCCCAATCCAGTCTGTGCAACAGCAGGGAAATCATTGCACTTTGGAGAAGTAACATTCACTATTCCCACTCCAGTCTGTGCAACAGTAGGGAAAGCATTGGGCTACAGAGAGGTAACATGTACTATTCCCACTCCAGTCTATGCAACAGTAGGGTTAGTAGTTTACTTCAAACACATAACATACATGAAACATCACTAATAATTTAATAAAGATCTTAATATAAACTTTATTACCTAAACAAAAAATATAAAAAAAACAATTAAACAATTAGCATAATTATTAACCAATTTAATAATCAATTTTCAATAAAAACAAACTGGCCATTATTTATTACTTAAATAACTTACCACACTATACCCCACAAACCTAGCAGCCCACACTTAATGCCATAATCAATTGCTAATTAAATATTAATTAATCCATTAATATGTAATCATTAATCAATCTGTTCTTAATTAATAATTATTATTCATTACTTTGTTAATTACCAATTAACTTTCCACCCTATATCCCTACAAACTCACCAACCCGCACAAATAACTTACAAAATATAATTACAAAATAATATTCAATTGTATAATAAAGTGTTCATAAATTGTTAATTAATTATTACTTAATTAACTTCCCACCCTGCACCCCTACAAACCCAGCAACCTACACCTGATAAATAACTTGGTAAATGATTTAGATAATTATTAATCAATTAAATATCGATAATACATTTATTATTATTAATTACTTAATTATACTTAAATAACTTCCTACCTTACAGCTCTACAAACCTAGCAACCCACTACAAAAGTTTAAATTACTCTTATAATTAAATTAAAAATTAGAAATCACTTAACTTTACAATCTATATTTAAAAATATTATATATATATATATATATATATATATATATATATTCACTGAAAAAACCATAGGTTTTAGGGACAGTTATAGTTAGTTGGACATTTCACTCGTACAAAACCCGTGAAATTCCCCCGTTATAGTTAGTTCAGCTAACTATAACTCGCGCCCACCAATGCACTGCTGATGACGTCACATATTACATCACTCATGACATGGTCAGTGACATCACTGATGACAACACTGATGACATCTCAAATGACATCACTGATGACATCATCCAGTGACTGTGTGTTTCTGTAAAGTTGAAATATTTTTAATATATATAGGAAAAGACGTATTGAAGAATGAGTGGGTGTGTAAGTGTCTGTATGGATGATTTAGTAGGTGCGTGACTGACTCTATAAGTGAGTGATTTAACGTATCTTACTGAATGCATGGGTTAGTGACTAAACTGGGTGAATGTCTGTATCCGTCTGCCTGTTGCTGTGTAAGTGGCTGCATGGGTTTGTGAATAGCTACATGAGTGTCTATATGAGTTATTGATTGGTTGTCTGAGTATCTGTATGGGTGCCTGAGTGTTTGTGTGGGTGGGGTGTGTGCGACTCTGTGCATAGATGTGTGAGTGGGTGATTCACTGGGTGGATGGTTTCAAGAGTGCATCTGTGATAGACTGTATGGGTGGGTAAGTGTGTGTAAGAGTGTGTTAGTGAGTGAATGTATGTCCCAGTGGTACATGTGTGAGTAACTACATATGTGAAAGCCAGTATATATGTGTGTTGGAGTATATAAATAGCTATAAGCGAGAGTGAGTGATTGTGATAGTGGCTGTATGGATGAGTGTGTGCTTGTATCAGTGATTGTATAAGAGCGTAACAATGTGCTAGTATTTGTATGATTAAGTGAGCTGGTGTGTGTATAACTGTATAGGTGAGTAAATGGTAGTGTGTTTAATTATTTGCATGACTGACTAGGTGTGTGAGTACCTCTATGGATGAGTGGCGGTGTTTGAGTGTCTATATAGGAGTATGAGTGCATATGATAGTCCTGTACTGAGTGACCGTAAGTATGAGTGACTGTACGGGTGAGTGAGTGGATGTGTGCGTAGACCTAAGAATCAGTGAGTGGGTATGTAGTTATTGGTGTTGGAGTGTCTATGGTTTTGCGAATGGCAGTCTGTAATTTAGAGTGGGTGTATCAAAGGTTATATTAGGGTGTGAGGAGGTGCATGAGATTATCACGTGGATGATGTCATCAGTGATGTCATCAGTGATGTCACTGACCATGTCATGAGTGATGTAATATGTGACGTCATCAGCAGTGCATTGCTGGGCGCGAGTTATAGTTAGCTGAACTAACTATAACGGGGGAATTTCACGGGTTTTGTACGAGTGCAATGTCCAACTAACTATAACTGTCCCTAAAACCTATGGTTTTTTCAGTGAATTTCAAAGGTTTTTAAATGCTAATTTGTAACTATAACATATCTGAAACCTATGGTTTTTTCAGTGAATTTCAAAGGTTTTTAAATGCTAATTCCTAACTATAACATGTCTGAAACCTACGGTTTTTTCAGTGAATTTCAAAGGTTTTGTAAATGACAATTTTTAAATGTATTCATTGTTATATTAATTTTTTTCATACTGATTTATTACATTTTTAGATTTTTTTTTACATATTTTATTTTTTAAATTACATTGTAATTACATTATACATTACATTACAAAAAATACTTTCTCAGAATGAATTACTTTAGTTTAAATACTTTGCACATAGGCAATAGACTTTTAAGTACAGTAGTTACAGTTGTTGCAATGGGCACCACATTTTCAAACACAATGCAACATTCAGCTCAATGTGAATTTCTAGTTAAATGCAATTAGTTACTTTATGGATTACTTTTTCTAACCACAGGACTGGATCCTAGATTCAGTCCTGCGACATCTCCTGCAAACAGTTGAGTAAAAGCGTTTTGGTTACAGTCGTGATTTTTAAGGAATATTATTGTATTTTAAAAGTTGACACTTAGAAACTTTTTCTCATAGAATCACCAATGTTATCCTATGGAAGGAAATTCACTTAGCAGGTAAAAACTGTTATCGTTACTTTTTCTTACTCAGTGTTGGATCCTGGATCCAGCACTGGTGCATCTCCTGTAAACAGTTGAAAGAATGCGTTTAAGTCATGCAGGCGATTTTTAAGGAATATTTGTAGTTTGTGAAAATCGACACTTTGAAACTTTTCTGCTGAAAACCAGACAATGGATTCCTATGGAAGAAAATATAAGTTACTGGTAAGTACGGTTAAAATTACTTTTCAGGACCAGTACTGGGCTGAAAGATGCAGCACTGAGGTCTCTCCTTATAACAGGTGAGTAAATCTGAATTCGTATTTCGGCTGATTTTAGAGGAATATTTGTATGTTTCAAAAATCAACACTTAGAAACTTTTTCAGCAAAAAGCAGGCAATGATATCCTATGGAAGGAAATTCAAGTTACTGGTAAGTACGGTTAAAATTACTTTTGAGGATCAGTACTGGGCTGAAAGATGCAGCACTGAGGTCTCTCCTGATAACAGGTGAGTAAATCGGAATTCGTATTTCGGCTGATTTTAGAGGAATATTTTAAAGTTCCAAAACTCCACACTTAGAAGAATTTCCAAGTGAAACCAGTCAATGTTAGCCTATGAAGGAAATTCAAGTTACCGGTAAGTACGGTTAAAATTACTTTTCAGGACCAGTACTGGGCTGAAAGATGCAGCACTGGGTTCTCTCCTGATAACAGGTGAGTAAATCGGAATTCGTATTTCGGCTGATTTTAGAGGAATATTTGTATGTTTCAAAAATCGACACTTAGAAACTTTTTCAGCAAAAAGCAGGCAATGATATCCTATGGAAGGAAATTCAAGTTACTGGTAAGTACGGTTAGAATTACTTTTCAGGATCAGTACTGGGCTGAAAGATGCAGCACTGAGGTCTCTCCTGATAACAGGTGAGTAAATCGGAATTCGTATTTCGGCTGATTTTAGCGGAATATTTGCACAATGGTGAAGGGAGGGGCGGGGCCTGAGGTGACATCTGTGCAAACGCGCCCCGTGGCGCGTTTTAAGTTGGGGATTAAGTCCCCTTTAATCATGAGGGTCCCTGGGGGCCAACTAGCCCACCAGGAACCTCCAGTATGCGCCAGGGGGCTGCGTTGCAGAGACGTGTACAGAGGCCACACCCCTTTTTACACCTCTCTGCAAGGCAGCTCTGTGGCGCTTTTGAAAGTACATGGTGGGCTAGTTGGACTCCAGGGACCCTCAGGATTCAAGGGGACTTAATCCCCATCTTAAAACACGCCATGGGGCCTGTTTGCACACATGTCACCTGAAGCCCCGCCCCTCCCTTCACCACTGTGCAAACGCGCCCGTGGCACGTTTTAAGTCGGGGGATTAACTCCCCTTGAATCCTGAGGGTCCCTGGGGGCCAACTAGCCCAACAGGTATATCCAAAAAGCGCCACAGAGCTGTGTTGCAGAGAGGTGTAAAAGGGGCGTGGCCTCTTTACACCTCTCTGCAACGCAACCCTAGCGCATACTGGAGGTTCCTGGTGGGCTAGTTGGCCCCAGACCCCAGTATTGAAGGGGAATTACTTCCCCCATCTGCAAACGCGCCAGGGCGCGTTTGCAGAGTTGTGAAGGAAGAGGGCGGGGCCTGCGGCCCGATCGTTTTTTTATTTTTTTCCTGAAGGGGGCTGTGTGGCCCCCTTCCTTTCCTATTTTTGGGCCCTGGGGACCCCATCCCCCAGGGCCTTATCCCTTTTTTTTTTAATTATACAGGAAGGGGGCCGCGTGGCCCCCTCCCCTGGCCGAATCCTACCCTGGGGACCCCATCCCCCGGGGCATGGCCACACTTTTTCATTAATTTTTAAGGAGGGGGGCTGCGTGGCCCCCCTCCTCAGGCCTCCTTTTGCCCCGGGGACCCCATCCCCCGGGGCAGGCCTTTTTTATTTTTTTATTCTTTTAAAAAAATTATTTCTGGGGAGGGGGCCGTGTGGCCCCCTCCCGGGCCACTACTTGCCCCGGGGACCCCATCCCCCGGGGCCTGGCCTCTGGTTGGGGACTGTGGGGGGTCCCAAAACCCCCACAGTCCCACCGACTCCCCGCCTCCTGCGCGAGCCGGCATTTGCTTTTCCACATGGGGAGAAGCTAACATGCTGCTCCCCATGTGGAAAAGCAATTGTCTTTGGATATTGGAAGCGAGAGCAGGTTTCCCTGCTCTCTCTTCCAATATCCAAGCAGTTTGCAATGACAGGACGGGAGCCGCGAGGCTCCCGTCCTGTCATTGCAAACAGCAGTGTCCCGGGGGTAGGCAACCCGGGACACTGCAGGAGCCGGCCCTGGGGGGTGGCGGTCCCCAGGGCCACCACAGGCTCCAGGAGGGGGGCCGCGCGGCCCCCCTCCCATCCAAATGCACAGCCCCGGGGAGGTGGTGGTCCCCGGGGCTCGGGGGTCCTAACGGACCCCCATTTTCAATTTTGTTAGTGCCCCGGGAGGTGGTGGTCCCCGGGGTGTGTGGGGGTCTGGAGCCCCCCACACATGTTAATTTAATAAATAAAGAAACCCCGGGGAGGTGGTGGTCCCCTGGGCTGCGGGAGGGCTCAGAGCCCTCCCGCTACTTTTTCAAATAAAGCCCCGGGGGGTGGTGGTCCCCGGGGCTTGGGGGGCCCTTAGAGGCCCCCCATACATAAAATAAACCCCCCCCCAGCATGCCCCCGGGACTTGGCCCACCCGGGGGCAAATTTACATCGAAGCGCGGGAGACCGCGCTTTGATTTTTATTTTTTTTGCAGGATCCGCGCACCCTGAGCGCATCCTGCCGATTTAAAAAAAAAAAAAAATGGTTTTTTGCCCAGGGGTCCTTGTGGGACCCCCTGAGCAGGCCTAGGGGTTAGGGTGTTTCTACCCTGCCCCCTTTGTGCGTTTTGCGCACTTGTTTCTTTTTTTTTTCTCGGCGGGATCCGCGCACCCTAAGCGCATCCTGACGATTTTTTTTAAAAAAAATGCTTTTTTCTGCCCAGGGGGTCCTTGTGGGACCCCCTGAGCAGGCCTAGGGGGTCAGGGTGTTTCTACCCTGCCCCCTTTTTGCGCTTTGCGCACTTGTTTCTGTCCCTCGGTTCTACCGAGGGACAAAATAGCTGCCAACACTTCTTGATTTGGAGTGTTGACAGCCAATTAGCATGCAGCTCGTGATCGGGAGGGTACGCGGATCCGACGCGCCCATAGATATATATGTGATTTTAATTGTGAATTTCTCAGGAACTACTGAACGGATTTACACCATTTTAGCAAAAGGCACCAGTCTGAACCAAGGGCTACCTCTTTGCCAAATTTGGGGTAATTCCGTTCAGCAGTTCGAGCTGTAGCTGCGACTAAAGGTTCCTATGGAAAAATGAATGGGGAAAACGCGTTTTGGGACCCCCCTTTTTTCTCGGCCCCCGCTTGACGTATCACCCCAAGACTTTCAGGGTAGGAGCGGACCGGAGCGCCCCAAGAAGTTGGAAGCTTTCGCGAAGATTCGTCAACCGGCGCCAACGTTATTGCAAATAGAATGTCGCGGATTTCCTATGGATAATAGGTCCTAACTATAACTATCTACTGGCGACCGCCAGTAGATAATATATATATATATATATATTCACTGAAAAAACCATAGGTTTCAGGCACGTTATAGTTAGAAATTAGCATTTAAAAAACCTTTGAAATTCACTGAAAAAACCATAGGTTTTAGGGACAGTTGTAGTTACTTGGACATTGCACTCGTACAAAAGCCATGAAATTCCCCCGTTATAGTTAGTTCAGCTAACTATAACTCGCGCCCCCGTAATGCACTGCTGATGACGTCACATATTACATCACTCATGTCAGTGACATCACTGATGACATCACTGATGACATCTCAAATGACATCACTGATGACATCACTGATTACATCATCCAGTGACTGTGTGTTTCTGTAAAGTTTAAATATGTTTAATATATATAGGGAAAGGCGTATTGAAGAGTGAGTGGGTGTATAAGTGTCTGAATGGATGATTTAGTAGGTGCGTGACTAACTGTATAAGTGAGTGATTAAACTTATCTTACTGAATGCATGGGTTAGTGACTAAACTGGGTGAATGTCTGTATCCGTCTGTCTGTTGCTGTGTAAGTGGCTGCATGGGTTTGTGAATAGCTACATGAGTGTCTATATGAGTTATTGATTGGTTGTCTGAGTATCTGTATGGGTGCCTGAGTGTTTGTGTGGGTGGGGTGTGTGCGACTCTGTACATAGATGTGTGAGTGGGTGATTCACTGGGTGCATGATTTGAAGAGTGCGTCTGTGATGGACTGCTTGGGTGGGTGAGTGTGTGTATGGGTGTGTTAGTGAGTGAATGTATATCTCAGTGTACATGTGCGAGTAACTACATATGTAAAAGGAAGTATATATATGTGTTAGAGTATTTAAAAGGCTATACGTGAGAGTGTGTGATTGTGAGAGTGGCTGTATGGATGCGTGTGTGCTTGTATCAGTTATTGTATAAGAGCGTAAGAATGTGCTAGTATTTGTATGAGTAAGTGAGCTGGTGTGTGTATAACTGTATAGGTGAGTAAATGGGTGTGTGATTACATTTTTGCATGACTGACTAGGTGTGTGAGTACCTCTATGGATGAGTGGCGGTGTGTCAGTGTTTATATAGGTGTATGAGTGCATATGATAGTCCTGTACTGAGTGACCATAAGTATGAGTGACTGTACGGGTGAGTGAGTGGATGTGTGTGTAGACCTAAGAATCAGTGAGTGGGTATGTAGTTATTGGTGTTGGAGTGTCTTTGTTTTTGAGAATGGCAGTCTGTAATTTAGAGAGGGTGTATCAAAAGTTATATTAGGGTGTGAGAAGATGCATGAAATTATCACATGGTTGATGTCATCAGTGATGTCATTTGAGATGTCATCAGTGATGTCATCAGTGATGTCACTGACCATGTCATGAGTGATGTAATATGTGACGTCATCAGCAGTGCATTGCGGGGCGCGAGTTATAGTTAGCTGAACTAACTATAACGGGGAATTTCACGGGTTTTGTACGAGTGCAATGTCCAAGTAACTACAACTGTCCCTAAAACCTATGGTTTTTTCAGTGAATTTCAAAGATTTTTTAAATGCTAATTTCTAACTATAACGTGCCTGAAACCTATGGTTTTTTCAGCGAATTTCAAAGGTTTTTTAAATGCTAATTTCTAACTATAACATGTCTGAAACCTATGGTTTTTTCAGTGAATTTCAAAGGTTTTTTAAATGCTAATTCCTAACTATAACATGTCTGAAACCTATGGTTTTTTTTCAGTGAATTTCAAAGGTTTTGTAAATGCCAATTTTTAAATGTATTAATTGTTATTTTTATTTTTTCATACTGATTTACTACATTTTTTTAAACTATTTATTTTTAGATATTTTATTTTTTAAATTACATTGTAATTACATTATACATTACATTACAAAATATACTTTCTCAGAATGAATTAATGTACTTTAAATACTTTGCAAATAGGCAATAGACTTTTAAGTACAGTAGTTACAGTTGTTGCAATGGGCAACACAATTTCAAACACAATGCAACATTGAGCTCAATGTGAATTTCTAGCTAAATGCAATTAGTTACTTTATGGATTACTTTTCTAACCACAGGACTGGATCCTAGATTCAGTCCTGGGACATCTCCTGTAAACAGTTGAGTAAAAGCGTTTTGGTTACAGTAGTGATTTTTAAGGAATATTATTGTATTTTAAAAGTTGACACTTAGAAACTTTTTCACATAGAATCACCAATGTTATCCTATGGGAGGAAATTCACTTAGCAGGTAAGTAGTGTTATCGTGACTTTTTCTCACTCAGTGGTGGATCCTGGATCCAGCACTGGTGCATCTCCTGTAAACAGTTGAAAGAATGCGTTTAAGTCATACAGGCGATTTTTAAGGAATATTTGTAGTTTGTGAAAATCGACACTTTGAAACTTTTCTGCTGAAAACCAGACAATGGATTCCTATGGAAGGAAATACAAGTTACTGGTAAGTACGGTTAAAATTACTTTTCAGGGTCAGTGCTGGGCTAAAAGATGCAGCACTGGGTTCTCTCCTGATAACAGGTGAGTAAATCGGAATTCGTATTTCGGCTGATTTTAGAGGAATATTTGTATGTTTCAAAAATCGACACTTAGAAACTTTTTCAGCAAAAAGCAGGCAATGATATCCTATGGAAGGAAATTCAAGTTACTGGTAAGTACGGTTAAAATTACTTTTCAGGATCAGTACTGGGCTGAAAGATGCAGCACTGAGGTCTCTCCTGATAACAGGTGAGTAAATCGGAATTCGTATTTCGGCTGATTTTAGAGGAATATTTGTATGTTTCAAAAATCGACACTTAGAAACTTTTTCAGCAAAAAGCAGGCAATGATATCCTATGGAAGGAAATTCAAGTTACTGGTAAGTACGGTAAAAATTACTTTTCAGGATCAGTACTGGGCTGAAAGATGCAGCACTGAGGTCTCTCCTGATAACAGGTGAGTAAATCGGAATTCGTATTTCGGCTGATTTTAGCGGAATATTTGCACAATGGTAAAGGGAGGGCGGGGCCTGAGGTGACATCTGTGCAAACGCGCCCGTGGCGCGTTTTAAGTTGGGGGATTAAGTCCCCTTTAATCATGAGGGTCCCTGGGGGCCAACTAGCCCACCAGGAACCTCCAGTATGCGCCAGGGGCTGCGTTGCAGAGACGTGTACAGAGGCCACACCCCTTTTACACCTCTCTGCAAGGCAGCTCTGTGGCGCTTTTTGAAAGTACATGGTGGGCTAGTTGGACTCCAGGGACCCTCAGGATTCAAGGGGACTTAATCCCCCATCTTAAAACACGCCACGGGGCCTGTTTGCACACATGTCACCTGAAGCCCCGCCCCTCCCTTCACCACTGTGCAAACGCGCCCCGTGGCGCGTTTTAAGTCGGGGGATTAACTCCCCTTGAATCCTGAGGGTCCCTGGGGGCCAACTAGCCCAACAGGTATATCCAAAAAGCGCCACAGAGCTGCCTTGCAGAGAGGTGTAAAAGGGCGTGGCCTCTTTACACCTCTCTGCAACGCAGCCCCTGGCGCATACTGGAGGTTCTTGGTGGGCTATTTGGCCCCAGGGACCCCAGTACTGAAGGGGAATTACTTCCCCATCTGCAAACGCGCCAGGGGCGCGTTTGCAGAGTGGTGAAGGAAGGGGCGGGGCCTGCGGCCCGATCGTTTTTTTTTTTTCTCCCTGAAGGGGGGCTGTGTGGCCCCCTTCCTTTTTCCTATTTTTGGGCCCTGGGGACCCCATCCCCCAAGGCCTTATCCCCTTTTTTTTTTTTTTTTTTAAATTATACGGGAAGGGGCCGCGTGGCCCCCTCCCTGGCCGAATCCTACCCCGGGGACCCCATCCCCCGGGGCATGGCCACACTTTTTCATTAATTTTTAAGGAGGGGGCCACGCAGCCTCCTTTTGCCCCGGTGACCCCATCCCCCGGGGCAGGCTTTTTATTAAATTATTTCTGGGGAGGGGGGCCGCGTGGCCCCCCTCCCAGGCCACTACTTGCCCCAGGGACCCCATCCCCCGGGGCCTGGCCTCTGGTTGGGGACTGTGGGGGGGTCCCCAAACCCCCCACAGTCCCACCGGCTCCCCGCCTCCTGCGCGAGCCGTGCATTGCTTTCCACATGGGGAGCAGC
Organism: Calotriton arnoldi; assembly: GCA_963921515.1. Lineage (NCBI taxonomy): Eukaryota > Metazoa > Chordata > Amphibia > Caudata > Salamandridae > Calotriton > Calotriton arnoldi. The sequence goes on from CAWUFW010018525.1 coordinate 33,663, forward strand.
TAACATGCTGCTCCCCATGTGGAAAAGCAATTGTCTTTGGATATTGGAAGCGAGAGCAGGTTTCCCTGCTCTCTCTTCCAATATCCAAAGCAGTTTGCAATGACAGGACGGGAGCCGCGAGGCTCCCGTCCTGTCATTGCAAACAGCAGTGTCCCGGGGGTAGGCACCCCGGGACACTGCAGGAGCCAGCCCTGGGGGGTGGCGGTCCCCAGGGCCACCACAGGCTCCAGGAGGGGGGCCGCGCGGCCCCCCTCCCATCCAAATGCACAGCCCCGGGGAGGTGGTGGTCCCCGGGGCTCGGGGGTCCTTAACGGACCCCCATTTTCAATTTTGTTAGTGCCCCGGGGAGGTGGTGGTCCCCGGGGTGTGTGGGGGGTCTGGAGCCCCCCCACACATGTTAATTTAATAAATAAAGAAACCCCGGGGAGGTGGTGGTCCCCGGGGCTGCGGGAGGGCTCAGAGCCCTCCCGCTACTTTTTCAAATAAAGCCCCGGGGGGTGGCGGTCCCCGGGGCTTGGGGGGCCCTTAGAGGCCCCCAATACATAAAATAAACCCCCCCCCAGCATGCCCCCGGGACTTGGCCCACCCGGGGGCAAATTTACATCGAGCGCGGGAGACCGCGCTTCGATTTTTTTGCAGGATGCGCGCACCCTGAGCGCATCCTGCCGATTTAAAAAAAATAAAATGCTTTTTTGCCCAGGGGTCCTTGTGGGACCCCTGAGCAGGCCTAGGGGGTTAGGGGTTTCTACCCTGCCCCCTTTGTGCGTTTTGCGCACTTGTTTCTTTTTTTTTTCTCGGCGGGATCCGCGCACCCTAAGCGCATCCCGCCGATTTTTAAAAAAAAAAAATGCTTTTTTCTGCCCAGGGGGTCCTTGTGGGACCCCCTGAGCAGACCTAGGGGGTCAGGGTGTTTCTACCCTGCCCCCTTTGTGCGTTTTGCGCACTTTTTTTTTTCTCGGCGGGATCTGCGCACCCTAAGCGCATCCCGCCGATTTTTTAAAACAAAAATGCTTTTTCTGCCCAGGGGGTCCTTGTGGGACCCCCTGAGCAGACCTAGGGGTCAGGGTGTTTCTACCCTGCCCCCTTTTGCGCTTTGCGCACTTGTTTCTGTCCCTCGGTTCTACCGAGGGACAAAATGGCTGCCAACACTTCTTGATTTGGAGTGTTGACAGCCAATTAGCATGCAGCTCGTGATCGGGAGGGTACGCGGATCCGACGCGCCCATAGATATATATGTGATTTTAATTGTGAATTTCTCAGGAACTACTGAACGGATTTACACCATTTTAGCAAAAGGCACCAGTCTGAACCAAGGGCTACCTCTTTGCCAAATTTGGGGTAATTCCGTTCAGCAGTTCGGAGCTGTAGCTGCGACTAAAGGTTCCTATGGAAAAATGAATGGGGAAAACGCGTTTTGGGACCCCCCTTTTTTCTCGACCCCCGCTTGACATATCACCCCGAGACTTTCAGGGTAGGAGCGGACCGGAGCGCCCCAACAAGTTGGAAGCTTTCGCGAAGATTCGTCAACCGGCGCCAACGTTATTGCAAATAGAATGTCACGGATTTCCTATGGATAATAGGTCCTAACTATAACTATCTACTGGCGACCGCCAGTAGATAATATATATATATATATAACAAAGATATTTAAAAAACAATATTTTTACAACTATATTATTGAAAACAATATTTACAACAATGATATTCTTGAAAACTATATAACTAATCTAAAAAAAAAAAAAAACAATATTCTTGACAACTATATTTCTGCATCACGATATTGTCACAATATTTTTTTCTTGATATTTCTGCATCCAATATTTCCAACTCAATATTTTGTCCGAACACTACTTTCTGTTACTTTAGGGAGCTTTCCAATGCAAATCATGATTTGCGTTGAAAAGTAAATCCCACCACAACAGTTTGCACTGGGTTTGCATCACTTTGGGTCTAAATCACATTTTGAGACCGCCTACCTTATTCTGTAATACTATTTTTAAATTATGACTTGCATATTCTCAGTGTTTTCAGTCACAGGATGGGACCTCGTAGCACTATAAATGTCACTATTCACCAGTGCACCAACCAGAATTCTGTTCTGTGGGTAGTTACACAAACAGAAATCTGCAATGATTGCATTAGCGAACTGAGCTTTCATAGCATAAGACAGTTGTTCCCAACAATCACTTTTATACAGTTCCCATATTTTTTTATGCACTTCAGCCTGTCAATGAACTGCTAAATATTAGGGCCATATTTATGACCAAGTCATGCACTGCAGCGCAGCAAGTCACCTTGCTGTGCTGCACTGCGTGACAAGGAATGGGCAGGAATGCACCTTTTTTATAGCAATAGGTGCATTCCTGTCTTTTCCCCTGCACTGGCACTCTTTTGGCTGCCTAGCGCCAACGCCGGCACCCTTGCCTGCGTTGAGGATTGTTTGTGTGCAGGCACCTTCCTTCACTAAAACAATCCCCTGAGGCTTTTTCCTCTTTCTCTGTGTACTACAGAATGCAGCACACGTAGAAAGAGGAGATAACTAGGAGAAATAAACATATTTCTCCTTGTTACGCCTCACCTGGGAAGGTGTAGGTTTTTGGTGCATTCCCGGCTCTACCACTTCTGGTAAATCTGGAAATACATCAAAATCAATGCATGTTGCGTGGGAACACTCATGCAACACCCATGGAAAGGGCTCCATGGTGCATAGTAATACAATGCACTGATTTGCGCTGCATTGCATTACTCAAGACTTAAGAAGCCACTCAGGACCACACAAGATGGCCTGGCATGACTTCATGAATCTCATTTTTAATTTGCATCGCTCTTGCATGAGTGAAGCAAGGGGGCTTGTAAATATGCCCCTTAGTATGAGGCTGTCACTGAGGCACCATCTTCAGCGCAGCTAAATAACTATATATATGGTGGAGGCTGAAGCTGCCCAGATTAAGACATGACGGAGGAAATGGAAAGAGCTCTTCTCTTTAGAAGAAGAAACCTTTCTGCAATGATACTTGAAAAGAAGGAGCTGTCAGACACAAATTCCCTACATGTTGCTCATGCTAGCAGTGACAACAGGGAGGACATTTCTCTTACACCTATGAAAAGGGGCATTTCTCACCCACTTATGCTGACTTTCAAACTCAGTCTAGAATTTGCCTAGCACCAGTAAGTGACTTTTAGGTAAAAAAAAATATAATTATGAAAAATGTCTTATTTCAAAAATACTTAAAAATGCTACCATCTCTACACATGCATTAGAGGCATATAAAATATATATATTACACACTGTCACCTTGTTTCTGTGTGCTTATGCTTTTTACCTAATTTGAATGTTATACATAAAATGCCTGAATTTAAAGAGTGTCCATAGTATGTTGCAGGTTTGTCTTCCTCACACTTCACTCTCTAATAAGGAAGGGGGCTGGAGACAGAATTGTAAAGTTAAACTTGCTGTGGTCGGTTGGCAAAATATGAATTAAATCATATATGAACTGTGCCACTGATCCCAATATATTATTTTAAGATTTTTAGAGGGGCTATGATTGACAGTTCTCCATCAAAATCACAAACTTTCACCCCACTGTGGCGCGTCAAAAGGTTGCAAAATATATGTATGTCAAGAAACACTTGAGGGATCATAAAACGTAACATGTTACAGAAAATGTTGGAAACTGGTAATCAGGGCCATTTTCTTATGCAGTGTAGAGGAAATATTGCATCTAGTTTAATTTAGTGTTCAACTTTACAATGATATACCTTACCTTTTTTTAAATCTAATTCCATGACATGAATCAGGGTATTAATTAGGGTATTTCATTCATTGACTTTGCATAGAAAAAAGAGTACAGAAAAACGTGTCTCAAAAGGGTTATTCATAACAAAAAATAATTCAAAATCTAATGTTACTCATGCACCACACAGATGATTGAAATTTGCTCTGTTTTTTGTAACAAACTCAGGAGGATATTAGCAACAACTTGCGATAATTATCGCAAACCGCGCTTAGCGCGCTTTTTTTTTATCGCCGCCTATCGCTGGATATTATCGTGGAGATAACACGCTATTAGCAACGTTCATCTCCAATGCGATAAAATATCCAGCGATAGCGGCGAAATGCGTGAATATCGCTGGAAATCCAGCGATATTCACGCATTAACGCCATGGTGGACTTCGCCTGCGTTGCTAATAGGGGGAAGTTGTGTTAGCAACTGTTTCCAGTCGCTTTTAGTTGGGAACGCCTACCTTGCATGTCATTAGCGATAATTATCGCTGGCATTCAAGGTGATGGGAAAACGGGCTGCTTTCGCCAGAAAGCTGTTGCTAACGCCTGTTAGCGACAGCTTGCTGATAGGGCGATAAAAAAAATCGCTGCTTTAGCGGCAAAAAGTGCCGCTAAAGCGGCGATAAAGCCCTTGCTAATATGCCCCTAAGTTTTTTATTTTACATTTTTCATGCTATGTTTAAAACCCAGAGGTAAGGTCCATAGTTTTAAATGACATGATAGACATATAGCTTCTGTTTGCATCTATCCAATTTTCTAGCACACACAAAAACAAGTTGAATGTCATATGCTTATTGAAGGTGAAGTCACAGAAAACTCGCTTAGGAAGAGTCACAGTTGTTGGACTAAGTTACTTGGTCTGATTTAGCAGGGTGATCCACACCAACGAAGTAAAGGTCCAGTGGACACATTTTGGCAAAGGGTTATGAAAGGCTTTACCAGGCCAAATGGGCAACCATAGTAATCAAACATGACAGGCACATGTGTGGCCTTTGTTTAAAAACTTCATAAACAGTACCTGTAAAATTATGAATATTTTAAATAAAGCTGATTATAAGAACAGAAACAAGTTAGTGATAAACAAGAATTAATGTAAAGATGAGGAATGGAAGTTTTCCTACACATGACAAGGACTCACCAGCGATTGTATAAAGTCAACGCCAAAACAAGATCATCTCTTCGCTTGGCTCAAGGAGATGATAACTGTAGTGAATACTTAGGGCCATATTACGAGTTTGGTGGTCCGCGGACTGCCAGATTGCTGGTGGTGCAGTGGTGGTGCGTTGGTGGCGTTTCAGCTCTGCCACGGTTTTCATGGTAGTTCCACCCCCATGAAAACCGTGGCAGAGAGAAAACAAAGGGGGCCCTACAGGGCCCTCTGGTGCCTCACGCCATGTGGATGCAGACAGGGGTGCACATCATGTGCCCCCCCCCTGTGTGCATGCACACCAGAACCTGCACAGCATGGAATTTACAGTCAATGCCGTGAAGGAACTGTTTTGAGCATTCCTATTGCAGGGCCCATTTTTAGAGGCACCACCGCGGGAACGCCAAAACCCATACCGCCAGCCAGGAGGAAACTCCTAATCTAGCAGGTGGCCCGACCACGGCTTTGGTGCAGTGGCCGCGTGGCAGTGGTGTACCGCCCGCTCCTGCTTTGCCAAAAGTCGCAATTGGGCCCTTAGAAGCTATTCTGCGGTATATTCTTGCTTTTCAGGGCTTACAAATGCTTTAAAAAAATGCAAGAAGGACATTGCTATCTATGTAGGACTATCTATGGACGGCCAAAAAATCTCCAAAGAGAAAAAGGTGAATCGGACTCCATGACCACAGAGTTCTTATAAGCGTCATATGTCTCTCCTTCTGTGGTCATGCTACTCATGGCGCATCAATAATTTCCTTACTCACATTTGATGTTTTGATGTAAGAAGTTGGAAATCACCTTTTTTATACTATTGATACTAATGCTCAGAGCCGCTAGCTTTGCAAATAGCAGTTTACTATGGCATCTGGTGCAGAAGTAACATGTACAATGTTAAACAGAATGAAGCTGAAAACCTCATTTTCACACTATTTACATTTAGACATATATTTCATTACTTACTGCCCTTTTGAAACATAAAAACATCCTAGAGTTAATCTTAAAGACTTTTTGCGATTCTTTTATGTTTGCGATTCTTGAACAACTACTGTAACAGTTGCTCCAACGTGTTGACAAATAGTAGAAATTTGGGTGTACTAAAGTATTTTTCAGTCTCAAACACTCATTCACAAAATGAAAGGGCTTGTGATAGTAAAATACATTTCTAATATGTACTAACCCCATTTTGCCATTCAGAAAATTGTTTCCAAATCATAACAAGCATTGGCAGTGCCAATAGGTCTCGCCCTATATTGGAGTTTAGTATATAAAAAGTATTAAAGAGTAGTGAAAGTATTAAAGAGCAGTGGTAGTAAAACGGAAAACAAACCCCGACAACATCAACAGAAAAGGAAAAAATAAATCACCTACCGTATTTTGTAATAACATGCAATGCTTATTATTAGTAAAATAAAATGCTCTGTGTTTTTTTAATATTATTTTTAAGTTTTACTGTTTAGTATTGTTGTATTAATCACACCAACAGACACAGCTTTAATTGGGCTGGGTCCTACCGGTGCTCACCATTGGTAGCTCTAAAAAGCTGGTGCCGAAACAACTGCATATGCACTGCGATTTACTTCCAGCCACACCTCACATGACTCCGGCATCTCTGCCCATGTCCGCTGGCAAAACGGAAAACAAATCCCAACAACGTGAACAGAAAAGGAAAAAAAAATAATCTACAGTATTTTTTAATAACACGCATTGCTTAATATTACTAAAATAAAATGCTCTGTGGTTTTTTTAATATCATTTTTAAGTTTGACTATTTGATATAGTTGTCTTAATGAGCCCAAGAGAACCAGCTTTAATTGACCCGGGTCCAGCCGGTGCTCACCATCGTTAGCTCTAAAAAGCTGGTGCCGAAACAAGTGCATATGCACTGCGATTTACTTCCAGCCACATCTTACATAACTCCAGCATCTCTGCCCATGTCCGCTGGCAAAACGGAAAACAAACCCCGACAACGTCAACAGAAAAGGAAACTAAAAATGCTCTAACTTATTTTTTAATAACACCAGCTTTAATTGGCCCGGGTCCTGCCGGTGCTCACGATCATTAGCTCTAAAAAGTGCATATGCACTGCGATTTACTTCCACCCACACCTTACATGACTCCAGCATCTCTGCCCATGTCCGCTGACAAAACGGAAAACAAACCCTCACAACGTCAACAGAAAAAGAAACTAAAAATGCTCCAACTTATTTTTTAATAACTCCAGCTTTAATTGGCCCGGGTCCTGCCAGTGCTCACCATTGTTAGCTCTAAAAAGCTGGTGCCGAAACAAGTGCATATGCACTGCGATTTACTTCCAGCCACACCTTACATGACTCCAGCATCTCTGCCTATGTCCGCTGGCAAAACGGAAAACAAACCCCGACAACGTCAACAGAAAAAGAACTAAAAATGCTCCAACATATTTTTTAATAACACCAGCTTTCATTGGCCCGGGTCCTGCCGGTGCTCACCATCGTTAGCTCTAAAAAGTGCATATGCACTGCGATTTACTTATAGCCACAACTTACATGACTCCAGCATCTCTGCCCATGTCCGCTGGCAAAACGGAAAACAAACCCCAACAAGTTCAACAGAAATGGAAACTAAAAACGCTCTACCGTATTATTTAATTAATAACACGCAATGTTTAATATTAGTAAAATAAAATGCTCCGTAGTTTTTTAATATCATTTTTAAGTTTGACTGTTGGAATAAAAGTTATACTGCAGTTACCATCAGGATAATTCATAACCGAGGCACGTTAAAACATAAACAAAGGCACAGGGCTTTTTTAGGTCGGAATTGAAGTGAAACTACAGTTAAGATAAGGATATTTGCTAACAGATGCACGCTGAAACAGAAAAAAAGCCACAGAGCTTCTTTAGGTCAGAATGGAAGTCAGACTGCAGTTACAATAAGGATAATTGCTAACAGATGCACGTCTCTGTAAACAGGGGCCATTACACGCTACACAGTGTGATGGCCAAACTAAATACTCACTAAGTGAAATCGCCAGAAGGAGAGAAGGGAGGGACTTTTACAACCCAACACCAATACAAAGGCTACATTTTTGAATGGCACAGCCAACAGCCAATAGAAAACAGTTAATTTTTTAATACACATAGAATACAATACAACATGTCTTACAGACAGCGCAAGCGCTGTCTAGGCTCGAACCAAAAAATGGGTTAGCTACCCATACGGAAATGCAATTTGGAAGGGGCATGAAGAGGCGTTCCTTCCAAATTGCAAGTCAGTTTGATATCTATCAACGGTTTACTACTACAGTTCCAGTTGCTAACCACTGATCAGTTTACCTACTCTGAATTTCAGGGGGGTTGTGGGGGTTCTCTTGAGAATCGGGATGACTGCCTCAGGGGGAATTAGCAGCTGTCCAGGGGATTTTTTCAAATCAAATCTTAGTATAACGTGCCTTTACTTCCAGCCAGTCCTGAAGATGAATATGCCCTTTTGCCTCAGAGCAGAAATGACATGGCTGTCATCACTGTCTGTAGATCATGTTACCACTAAAACAAACTTGGACAATTTCCCAATTCCAGCTAGAACATCCGCACAATCCTTTTGTTCTGAAATTGATAATAAAAGAGCCTAAAAATCATTGAGCAAAGACTGTGAAGACTACACAGAAGGGGGACATGTGCTGGTGGATAATTAAGATTCGGGTAGGATTTCTTCAGGGTTGCACTGGCTTCATGTCCACCTTGTCAGTCAGTCAGTACCATGTGTTTATTTAGACATTAGTCTTTAAAACATTTACACAATACAAAACATTTGCATAAGATGAACTATTACTTAAAAAGTATAAAACCTTTCCAGCTAAAATCATGTCTAGAACCACAACTCTTAACTTAAAATTCCATTAGATATGTACACCAATAAAATGCTCAAACATTTGATAAAAATGAATTCACAGACAATAAAAATTGTCCCAGAGCACAGGATACATCTAAAAATCACATGTGCCCTAGTAAATTGACCACTTGCCACCTTTCTCTAATCTTGTATTTTTGTAAAATTGGTTTCAGCAATCTTTTTTATTTGCGTAGAAACCACAGGCAATATAGTAACATTTTCAATAAATCCCCTTTCATATTAAGACCACATTTACACATTTTCTTCTCATCCAAAAAAGGGCCCTGCACTTGAGAAACTTTCTCTGTGACCAATTTATGTTAAGTCCATGATCCATGTCCACCTTGACATCCACTGACACATATTCAGTCAAGGAATGCCCCCTCAGGTTAGACACCATAGCATTTAAAATCAGACTTTGATGAAGATACATATTGTATTTAGCCAGTTAGTAACATCAGGCTAGGATTTGTCTATTCCTGGAACAGCAGGTCTGTCACCTTCCTATTCATCTGTAGCCTATAGAAGGCAAACACTTGAAACTGCTGGAACATGGGCCAACTAAAAACTCATGTGGTCCACCAGACTCAGCAGAGTAGAAGGAAGATGGATGAACTTTGATAGGGCTGGTAGGGTTTCTCAATTGGGCAAGTCATTTGGTGCAGAGAAATTGCTTTAACCTACTAGTGTCTGGATTGCCTTTCGTCTTTCTGAGACAGATAAAATATGTACCATAATACTGTACTACAGCAGCACCCTATACTTAAAGTGCTGTGAATGTTAAGATTTGTGGCATTTAGGGCCACAAATAAAACTGAGGGCCTACTTTAAAGTTTGGCTGCCAGTTTACATCATCACAAATGTGAGGGTTAGCCTGTGCACCTTATTACAAGTGCATTATATCTTGGTTAGTAAAGTAGTTCAGGGCCATAGGGAATCTCTTGTAGGTCACAAGCTTAACACATGCTAGTCTACAATTCATGTTCTGAGGAAATTGAGTGTCATTACGTTAATTAATATTAGTGCAGGTTATTGGATAAGTCAAAACGGCATTACTGGGTCCTCAGAAACTAGATAAAGAATCATGTGACATTATTTTATAAAGATAAAGAGTGTCCTACATCATTGCTTGCTATTTCTGGCATGAACATGTTACTTAAGTTGTTGTGATACTTTGCAGGCTTAAAACAGAAGGAAAATACACAGGCCCAGATTTATAAGCAGGTTACTCAGGGGTTGAGTCACAAAAGTGACACAAACCTCTGCAAAATATTTTTGTGGATTTCCTTTCCAGCGAAAAATAGAATTTGCTTAAAAGCACCTGAAAGCACTGCTTTGCATTACTCTGCATCTGCATCATATGGGCATTGCATGGGTGGTACATGGTGCAAAATCTTACCTGTTAACAACAGAAGGCAAGGTTTTCCACCCAAAAATAATTCCACTTTAAAGCAGTCATTAAAAAGGAGAAATGCTTTCATTTCTACTAACTAGTCCCACATTGCATGGGTGCTGCAGCGTACAGCACACATCCAAAGTAAAACACATTTTAAACTTTCTCTAGGCATAGTATTTTATACTGAATGGCAACCCTTCCAGTAAAAAACCTATGCTAGACTAACGCAGACACCTTTGCACTGTAGTGTTTGGCACTTTCTTGCTTTCTCCCTCTCATGCCATGAAAGGCAAGAAATGTGGCTGCTGTACTGCGTTGTGTGACAGTTTTGTGAATCTGGGCCTCAAAATTCCATATATTACCTTGTAGTTTAACATAAACTGAGCTGGGATAAGACTTGCAAGAAAACTTAACTTCAATGTAAATGTAAATAACCAAAAGCCCCTTTAGAAAAAATAATGCTCGAATCCATGTCGAAGTTGGCATTGTGAAATCAGGTCCTGTGACTTTAATATCTAACTCCTAGCAATTATATATATTTTTGTATAAAAGGTTATGACAATTGTACCAGCAAATGTGGCTTAGAAAATAGCTGTAGGCTGCTGTGATGGGAGTCCAGTTTCGGACTGTGTTTTCCACCATCTGAGCATGGTACAGACACCAAAAATAAATTCAAGTGCTGTATGTGTGTGTGAAGCGCTCGTAGAAAATTGTTCCATTCTCACTGACCACAATTTACAGTGGTGACCTGAACGGAGGAAATTATAGAACAAACTTTGTTAGAACAATTATGTTTTTTGTAAATTTTTGCAATTTGCATTTCTTAAATGTACATTTTGCTTTATTGTTGCAGCATAAAATAATTTCGAGCTGAAGGATCCACTGTTTGAATGTAGCTCAGTTCTGGTGGGATCAGGGTGTTGGGTCAGTCACACCCCAAGCTGCTTTTTTGTGTAAAGGTGTATCTTAGCAGCAGAGCCCATCCCCCAGTCTGGTAAGGAGAAGTCAACTTCAGGGATGTGGCCTTTTGTCATGATTATGATCCTTTTGTTATATGCTAATGTACATTGTACCTCTGCAGCTGGGCATCCTGAATCTGCCTTCAGCTGGTGCAGATAGTCCAACTTGTCTCCACTCTGGCAAAAGCCTTTACAAAGCTCAACAAAAACCTAAATGTTCGAGGTGATGAATAAAATGAGTAGAAAAAATGATTCCTTCTTTGACGCATTTTTGTTTTGTTTTTTAGCCGTGTACATTCATTTTTACATTGCATCCACAATCCGCAAACCGGATGTAGTTTTACAGGTGCTATTTTCCATGTTTTCGTTATTTTAAAAACACGCACAGGAGCAGTTTTTGCAAGAGAGTACAAAGTTAAGAATAGCCCCAAACATGTTGCATCTCTTTCAAAAGCCTGGTGACTTGAATCTTGAGGCATTCCTTCATGAACAAGTAGCTAATGCACATAAATGTTCGGTTGTTTTAAAAAAGATGGGACATACCGAGTCCAAAAGCGTGAACACGGGTTTATCCCTACACTGAAGGCAATTTTTTAAACGTAATTGGGATGTGCAGAAAAATGAAGGCACACATTTTTACTACACATTCAACAGTGGATATGTTTTATAATATTCTGCTGATTTCATCTTGGGCTCAATTGTGGACTCATTAGAGACTAGTGCCACAGCTGTGGCTATGCGCTGTGAGGCCATGAACAGACAACATAACAAAGAGAGTTAAATTTCAAAGGCCTCCGAAAAACTGCCAGTACTGTGCCAAATTGGGGCCAAACGGTTAAGCCCAACAACCTTGTGCAATTGTTGGTTCTTCCTCAGATCATCTGTGCCAGGTAATATAAAAAGCAGCATGAAGTGAGTTATGTGGCAAAGCATGGTGTGCAGAGTTGTCTCCTTTGGGAAAATGAAACTCTTTTCAACGCAAACTGCATATTTTGGTTTATCAATCGGAGTCATACCAGGCAGGGACGCTCAACAGTGACTCGCATAGAAACCTGCATAGGCAGCTCCGTTGTGGTGGAGATGCGATCACAACTGTTCAGCAAACCCCACACCATGTTTTCCACTTGCCATCTCCTGCAGGGATATGTGAATAAATTAGCGGTGTTTCTACCTCATCTAAAAACGTGTGCTACATATGCTGTGATCCACTTGAGTCTCTCAGAATTTCTCCATCACTGATCTAATCCAGGAATCAGCTCCTCTGCCTCCGGGCACAACCACCCTAAGTCACACACTAACAGGTTCCTCCGCCAGCGCTCACTCCAGGGCTATCACACAGGCAGCATGCATTGGTCTTAGCCAGAAGCATTGGTGATTAGGAGAAATTCAAGACTTAGGTCAAGACTTCTAACTTGTGCTTTAGTGGTGACTGAATTCAATGCCAATAAAGATGATATATTGGATGGTCTACCACTGCCCCCAAGATGATCATGATGTAGGGTAAGAGTGTAGAATGAGGTATCACATTGTGATCTATAGAAGAGTGTGGTCATGGACTAGAAAAGGCTTTAGGTCGAGAGCTCTTATCTGAGGAGTGCCAGAAGAACATGCTGCATTACACTACCATTTAAGTCACCATGATGTAGAACAAAAGATGGGGTTGATATGGTTGAAGGTCTTCGATATCCGGCATTTCATATAGGATCTTGAGCAAAAGTTGGTTTATTACCTCTATACACCTTTTCCAGCAGGTGGGTGCTCTTAGTGTTTCTGCAATAAATGTCCATATTTCCCACAGATGTATTGCTCTTGGGTCAGAGGGTTAGCTCTTTCCTCCTCAATCATGGACTTCTTCAGGCATAAAACACACTGCATAGAAGTTGATATGGATTCAAGGTTCTGTCCCTGTTCTTGTACATTTCCAATCAGGTTTTTAGATCCTTTTGGATAGTTACAGGAGTTTCCTGGGGTTGAATGGATTGAGAGCTTTTCTCTTGAGACAGTGGCATGCTTTCTTCCTTTCCGTCATATAATTAAACCCGTTGTCCACCATTTGGGCTCCCCAAGCCCAATTAGGGTATGATTTCAAGTTTGATAGACAATGCTTTGTTCATCAATGTGGCAGAGGACAGTACCTCCACCATCCTGAAGGACTACCACCCATCAAATTTAGAAATACCGGTTGCCTATCAATCAACTCTGTACCTTGTTGGGTTATGTTAATTAATTATCTAAAGCACTTGAATAATCAAGGGTGTCTTGCCGCTAGCTCTAAATGCAGTGAAAGAAAAACTCTGAGATAGTAGAGACTCTAGGCATTGCTAAAAAGCTACGTTTTGAGGATTTTCCTGATTATCAGTAAATTAGGCATGGTTTTGATATGCAAAGGAAGCATGTTCCAAGCTTTTGTTGCAGACGCCCCAGGCTGAGCGTTTAAATCTAGGCATAAGAGCAAATTTTGCTGAAGTGGACCTTGAGGTCCGAGTTGGAGTATACCGCTTGAAGCTGTTTATTAAAAAGTCAGGGCCTAAGCCGTGAAGTGCTTTATAAGCCATGCAAAGTGCTTTAAAGTTAACTCTTTGTCTGATGGGCAACCAGTTAAGTTTCCTAATAGATTTAGCCACCGAATGGTGTTTTGGGATTTTCAACAGGAGACGGGCGGCCACATTGTGCAGGATTTGAAGTTTGTTAAGTACATGTTGATGAGCATTGTTATAGAGACTGTTGCAATAGTTTCGCTTGGATAGCACAGGGATGTAACTAGTGTTTTCTGAAGATTAGATGGGATAAAAGTAGTATCCTCTTTAGCATCCTAAGGGTATGGAAAGCTCCAGAAGTGACAGCATTGACTTGATCAATGTAAGTCAATTTGTCATTGATTAGGACTCCCAAGTTGCAGTTTTACTAACATGAATGGGGAGAGAACCCAAGTCTTGTAGCCAGCAGGCGGGAGTCCAGAAAGAGGAATGGCTCCGAAGAGCAGTACTTCTGTCATTCCAGAATTGAATTTTAAACAATTCTCAGACATCCAAAGGCTGACTATCTGCACACAGTCACAGAATCTGGCCCAAGTGCAGGAGTCCTCGTTAGCCAGAGAGATGACAATTTGTGTGTCGCTGGCGTAGGATGTAAGAGAGAAACCAAAAGATTGTATTAGGTTGGCTAAAGGGTAACATAGACATTGAAAAGTGTGGGGCTGAGTGAGGACCTCTGTGGAATCCTGCAAGGAAGACAGTAAGGCAGTAAGACAAATTCAACCAGACGAACAGACTGTTCTCGACCATGGAGAAATGAGTTAGGCAGTTCCCAGACTGTTCCATTGATTCGGATGTTGGCTAGGAGATCCATCAGCAGCCCGTGGTTAACAGTATCGAAAGCCACTGACAGATCGATTAGAATCAAGGCCGCACTTCCCCATTGTCTAGGTACAGCCTGATCTCTTCAGTGGCTTTATTTGAGCTGTCTCTGTACTGTGGCCTCTACAGAAGTCAAACTCAGTGATGTCCAATAGGTTGTGGGATTGAATAAACTCAACTAGTTGAGTATTTATCACTTTCTCAATGACCTTCACTGGCATAGGTAGACATGAGATGGAGTGATAACTGTTTGGATCAAGAGGGTAGAGGGAAGGTTTTTTTTATTAATGGAAGAACTGTCGCTTTCTTCCAACTAGAAAAAGAGCCAGATTGGAACATTAAATGGAAGATGTCCATTAATTTCAGCACAATAGTCTCGGCTGCTAGCATGGCAATCCTAGGCGGACAAGGGGATCCGGTTCTGGTTGATTTGACCAATCTTGTGACCTCATATCTAGACGGTGGAGTAAACGCATTAAAGGTAGTACCCGCGCCAGTGGAGGTTGGGCTGGTCATGTAACAGTGGGAAACAGTGGGCAAGGTTGAGACTCTATTGAAAACATCTTTAATTTTCTGTAAGAAAAGGTTGGCCAAAATATTGCAGAAGTATTGACTAGTGTTAGTGAGCTTACTTGCTGTATCTGTTGTGAGTTTAATGACTGTTTTAAATAGTTCCTTAGTGGAATTTTTAGCTGCTCCGATCCTATTTGTGTAATAAGAAGCTTTTTCTTTTAAAATCATAGCCTTATAGTCACTCAGGCATTTCTTGTATTTGACCCTTCTTTTCTCCTTGTGATCTGATCTCCACCTTTTCTTCTGTCTCCTACAGCTCTGTTTGAGTGCCCTCAGGTCTTCTTAGAACCAGGGGACAGAAATATTGTTTCTCTTAGATTTAGATATCTTAACTGATGTCAGGGAGCAAGCAACTATGTCTAACCAGTGTGTGTCCTATGAGACAGCTGCGTCCAAGTCATCTGAGTGGGCTGATAGTGATTCCTCTAGCATATTAATGAATAGGTCTGATTGAATTTTGCACCAAGCACGAGAGGATATCATGTTTGGAGTGGTTCTGGGGGTGTGCTCAGGGAATCTGAGTTTAAATTCAAATAGGAGTGCACAGTAGCCGGTCCAGGCTAAGGGAAGAGTATTGACATTGCCCCAAGAGTGGTTGTTGGTCAGGATACCATCTAAAGTATGTCATGCCAGATGAGTAGGGTCTTCCACCGGTTGAGACAGGCCAAGGGATGACATAGTTTGGAAAAGTGCTGCTATGTCGGTATCTGACAGGGCATCGAGGTGAAAATTTAAAATCACCCAAAACTGTATAGTCACTAGAGAGAATGTTGGCTTCCAGCAGGCAACTGAATTCTGGAGAGAAAATAAATCAAGGGCCAGGTGGGCGATTAAACAATGGACCCAATGAAAAACTCAGAGTTAGATATGTGAACGCTAAAGGAGACAGCCTCGCAGTGAGGTGACAGTAAGAAATTACAGGAAACCAGTAAATTGGTTCTATACATAATCGCTAAGATGCCCCCCCCCAACTGGTTTGTCCAGACGGTAGATGGCAAAACCATCAGGAATGCCTGCTAAAAGTTCCAGGTCAGTTGAGGAGTCGGCCCAGGTTTTGGTGCTAAAGGCAAGAGAGGGTTTATATGTTTCCATGAAGAGTAGAAATTCAGTACTGTGTTAAACCAATGACCTAGCATTCATGAGGACGCAACACAGATTTTTACAGGGCTTATTGCATCTTAACTGATGGCTGACGGAGGTCAAAGATGGTGAACAAGGCTCGGCTACTGGCGAGCCCAAATGTGAATCGCAAGTGTGACAAATGTGATATCCTTTAGTTATACAAGAGAGGGGATCCAACTGGCAGCCAACAGTGCACCTACCTGAGGGATTAAGCGTGAGCAGTGCATTGCACCTGTAGATCAATTTTGGCTGCAGTTCTGGCCTGAAACAAACAGGGGACTGGCGCTCGGCGCAATCGGGGTGCGGTCAGGCGTGGACGGGCGCAGACAGGAGCAGAAGGGCTTGCCTTAGGCGCTCCTTTGGCCAGCAGCACAGACACGCTTTGCTTCCCTGTAAGTAGCCTGCCATAGTCAGGGGGCTTGGCAAGAGGCGTGGCTAGTGGAAAATGAAAACATAAAATTAATAAAAAGGGATAAACCCTTTGAGTATGACGCCCATGCTGTACTGGGAGCCAGGCACCTCCCAAAAGATGGCAGCCGAAACGGTCTACAAGGAAAGGAAACAGTGGTGGGTTCCTCTTCGTGCAGAGGAGCTGCGCTGACAAGCTTTGCTTACCTGCCTTGACTGTGAGGTTTGAATGAGCAATAAATAGCTGAAAGTGCTAGGTCTTTGTAGGGCACTGACAAGAGCTATATTCTTTTCAATGTATGGAAACTCACAACAGCATTGCAGTCTGGAATTACTTTTTTTACTATTTTATACAGTGCAAACTTGACCCGAAGGTATTGGAGCGCTTTACATGATTACCTGTTACATTACACAAGGTCACATCCCCTTTTTAGGTCGAGCTTCAATTGACCCGTTATATCTCTTCTGTGGGGTTTGGCACACCCACCATTTGCCATTGGCTGCTATCTGGGTCATTTACAGATGCTGGCTTGTTATTGTTGCATTTGCTTAAAGGTCCCTCCTTTGTGGGCTTAGCTGCCTCACTGGCGTTTTCACTAAGAGATCATTTTGTTTGGACATCACACTGTAAAGAGTGTGATGGCCTCTCCTCCCTCCCATCTGATTTATTTATATCTGTTTTTTGCCTGCACTAAGCGCCCCTGCCTGCATGCCTGAAATAAGATCAGCAACTGCGCACGTTTGTACTTCGCTCGTTAAAGTCTTAGGTAAATATTTAGCCGAGCTTTGGCGTTTCCCACCAGGTTGTCCTGGTGAGGAGGACACACGTTTAAAGTCTGACGAAATTACGCACCCACACTTTGGGCTTTTTCGCAGATGTGCTTTGTGTGCCTGGGACTCTGTCAAGTGTAAATAAACAGTTGCACTCTGGGTTTTTCTTCCCCTCTGCCCTCCAGTGGCTGCTAAATGCACGGTCTGATGGAGGCCGGGTCCCATTAGATGCTGTCAGTGTTTACTTGGTTACATAATGAGAACCGCAATTCCCAGATAAGGGGGATACCGCCTCAATGATACCAAGATAAGAACTGTTGTCAGCAGCCCTGTTGGGACCACCTCAGCAGTCACAGGTAAAATGTGATGGATTGAAGCAGGACAGGGCCTTTGCAGCAAATCACCAGCAGTCTAGAGCTATGGTCTGTGGGGCTCACTCTAACCTGCACCGTCACTCAACAGGGGCAAACGGCGTGCCATATTTCACCCTCCCTGATACTCCAACTGCCTCTCATTCATCAATCCATCGATGAAAAGCCTGATGTCAGCAAGGCGTCAGCATCCATGCAACACCGTTTTTGACGCTGCCTTGCTAGACTGCATT
Source organism: Calotriton arnoldi (assembly GCA_963921515.1). NCBI lineage: Eukaryota > Metazoa > Chordata > Amphibia > Caudata > Salamandridae > Calotriton > Calotriton arnoldi. The sequence continues at coordinate 51,650 of CAWUFW010018525.1, forward strand.
TTTGAATGACGAAAGGTCGGAGCCCCTGCAAGCGGAAAGTAATTTATTCCTACTGCCATATAGGGATGAATGCTGGGACGTTTTCTCAATGTGAAAAACTACTTATATGATTATTCCCTGACTGTAAAAGAAGAGGTAAGTTAAAAAAGGGTGCATTGGAATGTGGCCCATTGTAATTACCACTGAATGAGATTCACTCAAGCATCCCATGTATCACTTTTTGTGCTGTTCAACTTGGAGGCCAGACCAGTTTTCAAAAGTATACAATTATATTATGCCCCTTGGTACGATATGGCCTTGCGATACTTACATGGATTTGTGAAGAAGACGAAGGATAGCAACTATTGCATTTGGAGGAAGTGGCTTGTTTCCGCTTGAGTTACAGAAAACAAAATTGGAGCAGGATTGTAAATGCTTGTTTTTAAGGCTTCTGTATAGTAGGGATCTGGTTGGTCCCATGAGAGCGCGGGGAAGGAAATGCTCCAGTCGGTAAGCTTGGATAGCCTCTGCAACCATGCTCGTCCATTAGTTCTTGATCTGCTGAATGCCTCACCTGGTTTTAAGCGTGGCTGCAGGTGGTATGCAGCTCTACGCCACTGGCACATTCTCCCACTAAGCTATCTTTCTAGTTTGTGAGCATTAGCATTTTTAATGCAGTTCTAAGCCATGCATGCTTCCCCCTGTGAGGTTTGCGCTGCCTAGGCCATATGCTGTGGAAATATGGAGACATAATTCACATCTATGGGATACAGCATTTAGTTTCCAGATGTATCGCCTCAACAGGGGGTCGTAAGTGCTATACAAATAAAAAGCAGACAATAAGGACTCCAGAACGGACCAGCTGACCATTTATACTTAGAGAACAGATATTGTTTACTCTACCCATCAAGTCATAACCATAGCTTCTGGAGGAGAGATTAAAGAGAATATATTTACAATTAATCAATCGGGACTTGTATAGCGGCTAATCAACCTCGAGGGTATCCAGGAGCTAAAGATGTGTTTAGAATTAAAGGAGTGCACCCTTTAATTCAGGAATGTGTTTGGTCTGCTGATAGCCGAAAAGCTGTATATGGCACTTTCAGTCAGACCTTTAATATTTTAGCGAACTTGTTATGTTAAAAGTGAAACTACAAGTCACAGAACACAACTTGCTGCTGGCTAAAAGCCAGGCTGACGTTGTCACGCATTACTAGTTAGCCCTATAGTCAGACTTCTGCAACTGTCCCAATTGTAAGGCACACTCCCATTCCTCTCATTCTCTTGCTCTTTTTCTTGTCCGCTCCTTCTGTCAGTCTCTTTAACTTTAAATCTCGGTCGCATTTTCTTCCTCGCTCGCTCCTACCCTCTCTCGAGACCTCCCATTTCTTTCTCCTTCTTTGTCTTTGCATCTTTCTCCTCCTCGTTTCTCTTTTTGGATATTACTCCACCCTCTTCCCTTTATATTCCATTTCCTCTATTTCTCCCATTCTCCCCTCTCCCTGTCTCACATTTTCTATTTATTTTGATCCCTATATTTCTTTCTTCACTCGTGTTTGTTGTCCTTTTCTTTTTTGATGTTTCCTTTCTCCTCCTCTTTTCATTTTACTCTCTCTCGTTCTGTTGCATTTCACTTTCTCTATTTCACAGTTTCTTCCCTCTCTGTCTGACACTCTCTCTCCTTTTAGCAGAGCCTTGAGACCCTTACGGGTGAGTAGTTGCGCTTAATAAATGCCTTATTGATTGATATTCGTCATACTCCCCTTGTTATTTAGTTTAGTTTAGTTTATAGGCTTATATAGCGCATGAATCACCCCCTAAGGGTATCTCGGCGCTCGTGGATTTGCAGAAGAAGTAGTTGCAGTGGGCTGGTCTAAAAGAGGGCTGTTTTTAATGCCTTTCTGAATTTCAAATGGTCTGGACATTGTCTTAAGACAATTGGAAGTTGGTTCCATAAGATTGGTGCTTGATATTTAAAAGCTTTTCCACCTGTTCGTGCTTTTTGATCCTGGGGATTTGGAGCAAGGATTTGGAGCTTGATCGCAGGTCCCTTTGGGGAGTATACTGATGGAGCCTCTCCGCCAAGTAGGAGGGTCCATTTCCCCATATTGCCTTGTGTGTCAGGCAACAGATCTTAAACTTCACACGTTTCCGCACAGGTAACCAGTGTAGCTGGTGTAGAAGAGGGAGTGAAGCTGATCTGTGGGGGGCGTTTAAAACTAAACGTGCTGCAGTGTTTTGTACCATCTGAAGGCATTTTAGAGAGGACTCGTTGGCCGCGATCAGTAAGCCATTACAATAATCTAATTTACTCAGCACCAGGGTTTGGATCAGGGTCTTACGCAAGGGATCGGGAAGATAGGGAAAAACTCTTCTCAACAGGCCCAGCACATGGAAGCATGAACCTACAGTATGCGTTACATGCTCTTTCATGGTTAGGGTCTGTTCAAGACGCACCCCGAAGTTCTTTGCCGTTGTTTTTGGAGACGGGGCGGTTCCCAATTCTTTAGGCCACCAATCTGGAGCCCATAGTAGAGGGGCTTCTCCGAAAAGCATGACTTCAGTCTTTCCGGCATTCAGCTATAAGAAGTTGTTTCTCATCCATTGCGAGATGGCCAGCATGCCGGAAGAGAAGGTGGATTGGGCTGTCTGGGATGTCTTATTGAAGGAGAAGGTAAGTTGGGTGTCATCTGCATAGGATATTGGGACGAGTCCATAGTTCCTCAATAGAGCCGCCAAGGGGGCTATATAGATGTTGAACATGGTTGGGCTTAAACATGAGCCTTGAGGTACTCCCTTGGTCAGTTCTTTCGAATTGGACCGATATGGGCCCAAGTTGATGGTCTGGGTACGATTGGAGAGGAAACTAGTCATCCATTGCAGCGCCACTCCCCCTATCCCGGCTTCCCTCAGTCTCATGAGCAAAGTCTGGTGATCAACCGTATTGCATGCGGCGGAAAGATCTAATAACACCAGGAGAGTGGGTTGGCTCTGATCTAGTGCAAGCCTGATGTTATCGGTTACGGCCACCAGTGCAGTTTCCGTGCTATGTTTGGGCCGGAAGCCCGATTGAGATGGATCCAGGTAGCCGGCCGATTCTATATGGTCAGATAGGTGTATGTTAACATGTTTTTCCAGAACTTTGCTCAGATATGGTAAGAGGGAGATAGGGCTTAGGTTAGAGAGATCTTCCATGGACGCCTTGATGTTTTTCCGGATAGGGATGATCTGAGTCGCCTTCCATGTTGAGGGTAGGTGGCCTTCCTTCAGAGATTGGTTTGGTAGAGAACAAATGGGATCTGATAGTGATTTTGCAAGAGAGGCAGACATTCTTGCAGGTAGGACATCAAGAGGGGAGCCAGATTTTACCTTGCACATTAGTATTTCAGTCTCTTCCCGCGTTAGAAGGGGGAAATTCAGCAACGTTTTTAGCCTAGGACTAGGAGGAGGTACCATTATGATGTCTGCCGATGGAAGACAGCTGGTCGTGGCGATCTTATTATAGATGGTGTCTATTTTCTGTATGAAGAAAACACTTATTTTGTCACAAAGATTGAGAAAAGCTTTCTTCCAATTCGCAGGCTTTGGGACAGGTGAAAGTTTTCCGAATTTGGTACAGGGCTTTAGGGGTGTTTTCAGCTTGGCTAAGTTGTTGGGCTATATGAGTTTTCCGAGTACGCTTTATGCTTTTGTGGTAGAGGGAGACAGACCTGTACTTTTCTTTATCATCTTTAAGATGGGTACGGCGCCATCATCTTTCAAGGTTTTTGCAGCGGCTTTCTTCCTTGTGAAGTTCCGGAGAGATCCACGCTGCCTGGGTTTGCCTGGATTTGTTTGAACCTGTTTTCAATGGGGCAATCAGTTCAATAGCAGCTAAGGCTTTATGCTTCACTCTCAATACTCTATTCCCCTGAGCCACAGGTTTTGCGTGTTAGACCTTTAAACCGCGCATGGAAGAGCAACATAATTTTAAGTGCCGCAGTAAACTTACCAAAGTAGAGACGTGTCCACTAAATTACTTAATAAGACAACTAGAAGAAAAGTAAATTGTGTTTACACCACAAATGCCTTTGTGATTGGCTGCTGTTACTGCTTATTATGGGTGTTTTTTAATTGTGTGCACGGTTTAGGAATTGGATGTGATGCAATAGTTGTTGTTGTTAAACTTCTATTATGAAGGGCAACATAGATCGGTTCTGATGACTTAATAAATCCAAAAGTTTTTAAGATGGCATTCACGCACCCCACCTGTTGACTTTGAGGTTTTATCAAAAATCGCATTTTGTGCATCCTTGAGACACAGAGATTTGTAACACCAGAGTGCTGGGGTTTAGTTGCCACTACTCATTTGCCCAGGTCCCAGCACTATGTACTCCTGTCCACAGAAAAGCGATGTAATCCTCAAACAAGATGGAAGCTGGACTGACTAAACTGACAGTCATACCATATGCATACTGATCCTCCCCCTTGACTCCATGTATGGTCAAAAGAGGTAGCTACACCAATATGCATTCTTTCCAGTAAGATGTGTAGAAGTGGCCGTGAGGTGACAGTTAACTATAGAACAGACCTCTAATAAGAAAACCTGCTTTCTATGTAATCTCTATTAACAGTGCACAACACTGGCCTCACAACATTCTAGGCAGCTTTATTTAATAAAAGACAGATTGGTGTTAATTGTTCCCTTCGTTCCTAGCATCTATCAGTCAGTGTACACACATTCTTGTTGTACATAGCCTCCTTACATCATAATTGGCACATGAAATCACAGTAGATGTTGTAACACCCAGGAAAACGTACTGCATCGCTAAACACTTATAAGGTGCCAAAGGCGAGACCTATTGGCTATGACAATGCTTATTTTTGTAGGCACTGGGAGAGTATGTGAATTGCCCAGAATCACAGAATGTTGAGCCGACATGCCACATAGGCTCCCAATTAATTTTAATGACAAATAAACCTATGTATGACTTTATGCTTGCATTTCTAAACTACACATATTGCTTTATTAATGTTTACAAACTCGCTAAAAGAGGTAGGCTGGGTTCAGTCTCCGGATGCTTAAACCTCGTTCTGCCCTCAGTGTCCCAGTCAGTCACATCTCATGTTGCCTTTCCCTGCAAATGTGTCGTCTTTTCAGCAGGGCCCATCCCCCAGTCTGGGAGAGTTTCCTGTTCAGGAGATTCCAGCGCACTGGTCTCTTGACGAGCTAATGTACCCTTTTGTTATGCGCGAAGGTGCATTTGCATACCTGCGCCTGGCCGTCCTGAAACCTTACAGGTTTTTTTTTTCTTAAGGCGGCCAGTATTATCATTCCAAGGGGCAGAGGAAAGGCTATTTAAATCGGTAAAGTGATTTCTCTTTGAGCAGACTTGCAAAGTTGTTTTGCTTAAATCCTTGCGCATAAAGTTCACAGGCATGTTTTTCAAACCATTCATTTCACGGACATTATGCAAGGCAAATATCTAATAAATCGTACGTTACTGTTCCTGATTTCTCCCTCGTAGGAGTCGGGGATGCTTCAAAACGCCTAATAATACCACTGCAATTTAAACTCAGCACTAGTACAAGTTTTGAAGGGTAGCTGATATGTGCTTAATAAAAAACGAAACACCTTTTATCACCAGTGTGTACATGGACAATTGTTTTCTGTGCCCCACACGAAGTGTTTCAAGGTGAAAGTTAAAAAGGGCATTTTTAGGACAGTATTACTCCATTCAAGATAAAAATGCAAGTTCAAAGAATCCATTAATTGTATGTGCAAATGATAAATTATAACAAGTTCTGTCCTTTTCTTGGAAACACCCTTCCTTCATACCAATGTAAACTCTAATCCCATTTAAACGCAAACAGGCCGCACATTTCTCATCCCAAGCATTTTTACTGGCAGAATTTTCATCAGGAAAGAATGGGGGAAACATACATTTTGCACATTACCTCATACCCCAGTTCTAAGTGCAAAACTGAGAACAGTGAGCACATTACTCATCAGTAATTACCGTACCCCTCGCTTGATTTATTTCTAACTTTTTCTATGCAGCATGGGCCTCTTATTGAAGTGGCATGTTTGTGCACTTTGCAAACAACAAGACAAAGCAACAGTATTTGCTCTTAGATTAGCCCTCACATTAAAATAAGAGCAATAGGTTTAACCATTGGTTAAATTCATATGATTTTAAAATGAGTGCTGTGCACTTCAAGAATAGAATATTCTCTTTCTCCCTAAATGATATGTGTTTCGGATTGTCCAAACTGTGAAGGGTGTATATATGTAATGTGCAGGTATGAGGGGACAACGGGCTACAAAGATTGCAATAGATTTCCAGCCTGACAGCCAGCACCGCAGCTCCATGGTGTCTGCTGTGTCTTACGATGCACCACCAAGTATCCATGTGGCAATGTAGAGCGCAACCCCAGAGCAATTGAGCTTTCAACAAGGGTGGGAGCGCTACGTAATGATCTAGGATCGGTTACAAAAAACCAGAAGGTTTGTAGATTGTGAATCTCATCTTGTGGGGAAGCAGTGCTCTCTGATGAGATGTCAGGAGTGAGTGCTCCACAGAAGGCCACCAGTAACACGCTTAAATACCCAGTGATTAATGTGTTTTCAGTCAAAGAAGGCAATAGGAACAGAACTCTTAGGTGATATTCAACACTATCGGATGCAATAAGACACCTGGCTAGAAAATGCAGTGGTGTGCCTTGGAGATTCCTGAATTGCAAGAGTGGCTTGCAATGCAGATAAAAGAATGGTCTGAAGTGATGTAAGGACGTGATAGAGACACGGCACAGTTGGCCATATACATACAGTCTATTGAACACAAGGATATTGGGGAACACTGGATAAGACCACTTGAACATGAAAGAAGCCCCACCCTGGGATGAAAAGCCTGAGGGTGGGGTGCTACCTACAGGCCAGCTTCAGAGCGGTGCTGCTGGTGAAGTCGCATCTGGCGCTGAGCTCAGGGAGTGGGCTATGTTGCTGCAGAGTTCCTTGTGCGTACATCAGTTTTCAGACAACAATAAAAGTCCCAAGATAACTCTGGTGATTAATGTTCCTGCTGGAGAGAGTTTCGAGTTTTGGCTAGTGGTAGGTTTCATTCATCATAAAGTAGCGCAGAGGGTTAATATTGGGGGTGGGTGAAACTTGCGTAATTCAGTATAGTGTAACCAAGTGGAATTATCTAAAAATTCTGTGATATCATGTATAATTACGCAAAAAGAGTAATTCTAGGTTTAGTGCTATTTCACCCTTGCGTCAAAAAATAGACACGAGAATGCTTTTTATGCTAAGAAATAGTACTAAATGCAACAGAACACGAACAGCAAGGAGCTCTTGGGGTAGGTTTTTCACCAAATTTACCCCCTGGTATTTAGCACTATTTTCTTATTACAAAATACCCCCTCACATCCGAAATGGGCGCAAGAAGGCATTTTGCACTAGGAAATAGTGCTAAATGTGCTGTTGCAGCAGAATTTCCCTCCAACGAACTCCCAACTTCTAGCTCTAATTTCCATTTTAGACGTGAGGATGCATTTTACATTAAGAAATAGCTCAAGCCATCATTTGCAGTCACTAAATGTTTTCACCCGGTAGGATTGTTTTTCCCCAAATTACTCTTTGGTACGTGAGATGGTGTAATTGCGTTCTTATCAGTATTTCTATGTCAAAGAGTAACTACCGAAAAGGAATTACCAAAATTACTCTGATTAGCGTGATTAAAATTATGCCCAGGCCTAGTTAATAAGCCTACTGCAAAGACACTTGCTCAGTGGGTAACTGCTCTTGTTGCAGAGATCTTTATCTTTCTTGGAGTTCATAAATTACAATCCTAAAATAACACAGTGACCTATGAACTGTCATCAAAGAGCTGCATGCAGACTGCATGGTATACGTTAGAACGTAATGTTTTTCCCCCAGACTTTCATTATCTTATTGTTGCTAAAAACACTTTGGATAGTAGCAGTAGAAAAGCCAATCCCAACCACTGTGGTATGTGTTAAATCCAGACCAAACGCTCAATGATTGACATGCGATTCCTACACCTCGTAATCCTCGGTGTCTTATGTAGCATTACCTATAGACTAATTTAGATTCATTGTCCCTGTATAATGTGTGTGACGTATGGTGCTCTGACAACCTACACTGGTATGAGTAGCACTCTAAAACAAATGCATGTGAGAGAGGGGCTATGGACAGATGAGGGGCACATTTGAAGGGTTGTAGTGAGGTCATCCATGCAGAAGGAGGCCATGGGGTGGCACCAAAAAAGGCTGTTGCATCAGTACCACCAGCACTGAAGTCGACTCTGGCTAGCTAGTCCACCAGAGGAGGGTCAGAGTCTTGGAGTGAATTGACTTTGTCATGGCAAAAAAGGACAAGGGCTCTGAACATTGGGCCTGATTAGCCCTCTAAGTTATTGCTAAACATGATCAGAACTGTTTACATCGTATCACAGTGCAGTGCACCATCATTCTTTAATTGAAGATAAGGATCACATGGCAATAGTGAAGTATTCCGACTCAAATAGATTTTAGAAATGCTTATAAAACCACTAACAATTTTCAGACACAGAACGGCTAAATTCAATAGCAGCATCATGTAAATAACATTTTATGTAGAGAAAAGGTTAATTTACATTAAAAATATTTGGATAAATATAGGATGAGGGAGCTTTCTCTTTGAAATGTGCATCCTTTCAGCTGCTAGGATATGTTTCTGGTGAGCAATGTGTGTTTAAATGCAAAGTGTGTTTAGGACTGCAGTACCACCTCCTGCCTACAGGGGCAGAGCGAGCAAAAATATAAACACACTTGATGAAACACAGGTCCCCACAAGGCAATTTTTTAAAAAGTTGTAAAAATTGACACAGATGTTCCTGAAGTCATTTTTAATAATTTAGAAGACATTGCCTTGTGGGGACCTGGGTTTAGGTCCCCACAGTGCAATCAAGTCCCCACAGCGTGAGTGTGTTATCATGCCCAAGTCCCCACAAGGATAGTAACACAAACCCACACACACACACCTACACACACACACACACACACACACACACACACACACACATACATATGCACACATACATGCAAACACACACATATACATACACATATACACACACCCAGCTCCCACACACATACCTGCAAACACACACACATATACATACACACACATACACACACACACACACACACACCCAGCTCCCACACACTAAGTGGGTCATTACGATGGCAGTTGGGCGAGTGTCCGACTGCCCTCATTGCAGGATTGAGACCGGCTGACAAGTAGTCAGTGGTCCCACCCTCCAGATTAGGATGCAACCGCTATGTAGGCAGTCGTAAACATCCCATTTTCAAATGTGGCTTGTGCTGTCACCCAGAAAAGAACCACAGATCAAGCCTCAATTGAAAAAGGGATGTTTTTAAACATCCATGCACTTTGTGCTAGGCACCATGGAGTGCCTGGCACACATTGCAAGGATTTTTGGGGGGCACCACATGTGCCCCCCTGGCTATATAACAGAGCCAGAAGGGGGACAGGGGCCGTTCTAGGGGCACCAAAGTCTCTTTTCCACTGCTTGTTCATGGCAGTAGAACCACCATGAACAGGCAGTCAGAAAGGGATATCCTAATCCCTATGGTGGTGCCTGCGCATGTACCACCCCCAGTGTAGTGATAAGGAATCCAATACCCATCCCAACGGGATCTTTGATCATGTTAGAGCTGGCGGGCCTGCCCCCCACCTATGTGGTATGATCATGTAATGATTTCCCCTCCTAGCTAACAGGGATTTCAGAACGTAAGGCCTTTACGGAGGGAGAAGACTAGACTACACGTGGTTCTGTGAGGTTATAGTTCAAGACTTTATTACAAGTAAACAGTCCGACAGTCTGTACTTGGAGGAATGGGGAGGGGGTCGTAGTATCAGAGCAATCAATGCCAACAAAGGGAGGGACAACGAGGTCCTGAAACTCAATCTTCACGTGGGAGGGCTTCTTCCTCAGGCCAGTAGTCCTCCAGTATTCCCAACCAGGACCGGCGTCCCCAAAAGGCAAACAGAAAAGACAACACCATCACTATTCAAACCGTACTTCGTTAATTAACTAAGGTGCTCTCCCATCACCAGCATCCTTGTGTCACCGAGAGGTAGTGAGGGGGTGGAGAAAAGGGAATAAGAAAAGGTATCTCGTGAGGGGGGTACAACTCGGGAATTACTGGTGCCCTTCCTTCACTTGTGCCAGAGACCCTTTAAGCCCTTCCCCGCAAACCTCCTCCAAGATTCTAGAAATGACACTTGCCTGGGGCTACGGTCCTCCAGGACCGTAGCGTCGGGTATTGCGGCGTCCTGTCTCCTCTGGGGACGGCCGGATACGTGCGCAGTGTTTGTTGCGGAATCCTCCCTCTTCGGTGGTGTTCCTTCGTCCTCCGGTCTCCTGGGCTTCCCTTCCGTCCTCCGGTCTGCTTCCTCGACTCCCCCGGCTCTCGTTACTGTTCCTCCCGCTGGACTTTCTTCCTCCTGCTCCTCGTGGTCTGCCGCCCGCCGTGTCTCTCTCCTCCAGCCTCCCTTTACGTCCTCGTCCTCCCCCAGTGACGTCATCCCTCCAGCGCCGGCCGTTTCTGCACCGCTGACCTACCCGTGGAGCTGTATCCATCCGGGCACCATCTTGCACTTCTTGGCTGTCCCGGTCACGCCACAGTCCATATCACATTGCCTTTCTTCCCGGGATGGACGATTGGGCCATTCTGATGCAGGAAATCGGGAGAGGTAGTCAACGTTTCCTTGCAACTTTCCCGGAATGTGTAGAGTCTGAAAGGAAAAGGGCTGTAAGGCTAAGAACCATCGTAATACTTTGGCATTGGTGTCCTTGTGGGTGGCTAGCCAAGTCAATGGAGCATGATCCGCCAACAGGAAGAAGGAGCGCCCTAGTAGGTAATACTGTAATGACTCCATAGCCCATTTTATGGCGAGGCATTCTTTCTCCATAGTAGCATACCGTGTTTCTCTGGGAAACAGCTTTCGGCTTAGGAACAACACCGGCCTAAGCAAACCCTGGGAATCAGGTTGGGACAGTACTGCTCCTAGCCCTCTATCAGAGGCGTCGGTTTGTAACACAAACGACTTTCGGTAATCTGGACAGTCAGAAATGGGGCATGACACAGCAATGTCTTCAGTGCACAGAAACTCTCCTCCTGTGGAACACCCCAGTCTATCTTGGCTCTAGTGCGTTTGTGCCTAAGTAAATCGGTGAGAGGGCTGGCCACCTCAGAAAATTGAGGGATAAACCTTCAGTAATAACCCACCAACCCAAGAAAGGCTCGTACCTCTTTCCGAGTGTTAGGTCGAGGAATGTTTTGGATAGCCTCCAACTTATTGTGTTGTGGTTGAATGGTCCCTTCACTTATGGTGTACCCCAAATATTTTATCTGGTGTGTTCCTAGTGTGGTTTTCTTCAGATTCATGGTAAGCCCTGCTTGCGTCAAACTATCAAAAAGGTTCTTAAGATGTTTTAAGTGTGTCTCCCAGTCCGGGCTATACACCACAATATCATCCAAATAGGCTACCGCATACTTTTGGTGTGCTCTTAGTATGATGTCCATAAGCCTTTGAAAAGTAGCCGGAGCTCCGTGGAGACCAAATAGCATCACCTTGAAATAGTACAACCCGGATGGCGTCGAAAATCCTGTCTTTTCTTGTGCTGACCGCGTCAGCGGAATCTTCCAGTAACCTTTGGTTAGATCAATCGTGGACATGACCTGGGCCTCACCTAGTCTTTCTATCAGTTTGTCCACTCGGGGCATAGGGTAATTGTCAAATTTGGAGTGGGCATTCACCTGTCGGAAGTCTATGCAAAACTGGAGGCTCCCATCCGGCTTGGGCACTAACACAATGGGAAAGCGCCAGTTGCTCTTGGAGGGTTCAATTATACCTGCCTTGAGCATCTCCTCTATTTCCTGTTCTACCGCCTCCCTTATAGCCTCTGGTAGTCTGGTATCTGATAGGGTTTCACATTCACCACCTTTCCTGGTTGGGTGACAATGTCATGAGCCACTAAGGAAGTCTGTCCAGGACTGCCTGAACTTAGACCCGGGTACTGCCCTAACAGTTGCTCCAATTGTTGCTGCTGCTCTAGGGAGAGCTTGGATCCCATCAGGGGTTGTTCCTTCTTCCTCCCTCCCCCTATGTCCATAGGTATGTCCAAGGTTTTATGCAGGGTTACCTGATTTACTGTTTGGATTGTATCCTGGCCTGTGGAGGGAGAGTTAGGCTCCTCCCATTTCTTAAGAAGATTGATATGATACGTTTGCCCTACTTTGTTAGTATGAGGGACAGCGACTCGGTAAGAGACTGGAGTAACTTTTTGAGTAATCGTATATGGTCCTTGCCAAGTGGCCAACAACTTCTTGTCTGAGGAGGGAAGAAGTATTAGAACCTTGTCCCCAGCAACCAGTTCTCTCATGTGGCTAGTACGGTCATACTGTTCTTTCTGTCTAGCTTGGGCTTTGTCCATATTTTGGTGCACATTGTCCCAGAGGGTAGCTAACGTGTCCTTTAGAGTCTGCATGTACCCTAGGAGAGGTTTCCCCTCATCTTCCTCTTCTGTCCATTGTTCGGCGGCCATTTCCAACAGGGTACGGGGTTTCCGTCCAAACAGGAGCTCAAAAGGACAAAATCCCGTTGATTTTTGCTCATGTGTACGAATGGCAAACAGTACCAGAGGCAATTTCCGGTCCCAATCTTTCCCTGTGTCCCCTATCATCTTCTTGAGAATGGTTTTGATGTTTTTTTTGTACCTTTCCACCAGACCATCCGTCTGGGGGTGGTACATGGCTGTCCGAATTTGGTGTACTCCTAGAAGTTTACAGATCTCCTTCATAAGCTTAGCCATGAAAGGAGTTCCCAGGTCAGTCAGGATTTCCAATGGAAAACCTACCCTAGAGAAAAAAGACACCATTTCTTGGGCTACTGCCACCGTGGTCATACTAGTGAGGGGTATAGCCTTGGGGTATCGGGTAGCATAGTCCACTAAGACCAGTATGTACTGATGTCCCCGGGCTGACGGTATTAAGGGTCCTACTAAATCCATTCCCACTTGTTGAAACAGAACATCAATAATCGGTTGGGGTTGTAGCGTCACCTTTTTATCTTTTGAGGGGTTGACCAACTGACATTTGGGACAAGTGGCACAGAACCTGGCGGTCTCTCGATACACCCCCGGCCAATAGAACCTTTCCAATAGGTACTTTAGTGGCAGCTCCTGTCCATAATGACCCCCTCCCGCTTGGTTGTGGGCTAACTGTAATGCCTGTTCCCTGAAAGCTATCGGCACTAGTAACTGTTCTGTCTTACCCCCCGGCCCTCCACTTGCTCTATACAACAGTCCTTTTTTTATGAAAAAATAGGATCCTACCTTATCTGGGTCAACTTCCTGCACTTGATTCCAGGCATTCATAAGGGTGCTGTCATCTTTCTGTGCCGTTCGGAAACTCCGGGCCAGATATTTCCGTGGTCTGGGGAAGAGAGCAAACATGAGGAAACAGATTGGCAAGCATACGTGTACCTCTCTTTTTCTCGTCTTTTCTCATTTTTGGATTTCTTCTCCCTGTCTCTAGGACTTGTTATATTTTCACGGCAAAATGGTGCCTCCTGTAGACATTCCACCTCAGGACCTTGTTTCGACAACTCGGTCAAATACTCATGAAAATGAGGTAAATCGGTACCCAAGAGAATATTTTCTGGGAGCTCGGGGACCACCCCCACCTTTCTAACTTGGGGATATCCATCTATTTCAATCAACACTTCCGCTAAGGGATATGATCTATCATCTCCATAGACACAGGAGACCAGCACTGTCTCCCCTTCACATATGGCGGTTAACGGAACCAGTTCCTTGGCCACCACCGTATGGTGACATCCTGTATCGAGCAGGGCCTCAACAGGTCGACCATTTAGCCTGAATGCCTTCTTGTACCTCTGTCTAGTGGCTCCGGTGACCAACACCCTACCTCGGGACCAACCCACCTCCATAGCTTCCGAACTATCAGTGTTCAAAGGGCAATTGCGCGATATGTGTCCCCATTCCGCACACCTAAAGCATTGGGGTCCCATGTGTGCTGGTTGGGAAGGCCTCGGGAAAGGTTTAAGGGCTGGTCTAGGGGTGGAAAAGGGTCATTTCTCCCCTCCTTCTGTTGGGGTTTTGGGGGCAGGTTTAGGGAATAGAATAGGCACCCTCCCTGTCTGTACTTTGAAGTCTGGTGATCTATGATAGGCACATGCTAATTCGATGGCGGATTAAGTTGTCAGACCGGGATGTTGTTTCACCCATGCTCTCGTGTTGCTAGGTAGGGCCTCTAGGTATTGTTCCAGGAATATTTGCTCCGTGACCTCCTCCATCGAGGAGGAATGAGGCTGAAGCCACTGGTTTCCCAAATCTCGGATCCGATAAAAAAGAGCTTTGAGATTATCTCCAGTCCCCCACTTCTCCTTCCGGAAGCGGGTCCTATAATACTCGTGGTCACATCCCAGTCTTTCTAAAATGGCCTTCTTTATGTCTTGATAGGGGGTTACTCCTGCCGTATTGGCGGCTTGATATGCAGCCTGTAACTCTCCAGATAATAACAGGGCTATATACTGACCCCATCTCTCAGGAGGCCAAGTAGCGGTGGTAGCAACCCTTTCAAAGTTGGTAAAGAAATAGTCGGGGTCTTCGCCCTCCTGAAACTTTTGCAGAACGCTTCCTGGGACATTGGGATGCACCCTAGCACTAGAGATGGCATCTGTAAGGCGCAATATCGCCGTGACTTGCACCTTCTGATTGGTAGTCAAGATAACCGCTTGCTCCTTCATAGCCGCGTGAAAGGACTCCCTTTCTTTTTGGGCATTCTGGTTCTGTTGTTCTAGAACCAACTGTAAGTGTCTCTGTCCTTCCGCTAGTTGGGTTATCATGTCCTGTACTGTCACAGGTTGGGTCATCTTTTCTCCTCAGACGACAGTATCCCACTTCTGACACCACTGTAATGATTTCCCCTCCTAGCTAACAGGGATTTCAGAATGTAAGGCCTTTACGGAGGGAGAAGACTAGACTACACGTGGTTCTGTGAGGTTATAGTTCAGGACTTTATTACAAGTAAACAGTCCGACAGTCTGTACTTGGAGGAATGGGGAGGGGGTCGTAGTATCAGAGCAATCAATGCCAACAAAGCGAGGGACAACGAGGTCCTGAAACTCAATCTTCACATGGGAGGCCTCCTTCCTCAGGTCAGTAGTCCTCCAGTATTCCCAACCAGGACCGGCGTCCCCAAAAGGCAAACAGAAAAGACAACACCATCACTATTCAAACCGTACTTCGTTAATTAACTAAGGTGCTCTCCCATCACCAGCATCCATGTGTCACCGAGAGGTAGTGAGGGGGTGGAGAAAAGGGAATAAGAAAAGGTATCTTGTGAGGGTGGGGGTACAACTCGGGAATTACTGGTGCCCTTCCTTCACTTGTGCCAGAGACCCTTTAAGCCCTTCCCCGCAAACCTCCTCCAAGATTCTAGAAATGACACTTGCCTAGGGCTACGGTCCTCCAGGACCATAGCGTCGGGTATCACGGCATCCTGTCTCCTCTGGGGATGGCCGGATACGTGTGCAGTGTTTGTTGGGGAATCCTCCTTCTTTGGTGGTGTTCCTTCGTCCTCCGGTCTCCCGTGCTTCCCTTCCGTCCTCTGGTCTGCTTCCTCGACTCCTCCGGCTCTCGTTACTGTTCCTCCCACTGGACTTTCTTCCTCCTGCTCCTCGTGGTCCGCCGCCTGCCACGTCTCTCTCCTCCAGCCTCCCTTTACGTCCTCGTCCTCCCCCAGTGACATCATCCCTCCAGCGCCGGCCGTTTCTGCACCGCTGACCTCCCCGTGGAGCTGTATCCATCCGGGCGCCATCTTGCACTTCTCGGCTGTCCCGGTCACGCCACAGTCTATATCACAGACCATTCGCATTGTAATGCACCTGTTGGAACGATGCCCAAGATGGCAGGCAGATCACCACCAATGGTCTGTCGGTGGTGTTCCAACTGCCATCATGATGAGGACATTAGACTCTGTTTTAATTAGATGTTGATGCACTGAGTAAATCAGCTGATTCCTCTGCTGCACTCTGAGGATGGATGCTGGCGACAGACTGTGTTAAAGGACAAAGAATTATCTGTACCTAGGTCACATGCCTGGATGGCTATAAGTGAATACAAAATCCTTAAAGCACAGTTCTATTTAGAGTCTGGATGGTCCCCGCTACAAAAAACAAGGTTCATAAGAGCACGATTTGGAATTCAATGGTGAGTAGGGGTGATAAAGTTTGTCTAGAGTAGACTTTGATGAATGATAAAGTCATGATATCACCCTTGTAGGTGGTCACTTTGAGTCTTTGAGATTGTTAGCCCAGTCTTTGAGAGATTGCGGTTTGAAGCATGCCCAGTGTACGATGCAAGGAATGGGTGTTGTCAAAATGCTGTCAGATCTTCTGCGTTCTTCATTGAAGAAATGATTGATGACATTTCACTTGCCGGTGGACTGTGGCAGAGGAGGGTTAGACAGGGTGTCACGCAGTTCTTGTTATACAGAATGATCTCTATTTATTGGCAGCTTCATTGATGTTGTTGGTATAGACTTGGCTTGATAAGTTGTCTACATATCACACAGAGGGACTGCAGCAGTGTGAGGTCGTCAGGGGTTCTGTCATTATTTTTCTACTATTTTCTTGCCTGTCTGTGGATATAGCACCATTGTCAGCCAGGGATTTTGAGTACCAGGGTGATGCATGCTTTGGCTTTCACTTTTGTGTTTGAGCTGGAGCTTGGGTGTTCACATGGTTTTGCTGAAATGTATGGAATGGTCTTAGACATGAAGGTGGGGGTGAGAAAAGAATTGAAGCTTTAGTTTATAGATGGAGAATTCTTCAAAGATCTGAATATTAGTTCTTCTGTTTAGTTTGTGTTGGTTGAACAAATGAGCCGTGATGGCGGTGAAACATGTGCTGAAGGATTCTTGGGATATGAAGGAATTGTTTTGGATAGTTGATGATACAGAGGATATGTGTTCTACGATTTGGCCTTCGAAGTATGTTGACTGACTAGCATGGTGTTCTACACTGAGTGTGATGATGGGGTTGAAGGTGGTGTATCCTGCTTTTTCATGCTTGAGCTGCCTGCATTGATGAAGCCACTGAAGGTGTTGGATTGGGTAGGCTGGGTAGATGAGGGTGGTTAGGAGATATGGGAGTTTGTCTATGAACTCACTATTAGATGCAAGAGGACTATAGACGGTGTGGAAGGTGGTGGGCTGGGTGGCATAAAGTGGTACGTTTTATATGAAGAGGTCCATGGAGTTGTATGTGGCTTTCTTGCCTAAGGGGCAGAACCAAGTCGACTTATGCTTGACACTGAATCATCTTCCCTTTTATGAGCATGGTCCATATGGATGCTGGAGCCTTTAGGAAGAAGGACATCTATGAGGTACGAGGATATAAGGGTTGGCCATATTTCTGTGATGAAGAGGGTGTTATGTACCCCAATTTAGGCCTAGGTAGCTTCACAACCTTTTACCTACATTTGTCCTACTGTAACCTTTAGGAAGAAGGACATCTATGAGGTACGAGGATATAAGGGTTGGCCATATTTCTGTGATGAAGAGGGTGTTATGTACCCCAATTTAGGCCTAGGAAGCTTCACAACCTTTTACCTACATTTGTCCTTTCTTGCTCTGCATGATGGTTCTAGCACTGACCTTTTACCCTGTTATGTGCTGAATAAATGTCGATAGGTTTCCCTGAAACTAGCTTCATTTATTATACATGAGGATTCTTAGAAAAGTCCCTGCACATGATGTACGTAACAGCATGAACATACTCTGTGTAAAAGTCATGGTCATCTTCATCATAGGGCAAAAGAACTTCATTGCATAATCTCAGGTATGGTTCTAGGCTCATTTGCATAATCGCACTCACAACATATCGATTATATAATGAACCTGACGCTATCTTTATGGTATAAAAGACCCATACCAACACTAGGTATGCAGAGGAGAAGCTTCCACACTGACACAAGACACTGGGGTCCCAACCTGCAGAAACTACAACATGCAGCGGTCTGACATCCCAAGATAAGGTAATGGGGTTGGATCTTTCTTGGGGGATTCTTGGCTATGTACCCACATACATGCAAAGGTACACTTAGGTAGGGTTTGCACAGTAGGAGTACACTTGATTACTGTCATACCCATATGTCTGCATATATTCACTGTTTTAGCACCATGGACGAATTCTACCATTTATTTACTCTGTTGGTGCTTGTAATCTTATACATCCGTTTCTGTCTAATGATTGTCGCAGCAAACATGTTTTCTACTAGAATGATGCTGGTTAAATAAATGCTTATTGAAAACGTCTCCATGGTTTTTTCTGTGTATCTCTCTGGGGACTGGGTGAGCACGAATGCCAGAAACTATTCACTCCTTGGTAAGGTTAGGGGGCTTATGGTGGCACTGTGAGCTAGCTGGTCTAAAGGCTAACCTATCCTTTAGGGGTGTCTGGAATTAGTCTGGACACCAGTCCCTTAGTTTATGTTGTCTTAATGCGTAGATCCTTTGTATTTTTAGGAACTACACGAAATGGGGCCACCAACGTTGCTCACTTGGCCACTGGATTCAAGCTAGTCTGGCTGATGAGGTGTGTTACCATAAATCCGGTCTGGTCCAAGGAAGACCTGGCTTGGCAGTTTGGGCTGGACTGTTCCCATGAGGGACAGGGTCAAGACTGATTTGCATGTGGCTGGGTCTTGACCGGGGTGGAAAAGTGAGCTAAAGAACAATGATGGATTCAATCCAGATCTCTGACTGGGGGTGAGTGTCTGAAACGTTTCAGTGCTCCGTCCATTATCTCCTTGTTTTTGCTTAGTTTGCCCTAAGTTGGCAGAGCATTCCCAGACGTGGGTCCCTTGCTCACTTTGCCACTGGATTCAAGCTAGCCTGGCTAATGAGGGGTGTTACCTTGAAACAGTCCTAGGATGCTTGTTCCTGGTCCAGGGAAGACCTGGCTTGGCAGTTTGGGCTGGACTGTTCCCATGAGGGACAGGGTCAAGACTGATTTGCATGTGGCTGGGTCTTGACCGGGGTGGCGAAGTGAGCTAAACAATGATGATGGACTCAACCCAGATCTGTGACTGGGGGTGAGTGTCTGAAAAGGTTCAGTGCTCCATAAATTATCTCCATGTGTTTTCTTTGTTTGCCCTAAGTTGGAAGGGTATTCCCAGACATGGGTCCCTTGCTCACTTTGCCACTGGATTCAAGCGAGCCAGGCTGATGAGGGGTGTAACCCTGAAACCGGTCCCAGGATGCTTGTTTGCAGTCCAAGGAAGACCTTCCTTGGCAGTTCGGGCTGGACTGTTCCCATGAGGGACAGGGTCAAGACTGATTTGCATATGGCTGGGTCTGAACTGGGATGGCCAAGTGAGCTAAATACAATGATAGATTCAACCCAGTTCTGTGACTGAGGGTGAGTGTCTGAAAAGTTTCAGCACTCCTTCCATCATCTCCTTGTGTTTGCTTTGTTCGCCCCTAGTTGGCAGGGTATGCCCAGACGTGGGTCCCTTGCTCACTTTGCCACTGGATTCAAGCTAGCTTGGCTGATGAGGGGTGTTACCCCGAAACCGATCACAGGATGCTTTTTTTCCTGTCCAGGGAAGACCTGGCTTGGCAGTTCAGGCTGGACTCTTCCCATGAGAGACAGGGTCAAGACTGATTTGCATACGGCTGGGTTTGAACTGGGGTGGCGAAGTGAACTAAAGAACGATCATAGATTAAACCCAGATCTGTGACTGGGGGTGAGTGCTTGAAAGGTTTCGGCACTCCTTCCATCATCTCCTTGTGTTTGCTTTGTTTGCCCTAAGTTGGCAGGATATGCCCAGACGTGGGTCCCATGCTCACTTTGCCACTGGATTCAAGCTAGCCTGGCTGATGAGGAGAGTTACCCCGAAACTGCTTCCAGGATGCTTGTGTCCGGTCCAGGGAAGACATGGCTTGGCAGTTCGGGCTTGACTGTTCCCATGTATAGGACATAACCCTGCGCCTCCCCCCAGCACCTTGAGACCCTTACGGGTGAGTAGTCGCGCTCAACAAACACATGATTGATTGATTGATTGATTGATTGATGCATATATGCATTGTTTAAGCACCATGGTATAACTCTACGTACTATTTACACTTTTGGTGCTTGTAATCACATTTATCTGCTTCTATCTCCTAATCATTACAGAACACGTATTTTAAGAATAACGTTGTTTCAATAAATGTTATTGAAAACGCCCCACTGTGTATTTTCTGTATATTTCATCATCATCAAAGATCTTTATTCGATTCACAGAATCATCAAAGCATAATTTAAATACTATAAAACATTTCTAAAAACACATAAAATGCATTAATCCTCTTATTATTTACAGTTAGCACCAACATAATTTTGTGACGGTACACTATATTTACACAATTGGGAGTCTTCAATTGGTTTTGTCGCTGAGACTTACAGGCACATGCATCAACCTTTTTTGCGAGTGCAAACACTGCGATTTGCAAAAATCGTCCGTTTGCGCCCGCAAAAAGGGCTTCTGCGATGCATCAAACTGTAAGGCTCACGCAATTTAAGAAATCGCAAATCATTGCGATTTCTTAAATTGCGATTGCATTTAAGGAATCGCAAACTGCGATTCCTTAAATGCAATGCATGATGAAATTGCAAATAGCAATTTCGCTATTAGGGGCCGCAAATTACCATCAATTTGAACTTGATGGTAATTTGCAAAAACTTTGAAAAATTCACTAAAGTGCATTTTTCAAAGTTGTAGGTTACACACACACATGCCCTTTTGACACCCTTGCACCCTTGAAATTGCATGCGCAAATTGCGAGTACCTATTGCTACTCGCAAATTGCGCATGCAATTTCCCATACATTCCTATGGGCCTGTAGGCCCATAGGAATGAATGGGAAGGCATTCCTTAATTGCGACTCGCAATTTGCGAGTCGCAATTAAGGAATGTTTGGGAATCGCTAATTTTATAGCGATTCCTACATGCATAGGCTTTTGCAATTCCTTAATTGCGATTCCTTAATAATCGCAATTAAGGAATCGCAAAAGCCTACATTGATGCATGTGCCTGTTAGTCCCCTATTTACAATTTTTAGCGATATGTTCCAGAAAGTGCAAAGTGCAAAATTATAGAGGTTTTCTTTAAAAATACACAATCAAAAAAATGCTAAAAATGCTTCAATGATATCGAAGAATACATTCTAATTAAAACTTTAATAAATTTTACTCCAAAAGTTCACATTTTATATTACACACCCTTGTACCTGAACGCTAATACAAGGATCAATCCCTGTTGAAATGTTATATATATATATATATTTTTTTAATTTAAGCCCTTTCTTTTTCCTTATGAAATTGGTGGCCAGTAAGAATCTGCTAACGCTGAATACAATAAGTTTAGAGCTATCAGTTTTTAATATTCAATGTGTTTTCTAACATTCAAACTTCTGCCCAGTGCAGGGCAGAAGAATAAAACATGTGCGACTCCTAAGTGGCATGACATGCACTTACAATCTTTGTCCCCATCCTGTGGCATTCCCCATTTTGATGTGAAAGCCTTTATCTGAAGTGTACCGTATCTGAATTTCAGATATAATATCTTTTCCAGTTGGGGTTCAATTTCGTCTAAAAATGGCTCAAAACAAGGAGTCGTTTTAAACATTAGGAATTGGTTTGTAAGAGTTCCTGATGTGTTATTTAAAGTGACTCTGTGCCAAATAAAATTCCAGTAAACGGTCTTAATATCCCGCTTCGAGTCATGCGTCAGCAGACTCGGATTTTCCCAGAATCTGCTCAGGACTAAGTCAAAAAGCCACTTACGGATATGAGCCAACCAGGGAAAAGTGACATGAATATCAAGTGTCAGCAATTCACTCAATGTTTGTCTGTATGTTTCTAATTCCTCAGTGGTCCAGATTCTAACACAGTATGACAGGGTCATCCAGATCGCCTTGTGTTTGAGTCGTTTTATACCCAGGTCATACATTAGAGGGATCACAGGGGTGTTTTGGGGAAGGACCATAAACCTTCTTAAAACCTTATTTTCCCCCGCAATTAAAGGGGAGAGGGTCCCCCCCCCCACAACTCTGAACCATACAGGGCAGCGGTTTGGGCTCTGGACTTATAAACTTCCAGGGCCGGAGTAGCGGCCTTTGTCATAGTTGTGTG
Organism: Calotriton arnoldi; assembly: GCA_963921515.1. Lineage (NCBI taxonomy): Eukaryota > Metazoa > Chordata > Amphibia > Caudata > Salamandridae > Calotriton > Calotriton arnoldi. Next base: position 73,908 of record CAWUFW010018525.1, read on the forward strand.
TTGTTTCTTTATAACCGGTGCTGAATTTTGCAATAAGATAGATTTTGATTTCTTTATCTGTGGGTTGCATGAAAGTTACCCCCAGATATACGAAGTTAGAGACACGCTCTAGGGTCACTCCATTCAGCGCTATATTGTTTTTGAAACATTTATGGGGTCTCATGGACATGTATTTTGTTTTAACAGGGTTTACTTCCAAACCTTTTAGCTTACAGTACTCATTAAGCGTATTTAAAAGGTTTTGCAAACCCTTTGGGGTTTGGGACAGCAGAATTGTATCGTCTGCGAATGTTAACGCACAAGTGTGGGTCCCTCCAAGTTTTGGGGAATCGTGTTGGGATTTTTGGAGGAACTGGACCATATCATTAACATATAAAAGGAACAAGGTTGGCGCCAGGACGCAGCCCTGACTCACGCCTCTCTTAATTGGTATCTCGTCTGTGAGTTCCCCCCCTTTGCCCCAGCGGACTTTTGCAAAATTGCCCTCATGAAGCCTTATAAGTTGGGCTAGAATCTCCTTAGGTACCCCCTGCTGTAGCAGATTTATCCATAGTAGATCTCTAGGAATTGAGTCAAGTGCTGCCTTTAAATCAATAAAGGCAACATATAAATGGCCGGTTCTCAACTTTGTATATTTACAGGCTATAGTTACGAGTCTAAACACTTGATCTATCGTGCTGGTTTTCTAAAACCCACCTGGCATGGTGAAAGAACATCCTATTCATTCATCCAGTCATTTAGCTTATCCAAGATTTGCTTGTCATAAACTTTTTGCATTATGTCTATCAGACTTATAGGTCTGTAATTAGCGGGGTCGTCCCTGCTACCCTTCTTGTGAATAGGGACAATCTCCGCACCCTTCCAGGATTCTGGAATTGGTTGTCCCCTAGCAATTGCATTGCATAAGAGATTTATATATGGCGCCCACACCTCTGGTGCATGTTTAAAAAGGACCCCTGGTATCTTATCGGGTCCTGAAGCTTTAGATGACTTAATGGCAGCTATAGCAAGTGTGGTATCTTCCATGCTAAAGTGTAACGGCGCAATCTCATTTAAGGTCAAGAGTCCCTCAATACTACTTAAGGGATCTCTGTCCAACACATTTGGGGGGGCATATAGATTAGCAAAATGTCTTTGCCATGTGCAAGGATCTAGATTGTAGTCTTGGACCGGGTTACTTACTTTGCTACCATGGACTATAATCCGCCAAAACAAGGACTGGTCACCGGCCTTTGAAGCTATTATCAAGTCCTCCCAGCTAGCATCTTCCCAATTTCTACGGGCTACTTTCAGGGTTTTATTATATGCATTTCTTTCATGTCTAATCGCAACTATCTCTTTGGTTTGTATGGCCCTAATGAGACATTGCTTGGCCACTGCACATTCTTTATTAAACCAAGGGCTGGACAGCCGCATTTTACCCCTATGATTAGTTTTTCCTGTCTGGGATTTAGTTAGGTAAGGTTTTATATTTTCTACCAACTTCTGGTGGATCTGAGTTATAGGTATATTTTCAGGGCCTGACTCTAAAAAGGAAGTTAAGAGTTCACTAAAGATGTTATATATATTAGTGAGGGGTTCGACTTGATCCAATATAGATGGCCACTTTACTGCCCTCCTGTTGTTACTCACTAAGGGCAGTATAATCTCTACGCTCGGATCAGATTGTGTAGTTGAATGGGTCAGAAACCATTTTCTTGCCAGATCTAAACACAATGGGAAATGGTCGCTTTCTCTTCTATCGTCAACCTCAAAATCCTGTACGTAGGCCCAATGGGCTGCACTTATCATGACATAGTCTATTCGGGATGAGGAGTAACCTCTCGAGAAAATATTTGAGCATTCAAGATCTGAGGGGAATCTACCATTACATGACCTCAGGCCTTTCTCTATGGTGAAGTTGAATAGTTTCATTGCTGAAACAGAACACCCCACCGTATTTTCTACCCTGAGAAGCGGGATCCCCATTGCTAAATCTTCTTCCTCAAAAATGGTATCTAATCCCGACAAGGGTTCGTAACAGCAATTGAAGTCGCCCCCAACTATAATGGGCCCATTTGGTTCGATGGAATCAAGGACTTCTTCTAATTGTTGTATTAGCGGTGATTCTTTCGAACGCTCCCTTGGTCTTATGTATATATTGAAAAGGTACATCCGGGACTTGTTAGGGAACTTACATTTTAAACCCAGGATATCTTTTGAACCAGAGGGTACAATTTCGATAGTTGCATTTATATGTTTTTTTATCCAGATTAGAAGACCACCTGACGGTCTTCCTCTGTTCTATAGCCTACTTTATATAATGGCTCCCTCGCCCAAGTCTCCTGGAAGAGACAGAAATCAAAATTGCCAATATAATCCTGCCAATCAGGTTCATTAAGTTTTTTTGAGAGCCCCGCTATGTTCCAAGAGACCATCTTCACACAATCTGATGTTGGGTATATTGGCGTGTTGGGGGATTGGTCAGCAATAGTTATACAGTCAAGCCCTTCTAGCTCAAAAATATTAGTTACCTTGCTTCCTTCAAGGTCTTTTCGATGTACATCCTGGATAGGTTGATCATCCAATTCTGTCACATAATGGTTCCTAACTATTGGGCTCGATATACCCCCCACTGTAGGATTCGATCTTGCCTGCTGGTTCAGTCAATCTACGGCTTCTAGGTTATTTGACCCCTCCATAGCTTGTGGGGCAGTATTGCATCTGTCTATACAAGTTTTGTTCTGCCTAAAGCTAATTTTACAATCAAAGAAAGAATGTGTTCGTAGATTCATAGCTATTAAATTATCGGCAATAGTTTTTGAGTGCAATGATAGTTTTATATCATCCATGTCCCCCACTTCTTGCTGGATCCGTTCAGCATTTTTTATGTCGGATCTTATTACAGAAAGGCACTGCCGTTTGGTTCTAATCCAATGTGTTACTTTGTTTATAAGAGAATCCTTGTCTTCTCTAATACCCTGCTTTAATCTGGGAACATTTGTCAAGAAGACATTATAAGGATTCGACTTCCCCAGGTTCAAATGATGAGTTATTGGATGAGGTTTCTGTATCCGTTGGGGACCCCTATTCTCCCACCCAATTCTTAGATTCAACCCAAACTTTCCTTGGGTAGCTTGTACAGGCCTGTTTATAGATTGAGCATCTGGGTATATATTTTTATGTAACACGTGTTGTCAAAAAAGGGGCAATCCAGGATGATCATGTATGTTAGTCACATGGTTCCTTGACCTTGGTGGAGAATAGGGTGTAAAGGTCATATGTTTACTCTGGTTTGTTACTTGATTTGAAGAGCGTTTTGGTACTGCTCTAGGTGGCATTCTAACTAGAGTATTCTCTGCCTGGATATGATGAGGGTTCCTCCATGTATATTCTCTATTCTCCGGTACACTGATCTCAGCTACTGGGTTTGTGTGTGATTGTGTTATTAAGACCTCAATCATCCTTTTAAATACCAAGACTTCTTCTTGAACTGCGTTTAGTTTTACGCAAAGATCCAACACAAGTGTATGGGTATCCAATGGTTGTGTTTGAGTCTCCGCTACTCTCCAATTAGCTGTGGACTGTCTGTTACACTCTGTTTCTTTTATTTGCTCTTCCCGTACTTCCTCTGGATTGTCTGCTAGGGGTAAATATCTATTAGAGCACTCTATATTTGGGGTCTCCCTGTATATAGGGCTTCCCTGGTTCCTAGCTGTGTTATTCAGTCTAGGGAAGATTATCTTAGAGTGGCTGGGCACTGTCTTTAGTGGAGATGTGGTTAGTGATTGTGAAGTTGTTGTGTTATGAGCTTGGTGGACAATAATTGTTGGACTGCTTGGTCTTACAATAGTCGCTTTATCCTTTTTACTATAGTAGGATGAGATTTTACTTTTACCCTTAGTTCTAAGCTCTTTACCATTGGCCAACATAGTTTCCACTTTTTCTATTAAATCATCGATAGCTGCTAGGGTACAGTTTTCAGCTGCGGATTTAGCTGGTTTATGAATCCTTGCTATCTTTTTCCTTCCCATCATTGCCTCTGCTGCCTTCCTTTTCCCCATTATCACCAGGACAATTTCTAGTGAGCATGATTGCTTAGTAATTAGATCTATTCTTATTGGGATGTGGAGGGCGTAAGTGAAGTAAAGGCTTAAGTAAGCAAATGGTAAGTAGCAACAATTGTGTACAACTTGTAGGCCAAACTATAAACAATACTATAAATGCAATATACACCAATGACAGAAACTCTTATAATCAGGGGTTCCTCCAAAGTGCGAATAATAAGAGAGACACAAGATTAACAGTTCAATCTTTTCGTGTGCATTGGCCTCTAGTATTAAGGCCTGGGTTTATCCTTTGTCTAAGTCGACGGGGCTTGTGCAGTTGGTCCAAGAGTCTCAGTAGATTCTTTCCAGCGATAACTTGCTATAGTAAGTGATTTATAATATACGTAAAGACAAGAATCAATTACCAAATAGTTAGCGTTTAAGAAAGTCCATGCTAGGTCACTAAAAGCAAACAAAAGATCTTACCACTACGACCCACTCCTGGCGAGAATCAAGGGGGGTAGCCCAGCCCAGCCTCTTCCGGGCTCTGACAGGCAAGGACGGGCCCGCCCTTGGCCCGGGCTTCACCCGGGCACTGCCCGCACGTGTCCCGCACTGTGGGAGCCCCTGGGAGATTATGTATGCGCCTCCTGGCGCAGCGGTGATGTTGGTGACTGCACTGTGTGCCGCAGACAATGCTGGGGTGTGTAGTTCAACACTCCCTGGGTCCCGGTGGCGATCTCCGGCCTCCTCAGCACTTTGCCCCCACCGGAGGGCAGAACAAACAGTAGACGGGCTTCCCGGTCTGCGGGAGCCCCTGGGAGATTATGTATGCGCCTCCTGGTGCAGCGGTGATGTTGGCGGCTGCACTGTGTGCTGCAGGCGATGCTGGGGAGTGTAGTTCAACACTCCCCGGGTCCCGGTGGCGGTCTCCGGCCTCCTCAGCACTTTGCCCCCACCGGAGGGCAGAACAAACAGTAGACGGGCTGTATATTTCTCTGAGAATAAATAAGCACGAGTAACTGAGCGTAAGATTCTGTACTGTTTCCACGATCCCTGAGGGGACCGGGTTGTCATGTTCAGTGGTTGCCAGAAACCATTTACTCCCTGTTAGGTTTTTGGGGCTTACGGTGGCACTGTGAGCTAGCTGGTCTATAGGCCAACATATGCTGCAGGGGTGTCTGGAATCACTCTTGACACCAAGCCCTTAGTTTATGTTGACTGAACAATGTGCAGGTCCTACGGATTGGTAGGAACTACATGACAGAAGAAGAATGATATCCAACTATACACACATACCCTTGTCTTCTCTTGTTTTGGGGCAGCAATGTTGTATTAATATTCAACAGATGGTAATGTCAGTGTACACCTTTTATAATTTACAAAACGCTACTGTTGTCATAAGTTGACTGTTGGAGAAATGAAGGTGATGCGTTTCTTCTATGTAAACCTATACAGATCTAGGCACACGGCATCTGCAATGCTGGCAGGAGATAGTTATACTAGTCTTCCAACCTAGCAGTGAATTGCGACAACGGGCTTAATTCGGGCTTATGCTTGAGATTAGTGACGCTTTATCTGGGCGAGTCAGGAAGTGTACGTGGCTTCAATGCAGATCGTCCACCGGGAATTGTAGGATTATATCATAGGCATCAGATAAATGCAACCAGAAGTCTGATTCCATTACGCACAGAATATCCCCTTCTATTTTTATTTCTACGTTATAAACCCTATCGGGATGGTTCAAACATCTGTCTGGAGTTACAATCTATATGTACTACTCAGTTGGATTCAACACCAAAACTCTTGAAGAGACTGATGCACTATTGTTACTTTTGTTGTGCTGTAGCAGCGTTAGCACCCAATGTCCCATTCCGCAGAAGTGTCCACAGTGTACACAGATTCTTTTTCATAAAGTTCATTTACTTTCTTCTTCTTTACAAAGGGGAATAACTGAAACCAAGCTAACACTAGTTTAACCTTTAAATATGAAATCTGACGAAGGGATCTACATCAGCTTCAAAGACAAAAACACCCACTGGTGGGGTGCATTATGGTCCCTGTTTATATTCTTAAGGATCCTCCTCGATCAGTGAAGGTTTGGTCTTCTAGGCAGAGGATCTGCCCCTTTAAAATAGTGGCCCCATCCTCCTCTCTGGTGTGTGATTTGGCATGGCTAATGGCATTTTGAGGCTAACCCTTCTTTCCCCAGCCTGCTGCCTTCCAAACAGACCATGATGGCTGGATACCTTTGAGGACTGATTTGTCTGTTGCTCGAGAGCTTCTCTTGGAGATGGATGAGGGGTTTGCTGGTGACAATCAGGGGAATACCTTAAGTCTGGATCCAAATTATCTACCAGCCTTTTGTGGCATCTGGGCAGCTGTGGTAGCCTTCAACCCAACCAACAAGAGTTATCCTAGTATCCTTGAAGGTCACCACGCAGGCAGAGTATTGCTTTCTTGGCAATGGAATGTGCAACTCCAAGTGGATCTTTTCTGATGTATGTGGTTCTTTACAGTGCAATGGTTCTGTATATACATCTATTATGTATTTTTTTTATATCCAAGTCGGTGTCTTTTCCCCTTCTTTTAATGTTCGTATCCTTCCTTTGGTTTCTCCTTCACCCTTGACCCCTCGCCCCATGCTGGTGCCTCCAATGGATGGCAGATTTTACTTTCTGACATAATACATTGTGGTACTTTACTTTGGAGTTGTTATGTTGGATGTGTGCACATCACAATGTAGACTACCTCTATGTAAAATACCTGTGTAGCACATAGTTACATTGCATTATGTTGTTATCATTAGTTTTTGTAAACCTTTAATAATTATTTACTATACATTTGTAAACACTACTGCAATATGAAACTGCAAAGGAAAATGTCTCCATTCAAGATGATAACCAAACATATACATACATGTATGTCAAACTAACTTTATGCTCAAAGAAAAAGAAACTATGTTTAGGTTATCAATTTACAACAAAACTACATATATGTCATTAAACGTTTTTGCAAAAAAAAATTGAAACTCAAAAACCCTATAAATATCAGTGACCACCATTTTGGGGTCGCTCATCTGGAGACCTACGAGGGGACCAGACAACTTACAGTAAACTATGATTGCCTTAATGCATAGTGCCACCTATCTTCCACAGTAGCTAAGTGCGAAAACAAAAAAGAATAAGAACATTTCTACATTGATAAACCAAAATTCACAAACAGAAATTCATAAAATTTGCACATTTATTTCCAATAATACTTTTGCCAGTAAGCAGATACTGTTAGTTCTAGAACATAGTTGGCATAAATGAAATAAAACCCAGAATAATAGGAGAGATAAGAGAAGAAAAACACAACGTAATAACAGACTTGTTATAAGACGGACAGTGTAACACATCAACCAAACTCTAACTCAGGCCGAATAGGTATGAGAGTAAACTCCAATTTAAAAAAAAAAACATACATTAGCATTCGTACCCCATTGAACATGTTGACAATGTCTAAACAGCAATTATTTTATCTGAATAAATTCTAACAATGAAGAAAAAGTTGTGCCTTTATTATAATATTTTGAAGGACATGGATTGACCATCTAAGCAGGTTGAGTCACAGAAGAGTTCCAAGGTTCCTGGTTGATTGGTGGAACTGCTACTTGAGCTATTTAGAGGGTGGATCACAAACCAATAATCCTTTAGAAGGATGGCATAACTCGTTTTCTTCTCTGAGAAAAACTCCCCGATTTTCTATCATTTACTGGAACTTGTGAAACAGGTGCAAAGTCTCCAGGAAATACAACGAGAAACATGTGCTTTGCAAGCCAGAAAGAAGCAAAACATTAAAGAAATGAATAAACATCTCCCTGTAATGGATCATCAAATACTGCATGTTTGGCCCCTGTAAAATATTGGGGCATATTAGCAAGAAGAGGCGATAATCATCGCTAACCCTGCTTAGCGTGATTTCTTTTAGCGCCGGCTATCGCTGGAATATATCGCCACGCTAACGCTGTATTAGCAACGATTAGCGCTATGGCGATGAATATTCCAGCGATAGCGGGGAAAATGGGCCAACATCGCTGAAAAACCAGCGATGTTGCATGGAGAAGGGAGAACACCTTGCTGATACGACCCTGGGGTCGTATCAGCATAATCCACCCCCCATGTTAGGTATGGCTAACACCTGCTAATTGCAGGTGTTAAATAAATGGCGATGACCCCGGTTAGCGCGACTTTTCACGTCGCTAACTGGGGCCATGGCCACCTTGCTAATAGGCGATAGGCCTGTTAGCGAGTGTTTCCCAGGTTTGTTCGTCGAGAACGCCCACTTTGCATGTCATTAGCGATAAATATCGCTGACATGCAAAGCGATAAAAACGGGCGCTAATGCCTGCAAACTGTCGCTAACTGCTGTTAGAGACAGTTTGCTGATAGGGCGATATAAATATCGCCGCTTTAGCGGCAAAAAGTGCCGCTAAAGCGGCGATAGTGCCCTTGCTAATATGCCCCATTGTTTTCTTACTACATTATTAATGACACCGTTGTCTTTTCATTACTCATCTGCATTACCCTTCGATCGAACAAATTATCAAAAGAATAACCCTCCTTCATTCCCAGTATCTTATCAATTTGATTTTTTTAAAGTATTTTAAAATCCTTCCTGGAAATATCTTATTGCTTTAAATAAAAGTGATTTTTTTGCAAATTACTTCTATCACCTCTGTTCCAGAGTAACCCAACTATCAAATGCACAATCCAAAAGCAATCTCTCCAAAACACAAAAATCGATAAAAAAACATAAATTGAATAAAAGAATGCTCCAGACAAACAGTTAAAATTGTAATCAAGCTTAAAGCTGTTCTTTTTTTTTTAATTCACAAATCCTTGGACATCAAAGAAAGTCCTAAAAAAATAGAAAGCCTTTCCCGGTAGGCACTTTCTCCAACAACATGCATAGGGTAAGAATATAAAACATGCTAAAATACAAAAAATATTATTACTTAAAAGGACCACTTTACTGTTTTTCCTATAAGAATTTTGTTGCAACCCTTGTAGCAAACATGTTTTACATGGCCCCATCCCTAGAAGCATGATTGTAGATTCCAGTGACTGAAGAAACAGATGCGGCAACCAGGAACTCTCCAAAATATGGTGTCAGTAAAATGAAAAACCTATCCCCCTATAGGCAGTGACCCATCCCAGCCACAAATAAAAAGGTTATGCATTACTGTAAATGTGCTGCATTGTCTGTGTCTTTGCTGAAACCTGCTTTGAGATTTACTCTTGGTTTCTCCCATTTTTGGCCTGATTACGATGTCGGTCGGAAAGACCATCCAACTGACTCGTCCTCGGAAACATTCCGACCGACTCGACCGCAAGCTCTCCGACCGCTGTATTAAGATGCGTAGCAGGTTAAACTCTGATCGAGTTGGTCGCTAAGCATTCCGCCCAACCGAGTTGTTCAGAAACAAGTCTGATCTGACCGAGTCCGTCGGAAATGCCATCACATAGGCATTCCACATACTAACAAGACTCGGTTGACCCGACAAACAGATTACGATGCATCCGAAGCGGTTTCGGAACTGTGTCGGTTTGTGTTACACATGGCAAGTTTGAAATGACAAAATCAGTCACAATAACAAGCATAGGCAGCACCAAATTAAAAAAAATACGAATATTAGACATGCCCACTAATAATTTGCTCACACACTACTGTTGCAAGCATAGGAGTCTGTCTACATTTCCTGCTCTCTGCCTCTCTGCCTTACACACACTCACAATCTTCACCCACCACACAACTTGCACAGATTTTTTTTTTTTCAATACCTTCTTACAAACACACCCTCTATTTTATATTCACACTCACCCTCACCCTCACATTGCCCCAGAGGAAGCAGCCACGTTTCACAGAGAAGGAGTTGATAGTGCTTATAGATGAAATAAATAAAGTAGAGCCACATTTATTTGGGACCCTAGTCCAATAGACCCACATCACCCAGAAAAATAGGATGTGGGACAAGATAGTCAACAAGGTGAACACAGTAGCTGACACACTACGTATAATGGAGGATATCAGGAGAAGGTGGAATGAAGTCAGAAGGAGGGTCCGAAAACTGCTATCAATCGACCATGCAAATGCCCAAAGGACTGGCGGTGGCCCTATTGCACCACCTGTTCAATTCACTTCCTGGAAGGGGAAGGTGCGTGCCATCCTTCCGCCGGAGAGCATCTATGGACTCACAGAAGGATCAGAGTCTGATAAGTAGCTACTCCACATTCCACTAAAGTTAGCAATTACACCCATATAGACATCACTGTAAAGGACCCATTTCATATAGATAAACCACATAACTGCTATGAAAATGAAAAGGCTCAATACTATTACCAGGAACACACTTCCTACAAACTCACAGCAATGCTTTGTGCTCCAAACACCAGTCCCCAGTGCCAGCCATCTTGCCAGCACATTTCCACTCACTCTTAGGAAAGCAGAGTCAAAGGTAGGCTGGTTGGGATGGGTGGGAAGGTGGGTGGGGGCCAAGGCCTAATGGGGGTTATAGTAACAGCAAACACTCCTCTTCCCACACAGCACAACAAGCCTACCTGGAACTATGCTTTCCTGACAGTGAGTGGAAATGTAAAATTCAGATGGCTGACACTGCTGCATGGTGTCTAGAGTAAAAGGCCTTGCTGTGAGTTGTAGTGAAGTCAAACAACAGGCACCAGTGTCAGACATCTTGAGAGTACACAACTCATATCAAGGCCTTGTGCTCCCCACACCAGGCCCCAGTGTCAGCCATCTTGCCAGCACATTTCTCCTCACTGTCAGTAAAGGAGAGTCCCAGGTGGCCTGTTTGGGCTGGGTGGGAAGATCTGTGTAGGACAGGGCCTGATGGGAGATGGAGTCAGTGCAAACACTCCTCTTCCCAACCAGCCCAACCAGGCCACCAAGAAGAGTGGTGTTCAGACAATGAGGGGAAGTGTACTATCAAGATGTCAGACACTGGTGCCTGGTGTCTGAGTTGACCATATCGCCCACCAAGGCCTTGTGCTCCAGACATCAGGCATCAGTGTCAGCCATTTTGCCAGTACATTTCCACTTACTCACAGGAAAGCAGAGTTCCAGGTAGGCTTTTGGTGCTGGGAGGGAGGAGGAATATTTGCAATGGCCACATCTCCCATCAGGCCATGTACTACACATACTCTTACCACCCTGCCCAAGCATCATCCTTGGAACTACGCTTACCTGACAGTGAGTGGTAATGTACCTGCAAGATGGCTGACACTGGGAACTGGTGTGTGGTATGGCCATAACTCTCAGCAGACCCTGACCTTCACACACTCTTCCAACCCATCCCAAACAGCCCATCAGGATCTATGCTTTCCTCACAGTGGTTCCACTAGTAGGATGGCTGACAATGGTGAATGGTGTTTCACCTGTCCCCAACTCACATCAAGGACCTGTGCGAAAAACACCAGTGCCCAGTGTCAGCCATCGAGATAGTACATTTCTACTCACTGTCAAGAAAGTATGGTTCAAGTTGGGCTGGTTGGGCTGGGTGGGAAGATATTCGTGGGACAGGGCCTGATGGGAGATGGAATCAGTGCAAACACTCCTCCTCCCACCCAGCCCAACCAGCTCATCTAGGCCTCTGGGTACCTGACAGTGAGGGGAAGTATACTAGCAAGATGGCTGACACTGGGGACTGGTGTTTGAAGCACATGGCCCTGATGGGAGTTGGTTTCAAGTAAGACACCATGCAACAGTGTCAGGCATCTTGCTAGTCCATGTTCCCTCACATAGGCCCAGAGGAGTTAGCTGGGCTGGGTGGGATGAGAAGCATTTGCAGTTGCTACAGCTCCCATCAGGACCTGTCCCACACACACCTTCACTCCCAGCCAAAACAGCCCACCAGGAACTATGCTTCACTCACAGTGTTTCAAAATGTACTAGGAGGATGTCTGACACTGGGCACTGGTGTTTGACTTAGCCACAACTCCCATCATGGCCTTGTGCTCCAGAAACCAGTCCCCAGTGTCAGCCATCCTTCCAGGACATTTCCACCCACTTTCATGGAAGCATAGTTCCATGTAAGCTAGTTGGGTTGGGTGGGAAGGTTTGTGTAGGACAGAGCCTGATGGGAGATGTAGACATTGTAAATACTCCTCTTCTCACTCAGACTCCTCTGGCCCCATGGGTACCTGACAATGATGGGAAGTGTACTTGCAAGATGTCTGAGACTGGTACCTGGTGTCCGAGTTGACCACAACTCCCATCATGGCCTTGTGCTCCTATCACCAGTCCCCAGTGTCAGCCATCTTGCTAGTCCTTTTCGACTCACTGTCAGGTAAGCATAGATCCAGGTGTGCTGTTTGTGCTGGTTGGGAGGAGGAGTGTTTGGACTGACTCCATCTCCGAGCAGGCCCTGTCCTACAGACACCTTCCCACAAAGCACCAAATCTCTACCAGGAGCTATGCTTTCCTGACAGTGGGTGGGAATGTACTATCCAGATTGCTGACACTGGGGGCTGGTGTTTTGTGCACAAGTCCTTGATGTGAGTTGGGGACAGGTGAAACATTATTCACCATTGTCAGCTATCCTGCCAGTAGATTTGGGACCACTGCGACCACTCCTGCCTCAGCTGGAGTGGTCGGTTACAGCTGACAACACCCTGAGGCCATACTTGTTTGGCACTCACTTCATTGTTGAGTGGAGAGGTGTGGTGCAGCGGCCAGGGCAGCTGACTTCGGAGCACGGGGTTCACGGTTCGATCCCCGGCTCCGGCGGCAGCTCAGCTCAGCACCATGTGACTCTGGGCAATAGCTCACTTAATTTCTATGACGCCCCCCAGCGCCTTGAGACCCGTAAGGGTGAGTAGTTCGCGCTTTACAAATACGGATTTAGATTTTAGATTGTTCAGACAAACCATGAGCCCCTCTTATGGCTAAAACAGATGAAGGTTGAAAACCCCAAACCTTTGAGGTGAACCATTTGCCTACAGGGGATGGACTATACAGTGGAACATAGACCTGGGAGTAACCATGCCAATGCAGATGGACTCTCCAGATATTTCCACTTAGAAAATGAAGACTCAACTGGTCAAGGTTAGTCTCATGTACTTTCGTTTGGGGAGGTTGTGTAGGAATGTAGGATCTGCTTCTTATGGTTACCTCCACTTTTTGCTTGATGTTTTACTGTTTTTGACTAGTCTGACTGGGATCCTGCTAACCAGGACCTCAGTCTATCAGCTTTCACCCTTAAATTGACATGCATGTACTTTGGTACACTCCAGATTGAATACTGGGGTACCCTTATCAGTCCCTAGTATATGGTACCCATGTACCCAGGGCATAGGTACCCCAGAGGCCTCCCATGGGCTGAAGCATGTATTATACCACCCATAAGAGGCCATGCAAATTGTAACTCTAGGTTTGCTACTGCAGGCTGTGTAAGATGGTACTTGCACCACTTACTTTAGATATAGGTTCACTATATCTATTAGTAACTACACTTAAAACTTATAAGTCACCCTTATAGCAGGCCTTAACAATCCTGAAGGCAGGGTGCTGGGTTTTATGTGAAAGAGTGCCCCTGCATGAGCAGAGCCTCTCTGCAGCCTTCGCAGACCATTCTACCGGGTTGTCTGTGACTCAGCCGGACATATAGGTAGAGGTACATTATAACCTCAACGTAAATGCTATCTCGAAAACGGCTGCATAGAAACATATCGTGTTTGGTATCAAACAACTTGGAATCATACCTCCACACCAGTAACTGGTGTGGGAGGTATGATTCCACCCTTCTGAAGCGAGCTTCGTGGGGTCACTGGTCTAACCGGTGCCAGCCTTCTTGACTCGGACAGCACAAAATGGATGCTGCTGACTCGAGACACATTTCTGCCCTTCTGCTGCTGAGCCAAGTTTGAGCAGAGGAAGGCAGCACAATAGGCATCCTGTCACAGGGAGGTATGACCACCTACCAGACAGGATTTAGTGTATTGGGGCTGGGTGGGTGCACTCCGAGAGTGCCTGAAAGTCTGCACTTGGGCCACATTTGGTGTCCCTGTGCATAGTCCAGCTCAAACCAGTTCTGGGAGCCATTAGCTGCTGCTCTGGGAGGCGAAACTGGACAAAGGACATGGGTGTAGCCACACCTCTGTACCTCCCCTCCCCTAGGAGGGTCCCCTGAATCTGTTCAACCGTCTCCTGTGGGTACAAAAGGGCTTACCTGGCTGGAAGACTTTAGATTTTACGTGGGCAAGATTCTACAAGAAGAAACCACTGACCTTCGACCGTCTGGACACTCTGGACTTCGCTGGACCTCGACTGGGCTCAACTTCGTCCCCCTTTCTGTCTGAAGCTTAGTTTGTGCCTTTGCTCCATACAGGCTCTGTGCAGGACCTGTGGTGTACTTAAGACAGCTGAAGAATCTCCCTTGGAGTGAAGGAGTCACTCCCCTGCATGCGCAGGCACCTAACTGCAACTCACCCGTCGGCTGCTCCTGAGCTCCTGCAGACTCCAAAGATTTCAGCAACACAGGAGGTGGGTTTCTGAGGGTCCATGAGGTCCATCTGCCTTCTCACCAAGTTTGAGGCCCGGATCTCTCGTGGGGACTGTATAACCTGAACCCCTGTGCACCGCATAAATTTGCAAGTGCATATGCTTGTTGACGTTTCCCGAGCTTGTGAATTGGACTCCTTGTAGTTCTGACCCTAAGAAATATTTCCCCCAAAGAACTCTGGCCTCCTCACACCGAGTGCTCCGTGGGCTGGTACTTTGCAATCTTGCTCGAGGTCCCCTTGCGACTCCTGGTCCTCTGGCCTGTGGGTCCCCAAGAGGGTCATCTTGATTTCTGTTGGGCTTTTGTGGTTGCTCCAGATGTGCCCTGACTCTCCATTGCTTGGTGAGTCTCCTGGACCTTGCTGGTCTACACCGTAACCTGCTTGACCTTCCTGCATGGGTTGCTTTTGCCAAGGCTTGTTGGTGCTCCCACTGGACACCGACCACTCAGCACTTGACATCCTTTGTGGGACATCTCACCTCCAGCTCCTGCTCATCCTCGACATCTCCTGGTCCTCGTGGCTGCAGAGTCAAGCATCCCTTTTTCGCACCTGAAGCAACCAACATCGGTGGGCATTCGACTCTCGAGCCCCTGGTCACCCTGAAGTGACCCAGTCTCTGTCCCCTCTGCTTTCAGGTTCCTTCCTTCCAGAATCCAGGCTTGAATTCCACTGGACCCTTTTCACCTTCACGGCATCAGTACTTCCTCTCAGCCCTCCATTGAGAACGACAAGAGTTTCCGATGCCAACTCAGACCTATGCACCCGGCTTCCTTGGGATAGGTAACTCTGGTACTATGGTATCCACAGGTGGGGTGGCTCTTCAAACTCTTAAGTTTCAAAGGGTTCGCTCTAAGTCCTCGTAGAAGGGTCCTTAAACTTTAAAACTGCAACCGCGACTTTCCCTTAGAATTGTACAGAGCCCGCGGTTGTGTTTCCACACTGCACCCGTCCTCGGTGGGGTCCCAATCTACTCACCTTGGGTGGTTCCTTGGGGTCCCAGTGATTCCACGTGTTCTAGACTGTGTCTTGACCCCTGTCATGATTGTTATACCACTATTTTAGTATATGGTTTGGTCTCCCCCTGGAGCCCACTGTGTATTGTGCTACTTACAACTGTTCTATTGATTACGTATTGTGTGCTTTGTGTTCTATCCTCGTGTAGAGGATAGTAGAGAGTTTTATATTAATAAAGACATATTTTTATATAACTACTGTGTGGTTCTCCTTCATTTAGTCATTCAGGAGGTGATACTCTGGTAAAACAAGCTGCTTTACATTCCTTCAAGACTAAGCCTGAAGACTGCTCTCCACAGCTACCACTAGGATAGCTTTCTAAAGGTTATCTTTGACCTCATACATCATAAGGGTCGTGTGAACTGGTACAAGGTGCCCACTTTAGTTAGTGGTCAGCATATACCAGGTCAACTTCTCACACAATGTACCACCCCCAGGAAGTGATGATGTGCCCCTGATATTCTCCAGTGTGTGCCAAGCATTCACTTTGGTGACTGTCATCAAGAACTGTCCTACATTGGATGGAGGGTCAAAGTTGGACTTTGGACTTAAATAACTGTGGCTTTACCTTGGAGAAGTTCATCTACAAACACTGCCAACTCCTATCTGCACGCTCTGTTTTTTTCTTTCAGAGCACACCACTATTGTGTGGCTTTATTTTACCACTTTATTCACAAAAATAAAACACTTTACACCAAAATACTTGATCATGTTGTGACTTTACATTCCGAATTTACATATTGTAATGACCCGCAAAATCACAAAGAAGAAAGTGTCAACAACATTGGTAACAAATCACTACCAGAAAGTAAACTAAGGGCTCATGAGTAAATGTACCTTGGCACAGCATTTTTTATTTATTTAATTATTTAAAAAGTTTTGTATAGCGCAAACATGACCCAAGCGGGTATCAGAGCGCTTTACAGAAGCGGTGCGACAGACAAACGGGGAGACTATAGTGGCAAAGCAAGAGTAATATACAGTAACAGTAGTATACAACAGTAGTAACTGGAACGTAGGGTCAAATAATGAAGGATATCGGAGCCATGACATTACAAAATACCATAGGTAGGCAGCGGTGCCAAAAAGGAAGGCCAAGACTGAGCTTTGAACACAGAGAAGAACTCATAAGTAAAGCTTTCACTTCCCTTTTGAAGGACTCTGTTGATGGAATTGGTCTAATTTTCATAGGTAGGGAGTTCCAGATTCTCGGGGTGACACCTGAGAAGGCTCGAATTTAGGGTTTCATTTTTTACATTTGTTTGGTTTCAACAACAAGGTACTGGAACTCCTGGAGGAGCGGGTACCTCCAGAAAGGACTAGCTTATTTGCAAGGTACAGAGGAGTCTTGAATTGAAGTGCTTTGTGGGTCATACAGGCAAGTTTTACTTGTATCCTTGCCTCAAATGGTTGCCAATTTAGAGATTTCAAAATCGGGGAAATGTGGTTGGATTTCTTGGAGCCTGTGATGATCCTTGCAGCCGCATTCAGTGAAGCCCTGAGAGGGGCCAGCCTGTACCTTGGTAGCCCACAGACGGTTGCACTGCTATAATCCAGTCGAGAGATAACTAGTGCTTGCACAGCAGATTTGAAGTCATAAGGGGGAAGGAAGGGTTTTAGTTTCTTAAGGATGCTTAATTGAAAGTTTGCTCCTTTGGTAGATGCGCTGATGTGTGCTTGCATGTTTAAGTTCTTATCCATCACTATTCCCATAGCTCTCATAGAATCTATGATATGTGGTGTGCAGTTGAGAGTGGAGACATTTTTCATAAATTTCTCCACGATGAGGGCTTGATTGGGAGGTGAGATAAGGCGTTCAGTTTGAGATGGTTGGAGGATAACCTGTTTTGGGTTTTGTGCAGGGTTCTGTTGAGTGTCTTGATATCGTCAGGTGAGGAGATTTTAATGTATAACTGAGTGTCATCCGTACACATGTGATAATGTATGTTAGATGCTTGAGGATTTCACTAAGAAGTTCAATGAATAGGTTGAAAAGAGTGGGGGAGAGAGATGATCCTTGGGGACACCCAGAGTGCAAGGACTGGAATTGGTTTTAACGGGGAGAGGAGTTGGCCTAACGGCTAGGGCGGTCGACCTCAAATCTGGGGAACTGGGTTCGAGTCTTTGCAATGACGCTGAACATCCTGTGATTCTGGGCAAATCACTTAATCTCCCCGTGCCTAACAAAAATGAATGTGTGTCCTCAAGTAACGTAACTGGTGCTATGTAAAGCGCTCTGATACCCGATTCGGGTCATGTTCGCGCTATATAAAACTCTGTAAAAAAAAAAAAAAAAACTCTTTGAGTTCTGTTATGGAGAAAGGAGGCAAAACATTTTAGAACTGAGCCAGAGAACCCTATCCTATGTTTCAAAAGGTTCAGGAGGTTGTCATGTTTGATGGTGTCAAAGGCTGATGAGAGGTCGAGTAAGATTAAAAGGCAGGATTCATTCTGGTCAAGCATTGTAAGAGCGTCGTCAGCTATATGTGTGATGGCAGTTTCGGTGCTGTGTCCCTGACGAAAGCCCAAATGGAATTGATCCAGCAGTTGGAATTCCTCAATATGGTTACTTAATTGTACCTGAACACATTTCTCAAGGAGTTTTGCCAGAGTGGGGATGTTTGTGATATGTCTGAAGTTGTTCAGATCCTCAGAGTCGGCTGAGGGTTTTTTAAGAATATGCAGCACCAGACTGGACTTTAAGCAGTTGGGGATCTCACCTTGAAGAACGGAAGAATTATTAATCTTGGTCCAGAGAGGGACAAGTGACCTTATCATATACTTGAAGAAAAAAAGGGAAGGGGATCATTGAAGTGATTAGAGGGTTTCAGGGTAGAAAGAATGTTGAGAATGGATGTATTGTTGAAGGGAGCAAATTGACTCCAAAAGGCATTGGGGCAGATTTACAAGCCCCTTGCGCCACTTTTGCGTCACTTTTAACATGGGAAAAGTGATGCAAAAGTGGCACAAGGGGCTTGTAAATCTGCCCCATTGTTTTTAGGGGAGTGACTTACAACCAGTTGGGGCTGCGAGGGGAGGGGGTAGTCTGGCAAGAGTGGTAGATTGACCAGGGCCGACCTTAGATCAAATTCGATCTTGTTGTATTTTTCAAGGAAGAAGGCGGCAAAGTCCTCAAAATTTGGATGTGGACTGGAGATGAGTGTCGATTGGATGGTAGTATTGTTGGATTGACGTTTAATCAAATCAAACAGCATTTTGGTGCGATTTTTGGCTTTGTCCAGTTGGTTTCTGAAGAAGGACACTTTCAACTTTCTGATGTGTCAGCTCAGTCTCAGAAGCTTAAGGAGTTCCGGCGATGGAGAGGATCTCCATGCGCGTTCTGCTAATCTCAGGTTGCGTCTGTCTGAGTTTAAACTGTCATTGAACCATGGATTGGAATCTTTGTTTGACTTCCAGCATGGAGTTGTTGTAGTGTTCAGTGAGTTCGGTGGATGTCGGACATGACCGTAGGTGGATGCAGGGATAGATTACATCGAGAAATGAGCTTGTTCACATTTGTATTTTGCAACAATCTTTTCCAGTGTCTCTGTTTCTTGGGTTGGCATCTTTTGATGTTCCAACGTTCTAAAATAAGGAAGGTGATATAGTAGTGGTCCGACCAGTCACAAGGGTCAATCGATTTCAACTGAATGGAGTTGGGGTTTGGATGATTAGGTCAAGGGTTGAGCCTAAGTTGTGCTTTGGGCTGTCACAAAATTGAGTCAAGTTGAGGTCCGCCAGGAAGTTTTTAAGTCTATTCACAGCCTGATCATTTGGGTCATTCCAATAAAGATTGAAGTCTCCCAGGAATATCTGGGGACAATGGCGCCCCAAGTTGGATGAGATGGTTTCCATTGTTTGCTCGACCAAAGGGAGGTTGTCTCCCGGGGGATGGTAAAAGATGTGTAGGTAACCAAGGAACAAACCTCTTATCTGACCTATTTCATTTCAACAATGGTAATCACTCAAAGAACGACATTTCCCCATAAATAAAGTCTCATCACATATAATTTTTCTTTTGATTTATTTTATATCAAAACACTTTTGCTTATTCTTTTTTTGTTTTTTTTTTAATAATTATTATCTTTTTTAGTGCTCAATATTCATAAATCTTATGTCAAACAACTCATATAACCCCCAGGCCACTATACAGATTTAAAGAAATGTATGTTTATTTGGTCCTGAAGAAGGTGATATAAATTGTTTTTCACCGAAACGTGCGTAGACCATCTCTTACACATCTGGGAATCAATCAATCAATCAATCACGGCATTTATAGAGCGCGCTACTCACCCGGGAGGGTCTCAAGGCGCTGGGGGAGGGGGTAAGTTACTGCTCGAACAGCCAGGTCTTGAGCTGCTTCCTGAAGGAGAGATGGTCCTGGGTTCGCCGAAGGTGAGTGGGGAGGGAGTTCCAGGTCTTGGCTGCCAGGTAGGAGAAGGATCTTCCTCCGGCGGTGGTTCTGCGGATGCGTGGTACGGTGGCGAGGGCGTGGCTGGTTGATCGTAGCTGGCGTGTGGGCGTGTAGAAGGTCACGCGGTCGTTGAGGGTTAGGAATCCTACCTAAGATACAGATGAAACAAGATTTAATCAGAAGCAATGAGTCAATCTTTTGAATGTTAAAGTCGAAACTTTAAATCATGTCAGAAAGTAATAATTAGTAGGATCCCGTCAATAGTTGTGTAATTTATTGTCACACTTTTTCTATATGTGGTATGTTTGGTAGTATGATTGTAGAGCATGAGAGGTGAGAATGGAGGAATGATGGTTTTGTGGGGGTCATTACAATTGAGAGATCTGTTCTTTTAATATTTTGTAATATAAACAATTATGTGAATTTGTGAATATTTGTATATGTTTTTCATGAATATTGAGCACTAAAAAAGATAATAATTATTCAAAAAAACAAAAAAGAATAAGCAAAAGTGTTTTGATATAAAATAAATCAAAAGAAAAATTATATGTGATGAGACTTTATTTATGGGGAAATGTTGTTCTTTGAGTGATTACCATTGTTGAAATGAAATAGGTCAGATAAGAGGTTTGTTCCTTGGTTACTGTAATTTCCCCCTCCTCTTGGACCTAAAAGTAATTAGGGGGCACCTTTTTCCTTGGTTATAAAAGATGTGTAGGTTGCATAAGGGTATGTAATTACTAATAATGTCTATAGAGAGATATTCACAAGAAGAGATAATTGCAGAGGGAGATTGCTTTGCTGAGAGACTGTTATGGCATATACAGGCGATGCCTACACCAGTTCTCTTAGCTCTATCAAGTATGATTATGTTGTGGCTCGGGGGGACTAGGATGTCAAGGATAGGTCCTGAGGAGTCATTAAGCCAGGTTTCTGTGAGGATTAGGAGGTTGAGTTCCCAATTTAGGATGAGGTCAGCAATGTCAGTTGAATGTTTCAGCGCAGATCTACAGTTGAGCAGTATGCATTTTAGTTGGGTTTTGGAATCTGTGTGACACACCTGTGTAATGTGAATTTGCACAAGGTTAGCTGTGTTTAGGGCATTAGAGTTATGTCTGGTAGCTCTCTGGGGATTTAGAGGAATTGTTTCATTAGGCCACGAGAAGGCTTGTTTGGGTCTAGTAGCTCTAGGAGGATTTAGTGTCGTAGGCAGAATGGGTTCATGTATGTCTGAGATGTCCGATAAATTGGAGTTGTAAGCTAATAGGAGGGAGAGAATGTCCTGGTCAGATAAGAGTTTCTTGAATCTAATGGCTCTGGAGGGGTCATTAGGGTACGGAGTGGTGCTCCAGTTCTGTCCAGGTGAATACCGAATTGGTATTTTAGGGTGTTGGGTGGTCCCTAGCAGGCTCAACTGTGACACATTGTTGGACGATAAGTCAAGGGCAAGCTCAGAGGTGATGTTTATGAGCTTTTGTATGTCAGATTTGAGGTTCTGAAGCTCCCAGTTAATTTCCTTAAGTCTGGAGGCATGACAGGGTTGAGGAACATGGGACTTGGAAAGGAAAGGTGAGGTGAGGAGTCATTTACAAGGTGTGGTACACATTTGGGGGCGGAGTGGAGAGTGGCCTTCCATGGAGGAAGAGTTCAGGCGTTGTTGGTCAGATGGGCTCAATGGGGGGGGGATGTATTGGAGTTGGGATGGAGCTTGGACGGCAGGGGAGTATGGTTCTGGGACTGGGGGGGAATGTCTGCATTGACGTGTCAGCGGCATAGCCAATGGTCAAATGTGTGTTGTCTAAGGTAGCAGGGGAAGTCAGCAGGCGATTGGGGCTATGTAAGGAGACTACTTGGATGTCCTGAGGAATGGGTGACGGGCTAGATTCCCTAAAAGATTTGGGAGGGTCGCTGTGAATCAGGGAATTTTTGAAGAGGGAGAAGCTCTCATCGAATAATCCTAGAGTACAATCAGAGGGTTAAATGAGAATAGTCCCATTATTGTAAATGGATATGGTAACAGTCGCTCTGAAAGTGGGTGAAGGGGCTGCTGAGAGTCTTAGGCCATGAGGGAATTTCTTAGCAGCGGAGATCCTGAGAAGAGAGTAGAAAGCCTTCCTCCACTGGGCTGTTCTTTTGGTATAGAAGATCAGATCACTGGTAATGGCTCCTTTTGTAGGCAAAAATATGGATCAGATATAAGGGTTTCTGGATTAGATTTAAGCAATCTATGTTTGAGGGATTTAGCCATGTTTTTAGAAAGGTTGGGTGGATAGTTAATTATAAAACTATTCAAACCTAGTCGCTCAAGCCTGGCGACCGGAGTGCCCAGTGCGCAAGGGACCATGATTTAGTATGGCTCTCTGTAGGATAGGCTCCCTGGGAGTATAGAGGAGCATGACGCTTCAATTACTACGAGAGCGCAACTAAGTGGAGCAACACCCGAAGGGATGCTCGCGAGGTTAGCAAAGTGTCTAACCTATCCATCAAGACTGACTCTTTGGGAAAATGCAGGGCTGTGTGAGAGATCAGGGCTGATAAAGTAGTAGAAGGTGACTTTATCCTGTAGGTGTGCAGAGAATCCCCAGTAGAGTAGTTCGCAAAAAAGTTAGGGAAGACCCCATTCGTTCCAAGATGAACACCACATTGGGAACGTGAAGAGCTGTGATAGTAACCAAGGTAGAACCAATAGAGAGGAGGAGGATGAGGAATATATTAGAGACGTTTGTGAGGTGATTCCCAGCCTAAGAGTGATAAAATGTGAAGAGAACATAGGCGGACCATAAAGCCCACCTACAGGATGGATCATGTGATTTGAGGAGAACACAGGCGTACATCAACATAAACCCCACCTAATAGGAAGGATCCTGTGTTTTAAGGAGGCATCAGCCTAAGATGGCCACCGCACTAGAACACTGAGGAACTGGGTGAATAAGCTCGGCTGGATGCCCGAGAGAGGAGAATCTAATGAAGCAGGGTCTATTTTTATCATATAAGACTCCCAGGCCCATTCTGCCCACACCTGAGGCATGAGACCCTGATAAGGCCCCACCAGCTAGCATATAGGAATCTGTTAAGTTGACCATAGTGTCTCAGTAGGCCCAAAGTGCCTCTCTGACAAATTCACAAGACATCTCCTCAGCGAGGCCCAGCTCCCCCAGGCCCCCACTCCCTCAATGTTCCCTTCTTCTCTTACACCCACGTAGATACCGCAAGAACAAGGAACTCCTCAAGCTAAGAGGAACTCTTATAAACTTATAAAAATTTCCCTGAATTGACGCAAATCCTGTTCAATAGATGTTCAATTTCATTATGATTCACGGTCAAACATCAAGTGACCTTTTGGTAAGGAACGTAGGAACGTAGTGTGGGTGTCACTTCTGTTTTCCTATTATTTCCGAGAAGTGACCAAAGTGCGTCATGCGGTCAAAGCACCTGATAATGTCGTGATTTTGTGGTCAATGGTTCATCATTGAAAGAGTATAAAGATCTGCTCCTCAGTCCATTCTACGAACTACCTTGCTGAAATGATCCCTTGGGTCATGGCGCATGTTTGGTTCCCCTCAGCCAGCTATCTAGGATCCTTGGCTGAGGCTATAATGCTTAGTTTGTTTTAAAAATGTTTTCTTCTCTCTCTCCTCTGCATTAGCTTAGTTTATTTTGAAATTGTCTCTTTCTCTCTTCTCTGCATTTCTATTGATCTAAAATATATTTGCATTGCATGAGTTTGTTCTTCATTCCAGAAATGTTTCTCTTTTTACGCTGTTTTGATTTGTGAATTTCATTGAAAGTTATATAAAAAGTGCCTTCTGATATTATGATTCTCTGTGAAAACAAAGTCATTCTAGTTTGTATCCAATCACCTTTTTCTTGAAGCTGCGCCTTCTAATAAATTGTGTGAACCTTTTGGCTTGGTTTCTGTGTCTCACACAATTGTTTCCTTCATTGTAGTGTGGGCATCTCTGAGCACCCCGGCTCAAGTTAAACGGCCCAAAAACCCTCCCCCCAACTGTCGCTAATGTAGAGCAGTGACGGGAGAGTAAAATGGAGGTCAGGAGTAATCTCCCAGAACTGGATGCGTGGGCATTCACTGTAGGCACATCAAGCCTTTTACTTGTAGATTGCTGTAGTAGGGTCCCAGCCTCCCAGCTAAGCGGCGACGCAGCTCATCCCCTCTGAATTCATTGGGGAACCATCCTACTCCCAGCTGCAGTGGGGGGCTGAGCCAACTCGGTATATCGCCCTTACCCCAACACGATGGAGGGTATCCTCGTTAGCGAAGTAGCTCCGGCGAGCTGGATTCAGTTCAGATTCTCCTTGGACACAGCGGTGTCAGTGTCTGGTTTGGCATAGGAGCAACCCTGTTCACAGCGGACGCAGCGTGGGACTCATCCTGCATCCTTCTGCTATGTCAGATGCTGCGCACGAACAACCCTGTTCATAGCGTATGGGTGGGTGTGATTCCTCCTGCACCCATTAACGCCCTTGGCTCGACCTGGAGTCCTCAGTATAAGGGCCCCATCCACCTTGGCGGGCCACCTTTTGAGAGACTAGACTGCAGAAAATCTTTTCCGCTGAGGTCACGGAAGTTGTCTCTGGCGCTGAATCAATTCCAGAGGGACAACTATCGGGTGAGATGACACCAGACGAGGGGCCACGCCAGATCACGGGTCACAGTCGGAGGCCTCAGGAGTCGGTGCATCCTCCTGGAATAGTTGTCGTGACACCTTTGCCTGAAGGCGCTAGCCCAACTCGTGGAGATCCTTGCAGTAGCAACCGGTTCAGCACTGCATTAGTCATCACAAAGAGTCGTCTACCTTGGTGCCGGTGATCAGCACCTAGGAACAGCAGTGTGGGGCCAGAGATCGAGGACAAAGGTAAGAATCTTGGTAAGCAAATAAAATCTTAAAATTTAAGGTTTAAGGATCGAGATCGATGGGCATGATTTCAGGGATTTACGCCGATGAAGATCCTTTACCCCCGGAGCCTTTGTGAAGAGCTCCTATCCCCAACAGCCATCTTGCATTAATGATAGATATACATAAGCAGGTCATCACACAACCCGTAGTACATGATACAGATTCAATGGAAGTCTATTGTCTACAAAACTATCACAATTTGCCATCACAATCAACAATTATTGTTAGCCAACCAGCTTATCATGGTCAAATTTTGATTCAAAAACTCTTTGGATGTGTGATAACAGACAAAGCACACCTCAATGTGGAACACAGGTTTATTCGCCAGATACAACCTGGTGCCTGAACACAAAGTCAGATCACATCACACAGTCCTGAAAGGCACTAAAAACAAAATCAACTGACTATCAGGTCTGAATGAAGTGCCAGGGAGTTCAGCAACAGTTCCATGTCGGATTCTGTCACAGCATCATTAGTCAGGTGAGAACACAACTTCCAAGTCCACTCTGTAGATGACATGGCTAGGTACACTGGTAAGAAAATCAGGAATATTGTAGCACAAATCTGAAAAAATGTCATCTGAAGAACAAAAATGTCATTGTGAACACTAGCTAGGCTTCATGGTAAAACTGTTTATGTTAACCTGCCCATTTCAAAGAACTATCTTAGAAACAACCTGAGGACAATTATCAGACACTCACAAGCATACATACACATTGTCCACCAGCAACACAACAACAATCAATTGGGGTTAGTCACCTCCTCTCATTGCATACTTACAGTCATGTGAAAACGTTGTGGGTAACCTGTTGTCTCAAATCCATGCCATCATCATCATCACCACTGTCATCATGGACCAGTCCTGGATCCTCCCTCAGTGGCACCTGCGGGTCTCCGTCATCCACTATCAGGGGTATGCCCTTATGTATTGCCACATTGTGAAGGATGCAGCAAGCTGCGATGATCTGGCACACCTTCAATGGGGCATATTGGAGGGCTCCCCTGTCCTGTACAGACAGCAGAACCTTGTCTTCAGGAGGCCAAATGTCGGCTCCACTATCCGCTTGGTCCAGTCATCGGCCTCATTAGAGCACACTTTTGCTGGGGTGACTGGGTTGCACAGTGGAGTCAGCAACCATGGCTGGTTGGGGTATTCAGAGTCTCCTACATTGAACAAAGAAAAGACTTAAGTTGTCTGACAACAGATCACTATCTGACATACAAGCAAAACACACTACAACATTCACAGACATCATCACCTACCAACAAGCCAGGCCCGCTCATGTTGCAGTTGACTCATCAAATGTGGGATGATGCTGTTTCGCACGATGGTGGCGTCATGTGCAGAGCCAGAGAAATGGGCACAGGTGTGTGAGATGCACATGTCTGCCAAACACACCACCTGCACATTGATGGTGTGGAAGTGCTTCCTGTTACGATACATCTGTTCATTGGTCTGTGGTGGGACCAAAGCAACAGGGGTGCCATAATTTGCTCCAAAGACATGGGGTATCTGCCTGAAGGCATATAAGTCACCCTTGATGTCAGACAACTCTCCAGATTTCGGAAACTGAATGGAGTGGTCCAGGTAATGAAGCAATGCCTGCAACTTATCCCAAAGGACATTGATGAACATGGGATAGGATATTCCACTTGATGTTGCTAGTGTGTACTGGAAAGATCCTATGCCAAAGAAATGCAATGCTGCTATCACCTTCACCTTCACCTTGGGGGTCAGTGCTGTTGGATAAATGCGGCCTGCCTGCCAATGAGGTGACAACTGCTGGCACAACTTCTCAATTGTTGCCCTTGTGAAACGATGCTTCGTAATGATGTCCCATTTTTCCATTGTTTGTAGGTCAGGGACGGGCCTGTACACTGGAGGCTGTCAGCGATACCTACGTGTAGAGTGTAAGCACAGTTGGTGTTAGTTCACAATGTCCCAAGCAACATGCACTTCCACAAACAGCAAATCAAATATGACCACATGAAAAACTGGATGTCAATAGAAATATACATTTCAATGAATGAGGTTGTCTTCACATACATATCACAGCATACTGATCCTTTGTGGACATGTTTCCAGTGCAGTAGTGTAAACCTCATTAGTGTCTGTCACTGTTCATGTAACGCTAGCATGGCATACTCCACAACTCACAACCAAATAATCCTTGATATAATTTTGTGCGAACAATCACATGCTTCAAATCTACCCACAATAGGATCATGTAATGCCTGATATGTGGGACACCACATACACACAGCGTCTCACAATAGTAATCTTGCACACTACTGTCACAGGGTGGTCACTGTCATGTTGTCATGTCTGCAATACACAAACCATGAACTATGTAGAAGCCCCATATAATGCGGTTGTCCAGTTAAGTGTGGGCCACAAAGATAGACTCGAAAATCACATTTCACACCTAAGCGTATGTAACTGCTCAATTTCACGGGTTAGTCATTACTTGGTAAAAGCATTATCCATGGAGGTATGGAGCATGGAACTGAGATGTGGATGTGCAGGGCCACAGTGAGATTAAACTTGTTATTAGTAACAAAGTGGATAAGTGTATGTCAAGGGTATACACTAGTTGTGTAAGTTAGGGTGCTGTATGGTAAAATGTGAGGTGTTGTCCAGTTGATGTATGTTGTGTTTGAATCTGTCGATGCAGTAGTTTGTGAAATGACTATCAGTAAAACATAAGCGGAGTAGGGTGAGTGAATGGTGAGATAGAATGATTGAGGACATATTCATTGAGCAATATAAGTGTTTTGTTGAGAGATGATGGGGCATATTATCAAGAACGGCGTTAAAATTATCACCGGTTTAGCGGCAGAAAACTGCCGCTAAAGTGGCGATAATGGGCTTGATAATATGCCCTGGAGAATTCCAATAGAAGCCCATGTTCACACCAGAATATGCCCCCAAGTTCTTAAATCTGTACAAGAAATCGAATATTTAGCAGTAAATTAACCGGGAAGTACAGATATTGTCAAAACAAACATGTTGGATACATACTATCCAAATAGAATATGCCCCGTGGTGAGTTGTTAAGTGTGAATCACCAGAGGGTGATTATGAAGAGGGTGTGTATGTAGGATAGGTTGAGAGATGAGCAGGTACTTTGAGGTGGATGTGAGAGGGGTCATACCCACACAAGTAGAGATTATGCAGGCCAAAAGGTAATATTGAAATGTAGACTTGTGGAGATTTTGTGGATGTAAGTATGCAAAAAAAAAAGTTGGCAGATAAAAGTTGCGGATGTAGTATGTGTTAGCTGCAGCTTGCTGTCTGCCTCTGATTGTTCATGACATATTGTTGAAATGGCCGCTTTGAGAACTCTGGTGTATGCGAAACCTGTTGGCATCACAGGACACGTTGCCTCCACCTAGCCTTGCCTTGTCTGAGTTGTGTGTGGGCATAACTGCCAAGTTACCCTTTGTAGGTAGATGTTGTCACTGATTGCTCATTCTTCCCCTTGGATACTGCCCTGTGATGAAGGTGTTGAGTGCTCAAATTGTATTGCATGAGGCAGAAACATTGGATGGCAGTCCATTGCTTAGAGGGCGATAGCACCCCAAGTGAAAAGCCAAGAATGTGTGTTGGTGGGGCATCTACTCCTGAAATCCATCCCCACACTTCCAAGTACACTACACACAAGGGTACTAATGGCATTCTGACTTTGAATGTCAGAGGTATGGGGACACCAATTGAGCTAGACACATTGTAATGATATCTCTAGATGTGCTGATGATAAAAGATTGCACTGAAATATGAGACACAGGAACATTATACCTAGTTCCATAAGTGTTTGCATTGTCAATATTTTTTACTCCTCTAATCTGGTTTGGCAAGGGTAGCCCTTGTGTGCGTCCATACGGGGTGCTATTTAGCCCATTAAACACTGCCACAGAGCCTGAAGGCAATATGTCTTAGTAGAAGGTCTCCTTGACATTTTCAAAGATTAGGGATCAGTGCTTCAGTGCCAAATGTGGACAATGCTGACTTCATTCTGCACATATCACTCATCCCCAAAAGGTGTACCCATATCTCCTGGCTTCAGGATGGCTAGGTCAATTGTGTCTGAGTGACACAGATTAAGCAGCCCCCCACCCCCGGCATCCTCCCCACTGCTGGCAGATTATCTCACACAATGTGCTGTGCACTTGTCCCTCCAACACTGTTGGTGTCTCCCTATGTCCTGAGACTCATGAGCACACACACTGCTCTGCAGTACACAATCTGCACATTCTGAATGGTATTATTTGTTAGCAGCTCACACTACAGCCTGAGGAGCTAGAAGCTGAATAGCTGTGAATGACATTCTCAGAAGATGACACACAGCCACATTGGGTGTAGTGTGCAGTGCCCCCCATTCCATACATGGTGATTGCATCCTACATTGTTGTTCGGCCATGAGTTTTGCACATTCCTGAGGGATTCCGTCTCCAAATATTTGACTGTTGACTGTGACACAACAACTTCCCGGTTGTTGTAGTGGTAAGCACTGAAATCAGTACTGAATGGCTGGGTCTGGGGAGTTGGTTGTTGTCTGGGGCCAATATCCCCGGGGCTTTGCTGTAGACAGAGACATCACTATGTCAGAAATGGACTGCGGTTCAGTTGCAGGCTGTGATGTTAGCCTTGCTGATATGTACACAGAGTGGGATAAGTCAGGGCAACTCCTGTCCTGCCTCCTCTGTTGCTTGTCAACAACCCAGATGATGTTGATGATTATGGATCACCTGCCCCAGATGCACAATAGTCAGGCAACCATCCATGAATCCTTCACAGTGTAATGTTGTGGCCTATACATTCCCCCCTAGTCTGAATGCAAGGTAGACATTTCCTGATTCCTGACTGGATTGAATCTACCTGTACTTGATGTGTCAGCGCGTGCAGTGATCAACACCCCGTTGACTGGTAAAAGAGATACTCAGAGTGATTCTGCGCATTGCCACATTGACCACTCATGCGTTGGACAGCCTTATGCAAAATAGTGTGCTGTAGCTGGTCCGTGGAGGTGTCCCTACATGGCCTGCTTGGTGCACACAATCCCGTTGACTGTTTATACATGTTTGTCACTCTGTCAAAAGTGGAAATAGTAGGGCAGCTGCAACAACACACATGTGTTTTTGATGCCAAGCCAACTGCCCAACTGAAGTGTCACCCTCTTTTATGTTGTGCAGGGGGACTCATTGGGGCTGTCCCCTTTCCAGGATTCTCTTTGTCCTGACAATGTAGCTGCTAGCCAAAACATTTTTCAGGGGTGTTTATAATGGTGAGTTCCACTGGGCAATGAGGCACATGTAGTATCCATTGATGCAGATGACATGCTGCTCTATATTCAGTCAATCTGCAGGGACATTCCAGATATTTTTGTTAGACAATCAGATTTTCAGGATGTGTCGAGTTTGTGTGTTAGTGGACCAAGTGTTATGTTTTTGCCCTCTGTGTGGATTATCCTCCACAAGAGGTGATAGCGGATGAACAGAGTGTGATGCGTGAGCTTCCTGTTTCTTGTTCCTAATAGATCTGTAACTGTGATGATGCAAAGTATGTCATTATGTGACTCTTAGCAGGGCCATATCCTCATTACGTCCACAGATGGTTTTTATGATCACTCTTCCAGTTACAGGAGACGGCTGTGTTTCACTTCCTGAGGAGATTCTGTTCCCTGCATCTTGTGTTTTACCATCACCATACAGTGGCTGTGCCTAGTGCCAACTCCAGGGACATTGACACCATGCTGCGAGTATTGATCTGCAATAGTGTCATGATAAGTGTGGCTCGGTGAAGCCTGCATCTGCCAAAGCGAAGGCTGTCCAGGCTGTGCATTTTCAAAGGAATGTTATGTGGCAAGACCACTGCAATGGCCGTTGTAAAGTTTGCTTGGTAGGCAGTTGTACAAAGTGAGCATACTCTCAAAATGCAGGGCACATGAGATTGCAGGATCAATATTGCTCCCTGAAGCACAGCTCCCCTGTGGAGCTGACAGCCTGGTGAAAGTGTGTTTTTGGGGTATTGGGCCTGGGGCTACTGAGCGACATGATCCCGTACTCTCCGTCTCCTATTCTGCATGTCCTGGCTCATTTCAATGGAAGAATTTTTGGGAAGGAGTGACAGCATGGAGAGACACAGGATTGAGCTCAGTGGGGGACCTAATCATGGTCCAAGAGCACATTACCTTTGTCTAGTTGTAGGAAGATCCTGACATTACAGGGCTTCATTTCTTGGCACACTGATGACTGAGATGGGACACATGTGTGGAGTGACAGACACTGATTCTGCACAATGGCCCCTAACCAACGGCCTGCAAGTCTTAGCTGGAGTTTGGAGACTGGTGATCTTATTTATTGATGTGTTTGGACACATGAAGAATAACCAGCTGTCACCTGCTCGCCAGCTATGGGACACTGGTATATTCTGAGTCCTCCACGTGTAAGGAGTGAGAATGGACTAGACACTACAGATGTACAGTATGTCATGATGGCAAACTCCATTCCATTCAAGTTGACATCTGGCACAAGGCATGTCCACCTCAGCTGTCCGAACACAAAAGTTTGTGTCCTGCCATCTGTGCACACGACGTAATGCTCCTATTTTGTATTGTATACATATGTTCTGGAAATGGATTTATGCTGCAAACCTGTGTTCTGGAGTTGCAAATGTACTTGGCCCAGTGAGGGGTTGGCTCAACCTCCTTCCATTGGAGTGGAAGCAGAGAGGGATATTCCTGCAGATAATATTTTTGAAGTAATCCAATGAAAGGATGGATTTGTAAACGCTCATCACATGCCAGGCCATTTGCATGCATTGTTAGGCCACTGCAGTACCAACATTGCAACACTTGTGGGCAGTGACTCACTAATTGTGTACGGCTGAGGCTACTGTGCAGCACAGGGAGTGAGTTGTGTGCCTCCAGTGGGTTACAATAGCTAAGCTGTGGGACAATGTGTTACATGAAGAGCCACTGGATGGGTGTAGGTCTTTGTAGGGTTAGGGTCATAGGCACATGGTCATGGACCTTTGAGAGATGTTCCAGACATGGCTAGATGAGGCAGATGCTCTGTCATGTGAGGCAGACTGTCTGCATAACATTTCCTCCTTTGTTCACGTCTAGGGGTGTCTCTTAGAGTACACATATGCTACAATGTCAACTGTTGACAATGGCTATTCTATTAGAAGCCCTGGTGTAACCCCCCATGTGTGGCCTTTGAGGTATGTGTGTTGCTGACCTTCTAAATGCACATGATCCCTCTGTGCTGTACTATCTTGTTATGTTTATCGTGTTGTTAAATTTTGTTCCATATGCTCCTGTTGTGGTATGCTTGACTCATTGCTGAATGTTTGTTTTGCCCATCTGCCAGATCTGCATTTTCTAAGTAATTAGAGATGATTTACCATCCATCCCAATTTGTGTCTAGGACATGATAATGAGCTGATAGAGAGGTTTGGGTCTTGTGACTTGTGTGCAGGGACATTCATTGTGCCATATGCCAGCAAACGCATTTCCCTGTGTCTGCCTTTTGTATGTGAAACATTGTCTTAGTTTGGAGATGTGTGTCTTCCTTCATCCAAGGTTTTCGATGATGAACCATCCTTTGTGTACCTGCAGATTTGATTCCTGCTCCGTGTGGACTGTTATCACTTTGTCCCTTTTTCAAGTGCTGTGACTCCAAGTGGGACATTTTAATACCCTGTCCTGACTGTACAGGTAGGTATCCTATCCCATGCCCTGCTGGCTGGCCTCAGTGAACTGTGGCAGGTGACTATCACAGGCCCACCAGGGGCATGTAAACCTGGCCTGGCAAAGCATATGGGTCCCAAGATAGTTGTGTCCTAATGTATTTGAGTGCCGTGTGCGTGCTATCTGACCTGTGTGCATGGTACGGATTGTATGTAAGTGAATCATCTGTCTGAGTCCTGCTCTGGATCTGTGCTGGATCCTTCACATGTTGTTATTCCTGACACATCCTACATCCCATTCTGGTTGTGTCTCCCTATGATGACCTGGCTACGTGCCCTGCGGTGAGGCTGAGATGATGATGGACTTAGGCTTTGGTGGATACCTGCTCAGACACTGCTGTACTTATCAGGACCCAGGATGTGGAACAGTGTGATTGAGCTGATGGGGAAGTGGCAGTCCAGGTTGGACTGTAGTAGTCAATTCGTTGTTTGTAGACATGTATTGATCAGTCAACAATTGGTGCATCTGGTAAAGTGAGGTGTGAGATAGTAAACAAGCTAGGCCTAGGTTTTCTATCTGATTGGGTGGATGTATTGTCTTGCCATTTGGTAGATCAGCACTAGAATTTGACTTCACTTTCCTCTGTGATTTATACACGTTGTAGTTTCTTTTGAAGCTATCCAGAGTAGATAATGAGCTTCTGCTATGGTGAGTTGGAAATGCCAAGGTGATTAGGATGAATGGTGTCACTTCCTGCAGTGTGACTTCCTATGATATGAGATGTTGTGGTCTTTATATGCATTTCAGATATTTGGATTTTGCCTGGGGAAATGATGCATGTATGTGCGGGCATGGTGCCAGTGAATATGTCTCTGTGGAGATACTTTTGTGAGTACATTGAAGTTCTGTTGCCCTGTGATGTTTTGTTGTGTACTGTGGTGAACTCATGCATTCAATTTGTAATACATACACATAGGTGGCTATAGGTAGTCCTGTTCCAATGTAAAATGTGCATTTTTCCCAGTATTTTGCAGTAATATGCTAAGGAACCAGGGTCGGATTGGGATCACAATTAGGCCCGGGCACTCTAAAAGAAAGTGGGCCACATTCCCTGATCATCCCTTTCATTATAGCCTCAGGGCATTTTTCTGGCAAGGGAGGTGTCAAAAAGCACACTGCTGCTGATCAAGGGGGTGGGGGTAGGTGAGAATGGCCAAATAAAACTTGCCCCCCTGAGAGGCCCCTGTATACAGCCCACCCTCCTGCACCTGCCATGACTAAAAGTGATGGCCCGGTGGGGAAGATAACACTGGGTCTGGCAGGGCACGCGAGGCAGGTCGCCAATGTGAGAATGACCCAAAGGCTGGCTCCCAACCTCAATTTACAGCAAGGCAGGGGAGCAAACGAGATACTGGCGCAACATTGAAGTGGCCTGGCGGAGACTAGAGAAGAAAGTGAGTCTCTTGGGCTGATTTACAGAGGCACCAAAGAACCGGCCCACAGGTGACCCTGGGGCACTGGCCCATCGGCCAATGCCCGATTTCCCACCTCCCCAATCCGAGCCTGTACAGAACACTTTCTAGTGAAAGGCAACACCCATAGGGATCAAAGGGCTTCAGCCCCCCTGTTGTGTGAGTCAGCACAGGCTGAGACAGCTTCCCCACACACACACAGTTCTTGAGCTGCTGTGAGCTGGCGGGGCTGGCGTCTTATCGCAGCCGCACCGGAGTATTTCACAGGTCACTAGACCATTTACTGGATGTTGAGACTTTGTTGTTTTTTCACCTGTTCGTAGAGCTCCTGCATCTCCACTCTGCCTATCCTTAAATCTGCAAATTACTCTTGATGCCACAGTGTGAGAAGGCATTTCATGATAACTAAATTCAGACTTTGTTTTTTTGTAGTTTTATACAGCTTTAACTCCACCTGAAGGTATTGAGGCACTTTGCATGAGCAGCACTTATATTATTCAAGGACACATTGCTGTAAGTATTACCCCCTCCCCCTGAAATTTGGCTCTAGTTGAGCCTCTGCTTTCTACTGTATTTTCTTTCACTGGGTAGTTACGGTATTCTGTACAGGTAAGTGTCTAACTTACCTTCGGTGACTACCGCGTCAGTTGGGGTTATAGTATTCATTGTAGATGTATAGTAGAGGGATGACCTGTGCAATGGACTCCATAGCTGCAAAGCATCATCGCAGGAAGCGTGTTGTGATGTAATTCAGAGTTGAAATACTCCCCTTCCGACTGCTCTGACAAGGTGGTTGGTCCGAAGGATTCGGCGCATAGGAAATACGCATCATATTAGGTCGGGCACTTTCAGACTTGGAAGTGGCTCCGAACGGCTCCATTCACAGTTTCTGAAGGCTTCCTGGTCCGAATATCCAGCCGGATTCAGAGTAACCGAGTCGGTCAGAAAGCAATGGGTTTTGGGCATCATAATACGTCGGTCGGAAAAAACGAATCTGAGAATGAGTCAGTCAGACAGTCCGACTCCGACAGGCTCTCAGATGCCCTTCTGACTGACATCGTAATCAGCCCCTCAGTTGGTTAAATATACAACTAATTTAAATAATGGTTGTATATATTTTTACAAAATAAAAATAAATACAATTCAATGTAAATTAAACCATTTTATTGTAATAAAAAAATGAAAACTAAAATTGTTGTTATGTGCCGTGATGTGTTGTTAATAAAATGTTGTCTAAATATATCCATATGGGTAAGGTTTATCATTTGGTGGGTGGCCTGTTTCTCCACCAGGGTGACAGAGTAAATTACTCAGTCAGCCTGACGGAGATGCTGCCTGCAAAATTGAGAAATTACCCGCATGTGGTGATATTTTTGAAGCATTGACAGGGCCTTGCACAAAACGTTTTTTTTTTTCTCAAAAAGATAATTGACTCATCTCCCATGGCAACAGGGCAATTTTGTTTTTTACTGTCCCTTACCATCAGTGTTGGCCTGGCAATATGGAACTGTAAAAAAACAGCGATATATCCCCCCATCCTAACAGGGCGGATGGACATATAGCCAATTCTCTAATGGCCCTTACTCTGTGGATCCATCTGAGAAGTTTGGCTTTGGCAGTAATGGAATAATCACTGCCGTAGCAAAACCTATGGTCTGCGTGGGCAGAGCCTGAGTTGGTGGAGAGGCAACTCCATTACCGTTGCAACAGAGTTACAGGTCTGCATATATATGAATTGGCCCCTTAGTTTTGTGGATTAAAAAACCTCTAATATTTACAACTGGCAACTTAATTAAGTGCTCAAAAATAAAACACTCTCCACCTTGGGTTCTATAATCCTTGCATCCCATCTCTAAACTTAAGGTACAAATAACAATTAAAAAACCATACCTGCACCCCAAGAAATATTTCCAAACCTGAAACTAATCACCCCAATATATTTGAAATGCGAATCCCTTAAATGAATCTATACTCCTCTCCTTTGGCATCCTAGAACCCTTGCATCTCAGTTCTATAAAAAAATTAAAAAAATGAAAAATTATAAAATATTTGAACCACAACATAAAATAAATAAAATGTCACCTCACACATTTAAAAAACTCCATTTCAGCTGAACATTAACAGTAGCAAACCTTCCTATGTCCTATGTGATAGTTATAGGTCTGTTGGTGACAATTCGTGAGGAATAAATACTAGATTGTTTTCTTTGAATTAATTACAAAATCATTACTGTTGATAATGAGAATGTGTCAAGCATTGGGCAGCAGTTTTCATCACCACCTCTATTTTGCTTCGGCCTTGCCAGAGGATTACTGCTTCACTGCCTAATTGTTGTGAACAACAATTTCATAGGATTTCACTAGCTGACTGTATGTTCTACTGCATCTGTGTCATAATTTGTGGCCTATATTCACCTTCTTGGTCTCAGTTCAGATTTTAAATTCTCTGAAACCACCATCACTGGCTCCATTCCAGCAACACCAGCTCTTCTTGGAATACGTCTTTTAGTTCTAGGGGATGCACTACACATTTGTGCATGAAACCAAGCGAGAGTTCCAATATTGTGAGCCTTTTGAGACCGTTAACTGTTCCTCCCAAACACTGGCATACAAAGTTTATATTAGAGTTGCCTGCATTTAAAACTGCATTGTAGATCACTTAACTAAAATGATTTGTTTTATTAAATTACTGGAATAACACACTTCAAAAGATTTAGCACAAGTATTTGTACACCACATTACTTGATTGCATGGCATACAAAAGCCTTAATTACTGACATAGGGTGAAAATCCATCTCAGGATTTGGGTCAATGCAGCATTAAGTTCTTGTGTTTTGCTCGAGACCAGGATCGGGTCTTTGGTGTCTCAAGTAAGTGTTAAACCAGACTTTTTCCATGTATCATAGCAGGATGATGTCAATCTATTCCATCTCATTTTTGTCCAGTTTGTGCCTGTGTCTTGTGATCCAATAGATTTATACACTTGCCACTTCGCATTATAATTCGCGATGCTGATGGTTTGTGGGGAGTGGTTGCTTTCACATCCATTAGTTATTTTGTAGAACAAGATTTTAAGAAATTGTTTAAGTGATACGAATGTGTAATCTAGGAACAAGACTGTTTTTCTGGATTTTCTTATTGCACTCATCAGAATATCTCCATGAATATGGCCGTTCAGTGCCCGGAGTCCCACTGCATAGTCTAATATTAACTAAACCAAATTTGGAGATTTGGATTGGGATACCCCAGTACATTTCTGTTTGTTTTGGATTTCTGCTTCTTTCCTGGTGGTTAGGCATATTTGAGTTAAAGTCACCTGTAACTATGCATTGGATACCTTGGTGCAAAATGTCCTAAGCCATGAGATAATTTTGTATTAGTTTTATATTCTTTCATCTTTCGGCCGAGCTCGGAAGGATATATATAATAAAAATTAGAATGGGCCTGAGTTATTTCCATAATTCCAGGTGTTTATTATTATTCCTTGCATAAATGGAACATTGTTTGGACGACTGGAGTGGGAAAAGTTTGTATTGAGTGTTACATATGTAGTTAGACCCCCTTTTGGATGAGCATTCTACTCTGCTTTTTGTGCTCGGATGACAAATTCTGCATACCCTCCCAATGGCTGTTCCTCCTCTTTCCATGTCTCTTGCAGGCACATGATGTCAAAACCCGTTAGGTGCTCTCCGAGTTCTGCATCAAAAAGTAGCTTTTTTATGCCTCCATTGTTCCATGAAAGCATGGTCGTATACTTAGGGGCGTTGCCCACTTGATTCCCTTGGGTTGTTTTATGATTTACTGATTTTTGTTCCCCGGTCTGATGCTGCATTTGTGGGTTACCAGTCCCATGACAATTGAAATCCTTGCAATTGTATGAATTACAGCACTTTTGCTCATGTCAGTCTGTTTTGTTTTGATTGAGAGTGAGGGCAAGCCAATTCCAGCCTGCTTTGCTGTTATCTACACTACTGGTCAGTTGACAAGTACGTTCTTGTGCTCCATTTAATGATATTGTTTAGGGGGAATATCTATTGTCACCTGCCCCTTTCACATTCCTCAATAGAGAGATGGTCTTTGCCTGTCCTTTCTCGGTTTGTGTTTTGTCCTTTGTTAGTGGATCTATTTGACCCCTATGTAATAACAAGGTTGGGTAATTTTCCTCCGGCGCCTCTGATACAGTTATTCCCCAATCAGAAAAGAGGCTGTGTTTTGACGTAATCAGATCTGCGATTTTAGATGATGCCCTTGTTACTAAAAATGACTTTGTACGGATTGCTGCACTTAAATTCTATGACCTCCATGCATGTGGGTGGTAAATGTTTCAGTTCTTCTTGTGCCACCAATAGTTTCAAAATGTTGGATCTATTTAAAACATCATTATTACCACATGATTTATAAAGTGGTTGAAATACCGTTTTTGTGTTTTTCCTTTTGGGGCCCCTCTTGCTGTATGGGCTTACACACACAATAGATGTCAGATGTTTGTTTCCAATAAAACTACATTGCTTTAGTGGTATGTCCATTTTAGTCATGCTTTGAACTGGGTAAGTGTGGTGACTCCTTTGCAGGGTTATCCTTTTTTGCGCTGTTTTTTCTAAAGGCTGATCAATATTGGAAAATAGTTGTTTCAAGTGTAATTCACTATCTGCAGTGGGCTGAATTGAACTCAAATGTTCAATTATTTGCTTAGAGTCCCTTTCCTGCTATGTTTTCTGAGGGATTTCATATCCTCTTGTGATGCTCTAGGCCTTGGTCTAGTTGTATTCAAATTGATATGTTTGATGTGCTCTTTTTTGTAGAATTGCTGAGGAATGGTTGGGTTAGTTGAGTAGGAATCAACTCCCTTTAGGTCCTGGGCAGAGAGTGGGTCAATGGTGGTTGGCCTTGTTGGAGCTGTAAGGCGGGCTTCAACTGCTCTCTATCAGAAGGCAAAGTTGAGCTACTATACTGATCTGTATTTGTTTCAATTCTTCTTGTTTGCTTGAAAATTGGAAATAATTTTCAGTTGACTACTTTCATTTCTTTGGCTTTTCCATTATCTCTTTCTTTTTATTTAGTTTTCAGATCTTTTTCCATTTGTTCTTTGAAATAGCGAAGTATATTCCATTAAAGAGTTTAGTATCATACTTTTATTGAGAGAATGGATGTCTTCCGCTGACTGTGGAGTATTGATGGGATCGTGGCTTCTGTGAACTTCAGCTGTTATAAAATGTTTGGTTTGCAATTGTTGCACTGCGGTGTTTAATTGTGGGCAAGTTATTTGTGATTTTTTTTAACTGCTGAGATTGTTGTACCGAATTGATAGAAACTTCCTAAAAGTTTAATAAGACAAAAATAAGATCTCATTATGTTTTCTGGGAGTCAGTGCTTTATCTGATTTTAACAAAACATGCAGGTTTCTCTGATCAATATAAACTTCTACAGTACATTTTCGCTCTTTATGAATAATGTCCCCATTCTCTAATCCTCTGGTGAAAAGTAGGTCACTGGATACATCCATCCATTTGCAGGACCCATGCGGGGCAATAGACAAGTAAAACCGTTTGAGTGAACTGAATAATTTAACTCACATTCCAGATCCATGTAGGGTTTCTTCCAGCCGGTATGTGTTCACTGCCAAGCTTTCAATTCCTAGAATTCTCTGCTCAGTGTTTTGCCTTCAC
This sequence comes from Calotriton arnoldi, assembly GCA_963921515.1. Lineage (NCBI taxonomy): Eukaryota > Metazoa > Chordata > Amphibia > Caudata > Salamandridae > Calotriton > Calotriton arnoldi. The sequence goes on from CAWUFW010018525.1 coordinate 113,673, forward strand.
CCTTGCAGGCCTAGGAAGGGTGGAGGAATCCGATTGCTTGGGAATGGTCTGGTAGGTGCTTGATTGATCACACCTGTGACTTGAGATCAACAGTGATCTCTCTTATTCCTTCAGTCCAGCATTAGGCATTGTAGCCGTGTTCCTAATTGGTTGACACATCATTTCCAGAGTTACTGATTCCTGAGGAATTTCTAGGTCTTGTTTGCAGGGATACCTGAGCTGTAGCAAAATCATTGATCCTTGAACCAGCACTGTTCTGGTTCCTCAGCTGGCATTATTTTATTTTATTTCACTCCTGTCTTCTTTTCCTGTTTCCTGGGTGCTACATTTTCATTCTTACTGCCTTAGTTCTCAGTTTCGCAGTTTGATTTCTTTGCTTCCATTCTACCAGGAGTTTTCTTTGTTTTCTATTGTTTCTCTTCTTTCTTGACACAAGGAGATTTGTTTATTTGTTGACCTTAGAGACTATATTTTCAACATTTGGTTCGATCACCATCCACTTCCCTGGATACTCAGGTCTAATAGAGAAGATCTTTCACAGTCCCAGACCTATCAGCCAAGCATCAGTAAGAATTACATGCCCAATTCTAGATCCCTCACTTCTTTCATAACTCTGTTCAGAGCATATCCGTTCTACAGAATGCCAGTCAGGTTGACATCTACTGGTAAACAGAAAGAGGCCCTGCATCACCGCAAGGTCAAATGAGTGGCCGTGCATCACCGCAAGGTCAAATGAGTGGCCGTGCATCACCGCAAGGTCAAATGAGTGGCCGTGCATCACCGCAAGGTCAAATGAGTGGCCGTGCATCACCGCAAGGTCAAATGAGTGGCTGTGCATCATCGCAAGGTCAAATGAGTGGCCTGCAGCCACAAACAGTATCAGTGAGAGGTCCTGTTTCAGAGCAGCCACTGCTAATAGACATATGGTGTGGCTGCAAGTCCGGATGAGAGCCCTGCAACACTTACAGTATACATTACAGGGTCTGCATCGCTGCCTGTTTAAGTTAGAGGACCTGGGGTACTGCAATCACTGCCACTATTAATAAACTACCCTATGTCCCTGCCATACATGTAAGACCCTGCACAATGCAGTCAGTAGGAATGGAAGTCATGCATTGGTGCCCTCACTGTGAGTATGCATTGCATTACTGCTACCACTGTCTGTATAACAGTATGGATACATCCACTGCCAGTATACAATAGGCCCTGCATCACTGCAGCCATTGCCATTACACTGCAGTTATTGCCACCAACAGTAAGAGGCCCTTATCCATGCAACCACTGTCAGTATACATGATGGGTCTATCACCACTGCAGTGACTTCCAGAAGAAATCAAAGGTCCCATGTCACTGCATGTTGTATTTAGAGTCTCTGCATTACTGCATGAACTGCCATGAGAGACCCTGCATCCTTGCAGAAGTTTCCAGTGTGAGTGGTCATGCATTACTGCTTGTTTAAATTACAAGGTGTGTGACTCTGCAATCATGTCCTGTATTAATATGGCACCTTGTGTCACTCCCTGTATCAATACAGCACCCAGTGTCACTCCCTGTATTAATACAACACCCTGTGTCATCCCTTGTTGGGATGGTCTTGCATTACTGCTTGTTTAAATATCAATATGTGTGACTCTGCAGTCAATCCCTGTATTAATGCAGCACCCAGTATCACTCCCTGTATTAATACAACACCCTGAGTCACCCCCTGTGTTAGGATACTCCTGCATTACTGCTTGATTAAATTCAAGGTGTGTGACTCTCAAGTCACTTCCTGTATTAAAGCAACATAAATGTGACAGCCAGTGTCACTCCCTGTATAAACACGACACCCTGTGTTGCTCCTTGTGTCAGTTTGGTACCTTGTGTCACTCTCTGTATTAATACATCACCCTGTGTCACTCTCTATATTAATAAACCACAATGTCTCACTCCCTATATTGATACAACACCTTGCATTAATACAACACCCTGTGTCACTCCCTACTTTAATACAACACCCTTTGTCACTTCCTGTATTTAAACAGCATCCTGTGTCATTTCCTTTATTAAGACGATACCCTGTGTCACTCCTTTTATTAATATTACACCCTGTGTCACCCCCTGTATTAATACAACACCCTGTGTCACTCTGTGTATTGTTAATACAACACCCTGTGTCACCCCTGTATTAATACAACACCCTGTGTCACTCGCTGTATTTATACGACAATCGGTGTCACTCTCTGTATTAATACAACACCATGTGCCACTCTCTGTGTTAATATGATCCCTATGTCACTCCTTGTATTAATATGACACCCTGTGTGACTCCCTGTGTTGTCAATACAACGTCCTGTGTCACCCTCTGACAGGGACACATTTCACACTAAAATATAGAACAAAATGGCAGATTTACTTTTATTTATACCCCCACACGACTTCCAAATATTGTCAATATTGAGCTCTCTTAAACCTCTTATTGCTGCAGACCAGCATTTCAACAATCAACAGTAGGAACTAGCTCACCAGGGCATAAACCAGAGCATAAACCTGGCCAAAAACAAGCAAAAAAACAGCCCACACACTGACCTGTCAGACCAGCTCGATGGGCACTTCTGGAATTCCATATAAGTCAGTCTGCATGGGGATGGTGCAGAGAGCGGTGTCAGGGGATACAATCATGTGAGCTACATCAAAGGTACCTCAGGAACTGCCACAGGGCACCATCTACCCAGGGCTATGTGGATTCTAAGTAAAAAAAGCCCTGAGAACCCTACCCACACAGCATTGAATGGGATGTCAGGATTTGAGGTATCATCTTTGGACACGGGGACAAGTAGACAAGCATTGCAGACCACAAGAGCGTCTGAGATCAAATGTAGCATCTTCTGAAAAAGCTTTTGCTTCTTGCCTGTGCTACTTGGGGAAGAGGTGTGGCACAACGACCAGGATACCTGACTCCAGACCACGGGGTTCACAGTTCGATCGCCAGCAGCAGGTTAGCCCAGCACCATGTGACTCTGGGCAATAGCTCGCTTAATCTTCCCGACGGCCCTCAGCGCCGGGATACCTTTCCGGAGGTAGCTGTGCGCTTTACAAATGCTGGTATTTCATTTCATTTCATTTCACTTGGTGTACTCATAAAGCAGAAGCTGTGCAGTGAGTATCTGTTTTGTGTCTTCTATCATCATAGGCAGCCCTATACGATGGGAGACCACTGAAGAATGCAAAGAGGGGCCTCTGAGAGGCCCATATCTTACACATATTTATTGGCCATATGATGAATCAGGCCTCACTTAAAGGCTAGAGGGCCCATGAACGGTTAGGGGCCCAACTGCATTCCAGGGGATACAGGGGCCTGTATTACACTCCTGATCATAGAATGTACTGTGCTTGCAAATTAGCCACATGACTCAAGAAATATGCACTTTTGGGTAGGTATACTTCAACCAACAGCAGTCACACTGGCTACTCATGTTGCAGGTGGCATGGATTATTGGTCAATGGTTGGGTCTCTTACTCACAGTGGTGGCTGGTGACATTTGTAAGTGGTGGGGCGTAAAAATATTGGCATACTGCACCGCAGCGAGCGAGCGTAGCTCGCGAGCCCGAACAACCTAAGGAGGGTTCGGGGGGGTTCTCCCCCCGAGAAAATTTTGAAAAAAGAGTGGCCAAATGGTGCATTTTCAAGCAAATTTGAGAATGCAGGAAGGTTAATAAAGCAATTGTGAAAGTGCAGTTATTACATTAATAAAGAGATGTCATATAACATAGGTAGCTGCTTATTCAAGCTTTCTTTCACCCCATAGTCCAGCAGGGTCTTGATACAAGACAGATAAGAGAAAAAGCAGTGTGGTTCTCGACCAGGAAGACACTCATATTTCGTTGGTAAGAAGTCAAAGGATTGGTCAAATTGAAAACCTGAAATGCAATGTGCAATCAAACAATTTGCAAGTACATCTCATCTATGTTCAATAAGCCATGTTTTACCCATGATTGGAATTGTGAATCACCAAATAAACTGAGACACTGCAATCAAAAGCAGAGGGCCTCCTCAAAAGTATGCCCTTAAGAGAGTTCTCTCATCTCATGTCCTCTCTATATTTTCTCTGGAAGTTGAAAACTCATCACAGTCTACTGCACAAACCTGAACCCTTCTGCATATTCCAACTCCCCTTATATTTTCCAGGCGAAAGTTTTCTCTATGTTTTGATAGATAAAAAAGCAACTGCATTGTTTGCTTTAGAAGTCATCACTGGTTTGAGTGGCTAGTAAGTGAAAAACACAGAGGACTTAAGGGTTCTACTTACTCCCACTTCCTCACTGGCTGATTCCCTGTGTGCAGTGAGAATGTGCTTTCCCTGTATGATGTCATTACTATGCACCTCTTCTAGTCTCCAAGTTGGGGGTGGGATGGTTCCTCACGCAGCCCTGTTCTTTCTGGGAAGTTAAAACCATACCAATTTCTCCGGTTAAATGTGGTGCCCACTGTTTGGGAAAGGCGGAGGCGAGGGACACTGCTATCGCTGGATAAGTGAGTGCCTGATTTATTTCCATGCCATTTCATCTTTAAAGTTATTCTGACAGTGGCTGTGCTTGGGGCATGTGAGCCTAGGGACCATTGGAAGGATTCGGTCTAGGATTTGTGGCCGTGGCTAAGAGCTTTTGTGGCTGGAAAGGGTAAATGTCAGTCAGCTGTTGTGTAGAATCGTTGCTACAGTCCTGGCGCTCACAGCAGCGGTCTTAGTTTTGTGGCTCCGATTCTGGGCCGCCTTCTCCCCCGGGTGCAGGAGAGGGGTTGGAAAAGGGCAACGAACCTAACCCGCCGGTGAGGCAGCGATGAAGAGCTGTGTCCCCACAGGCCCAGTTTCGGGTGTCCTGACGACAATTTACTGCAGAGCTTTGGCTTGGAGGGCTGAGGGCAGCGTTAATGCGAATGCCTGCCCTGGTCCCGTGAAACCTCTTAGAGTCTGAGGCTGAGGAGCAGATCCAGCGGACCAGGAAGACAAGGACAATGTGCAGGACACAAGTCCTAAGGAAAGTAGTGAGGGGCTGATTATCATATGGAAATCGCAATAACGTCGCAGAAAGTGACATTACATGAAGTGATACAAGTAGGTATAATAATTGTCTCTTAAAAGATCAAGGGCCTATTTACAAAAACGACGACGTATCAATAACAAAAGTTAAAACAACATTTTTTGGTTTTATTTTGTATACATCAAGAGCGTATGTTTTTACACATATCCGATTGTAACTAAACTCAGAAATCGCTGAAAGCAACAATATGTTTAAACAGACAAGTGGACCTTGGAGAGTACATGTTTGAACTACTTTAAGTGGGTAAACTAAATGTGCTAGGTGTATCTTTTAAACATTAAAATTGCTGTTGATGAGTGTTTGTTTACTGCTGGCATCCTTTATCCAGCTCCAAAGCACATTAAAGTTTGTAAAGCAATAGAGCAGTTAATTTTGTCAAGTTTTCAGAGAATACATTCGAAGATGATCTCTCCTTGGCCATTGCCACAAATGAACTTGAAGCTGCAATCAGGATGGAGGCTTACAAAGACCTTGAGGCCAGGTTACATGCATCAAAGTGTTTGCAAAAGCAAGCAGCAGCAATGCTGGGGTACAAGGTGACACCTCTGAGCACTGGGCTAAGGACTACTGAGTACTCTTTCTAAAAACAGTTGGGGAACTCTGTACACCCGCTTCCAAATCTGACTTGTGCCATGATAGTGTACCTGTGAGCACATGCAACCATGAATCTACCTGGTGAACTCACTTCCCTGCAGCAAGAAAAGACCTAGTTAATCTCTGGGTCCATCACAATCATAACAAAAGTTCACAATTCTGCCTTCTTGGCATTGACCTCGAGTCTGTGGCCCTAGTCTCATGTGCTGGGGCTGGGTTTGATGGCATTCAAACACTCAACCCAAACCAACTTGGAACTACCCAACTTGGAACCAGGGTCCAGCAGCAGGTAGTCAAGTACCAGATCAGGTTTCTGAACGTATTTGTCACCCTAGAGAAACTGAAGTTTCCCTTAACCCAGGAGGCCACATTTTTCCAAAGGTCACCAAAATACCTTGGGCTGTGGCCATTTGAAGTTACCTCGGTATTCCTAAACCAATACACAAAATTCCCCATAATCCCAACAGAGTCAAAAAATCTGGTTATGATTAGCCAGTTCTAAAATGCATGCAGAGCCACGGAATTATGTGATTCTATAGCCTTGAATGCAGCGCTTTCAACATAGTTATAGATTTGCCTCATTTGCCACATAATCCATCATCTGCTGCATAATATACAGATTTACCAAAATAAATAATTGTTCTAGCTCAAACAGATCAAAAGTTACCAAAAATGTGGGGGCGCGAGTTGCCACCAGAGGAAGGCCCTACCTGAGAAGTTTGACTGATCACATTTCAATTGCTTATTGCTGCATGTGAGTGTTAAACTGTTACTAATATTTCGGAACCTTTACCCATATAGGGGCCGATTCCGATCTCGGCCGGTAGGGCTCCGAATCGGATTCGGCTTTACCGGATCCGATTCGGAGCCCTGTTTCCCGACCGAACCGTACGCGGGTCCGGCCGAGCGAGTACGATGCGAATTCGCCGACCGCCTCGTCCGGGCGTCCCGACCGCTCCGACCGACTCGTTCCCGGCTCGAACCGCACCGACCGACTCGCTCGGACTCGACTCGCACCGCGCAATGGAGACGTTCCCCGGCCGGGTAAGTACGATGCGCGCCGCGAGCAGTCCGACCGAGCCGCGCACTCCGGCTCGAAAGAGCTGTCGGAGCCGTACTTTGGGGGTCCGTGTCGGACCCCCTGTACGCGTAGCCGCGCGAGTCGCACACAGGGGGACCCATGGGTCCCCCTACCTGTGCGTGTACGGCGCGATCGCTTCGCCGCGTACCCGCTGTAGGGGCGCACTTGTCCGACTCGCACCCATTGAGTCAATGGGAGCCCGCGTACGTGTTGTACGACCGGCTCCCATTGACTTCAATGGGAGTCTGACCGACTCGGGTTCGATGGCATACGTGCGCATCGTACTCGCTCGGTCGGACTGCACGGGTCCGATTCGGTCGGAAATCTCTCCGGGTCCGGCTCGGTCGGAGAAATTTCCGGCCCGAATCGGAATCGACCCCTTAGTGTTAGCATGTAGCAAAAAGACAAAATAATGCAAGAATACTGTCACAAGATGCGCTGCATTACGCCAGATAATTTGCCTTTTCTTGCCACCTAATTTAGTTAACTCTGAGCATAATTTGACCCCCGCCACTAAATGCCAGGTGCCCGTGATACAGGATGATGAAAAAATTATCACGTTGTTCCAGTAACCCAGAGCACTAAAAACAAACCTTAACAGAACTGGCCACTTACTACCTATTGGTTTATTTATCCACTTGGTACTCCCAATCCGGACCTGCAAGCCCTGTAGGCCCCCCAGCACCAGCGAACAGTTACTAAATATGCAAACATTGTCTATGACTGAAAACCCCAAACTGCAGTAGATCTATTGTGCCCATGTTAAATGTGTGCTTGGTAAACATAAGGTTTCTTCTGGGCGAACAACACAACAGAACGTTTTCATATATTTGAGTGTAAATGATCAAATGGAAGCAACAAAAAAAAGACTACAACTCCCAGAATGCTCTGGTGCGTTAAATGAAAGATTCTAAAAGTGTTTCCACTCTGTGGCCTGAAATAGCAACTGTAGTAAATGAAAACAATTGAAGACAAAGAAGCGATTTAACTAACCACCCCCTCCCGTCCACCCATTCTAACACCTCCTGTTCGGTCCTCTGAGGAGGGGGAAGGGAGACTCGGGGCTGGTGGGGATGGGGGTGATGGCGCCCCTGTTTCAACGTTGTTTTATTCTGTGTGGCTACAATTTGTGCTGAACGGGGCCAGTAAAAATGTGTGCACTGCAGGACAAGGGCTCTTTCTTCCCTTCGGGGGATGCTCGGCACAGGGCCGGCTGCGCTTAGCATATCAATGCGCAGGGTCGGGGTCTGCGCTGGGGTCATTCTAGCAGCCACCTATTGAGCCAGCCCTGGTATTTAATTTAAGCTGTAGATGTGGGCCAGGGGCTTAAAGGGGAGGCCTTTTCATCCCGTTACCGGAGCCGACCAGTCACTCGAGGTGAGTATGCGCAGCTCTGGGTCCTCCGGGTCTGTATCCCTCTGTGTCCATCTCTTAACTAACAGCGGTCACCGGCATCGGGTGTGTCTACGGGTCTCGGGCGCACAGGGTATGTTTTCCGGTCATACTGAGTGTGTATCATCCTTACATATCCAACAGGCACACTGAGTATATCACCCCCCACCCCACCAGCGCCACAGGCATGTTGCCCATCACACTGGCTGTGTAATAATTGGTCACACTTGGAAAGTATGCAATAGCCACATTGGGTGTGTTTTCACCAGACACTGTAGGTACACACCGGTCAGCAGTGAATATGGTAAGTAGGACCAGACAACATTAAAATTCTAGGGGAATTTTGTGTTACACTTGTTGCGGAAAATTTCCATAATTATGCCACATCGCATAATTACGCTGCCATTCATCACCGGGGCGAGAGGTGAGAAAAGGCCATTTTATTACAACCTGATAGGTGCTCCCCTGTAAAACCCCATGCTTGGCAGAACCGAAGGTTCATCGCCGCAAGCCCCCGGCCGCAGAGCCCTCTCTTGCGCTCGCGGAGCCAGATCTCCTACATCATATTAGAGAGTCCGTGATCGTACACCATCCCACAGAGGCACAAGTGCTCTTGCATCATCCCACAGGGCCACTACTCGCGCAGTATCCTCCGATTTAGCGATCCTACATCACCATTCATACGCCATCACTCTCACACCGTCCTGAGAACCTAACGCCTAACAACCTAAGAGTATTTATTTCATCCACAGCATCGGACGTGTTGCAACCGTGGGTCTTTCGCCACCCCCAGGCTTTGACACATTCCAAGAACGTGCACTCTTACAGCATGAGATCCAGCCCTCTCACGCCACACTCTGAGTCAGCCCCCTACACCATTCCGTAGATACTGCACTTCTGTTATACCATCCACGGTGCTTTTCACAACAATCAATGTCAAGGCTTTTATTTCATATTCACTGGCTGGCTTGCCACCCCACCCCACAAAATTAGCACTCTTATGATTTATCTCATCTCCAAGGCAGAGCATGTGCACCAGCCCTTAAGCAAACGCTGTTTCACCATCCTCAAAGCCAAAACTCTTAAAGCATTTATGCAGCCAGAGCTCCTACACCACCACAAGAGCCAGCGATCCCAGACCGTCCCAAAGCCTGCGCTCTCACACCATCACAAGAGCCAGCGATCCCAGACCGTCCCAAAGCCTGCGCTCTCACACCATCACAAAAGCCAGCATTTCCAGACCGTCCCAAAGCCTGCGCTCTCACACCATCACAAGAGCCGGCATTCTCACCCCGTCCCAAAGCCTGCGCTCTCACACCATCCCAAAGCCTGCGCTCTCACACCATCACAAGAGCCAGCATTCTCACCCCGTCCCAAAGCCTGCGCTCTCACACCATCCCAAAGCCTGCGCTCTCACACCATCACAAGAGCCAGCGATCCCAGACCGTCCCAAAGCCTGCGCTCTCACACCATCACAAAAGCCAGCATTTCCAGACCGTCCCAAAGCCTGCGCTCTCACACCATCACAAGAGCCGGCATTCTCACCCCGTCCCAAAGCCTGCACTCTCACACCATCCCAAAGCCTGCGCTCTCACACCATCACAAGAGCCAGCATTCTCACCCCGTCCCAAAGCCTGCGCTCTCACACCATCCCAAAGCCTGCGCTCTCACACCATCACAAGAGCCAGCATTCTCACCCCGTCCCAAAGCCTGCGCTCTCACACTATCACAAGAGCCAGCATTGTCACACCGTCCCCAAGCCTGCACACCATCACAAGAGCCTGCGTTCCCAGACCTTCCCAAAGCCTGCACTCTCACACCATCACAAGAGCCATCATACGCAGAACAACCTAAAGCCTACGCTCTCACACCATCACAAGAGCCAGCATTTTCACACCGTCCCCAAGCCTGCACACCATCAAAAGAGCCATAATTCCCAGACCGTCTCAAAGCCTGCGCTCTCAAACCATCACAAGAGCCAGCATTCCCAGACCGTCCCAAAGCCTGCGCTCTCACACCATCACAAGTGCCAGCATTCTCACCCCTTCCGAAAGCCTGCGCTCTCACACCATCACAAGAACAAGCATTCCCACACCCGGTTACAGCTCTCGCAACAAATGCAGTGCCACTGCTAGTAGTATGTTGACTACGTGGCCACAGTTTTTACACCACTGCTACCCCCCCCTCATTCTTCCACACCATCCTCGAAGCCACAGCTTCTAAACCGCCCTCACAGACAGCACTCTATCATACTTTTCTCCCCTCCATCTCTCTGAAATCCTCTATCTACATATCTCTTTCCTCTTCAGAACCATTTTCATTCTCTCCTGCACGTAAGTCCTTTTATCGCCCCCACTTCCCCATCCCTCCCACACATGTAACCCTCCCCCTCACCTGTAAGGATGCATTTTCTTTTCTTTTGGTGCTGTCAATATTTCCACAGTGGAGCACCACTTCACACCTTTAACATAGAAACACAAATGCGGTTGGTACAAATGAGAGCGCCGCTGGATATGCCTGTAGTCTGCACACTTTTATGATGTGCTCGGAGCGTCTGCAAGAAATTCCCACTGCCTTCACCCACAACCTGAATTTGACAGGACACCTAGGCGGTAACTCAGTTCAATGTATGCACTGTCGTAGGCAAGAGTCCCGTGCCGTCGAAATGTTCAAGGGCCCGGCAGGAGTATTCTTTGCACTTGGTTGCGACCCACGGAGATAGATTTGGTTCCGGAAGAGGAGAGGAGAAAGCGGGGGAGTTTACAATTAAAAAAAAAACAAAACACAACTTACCTGGTCTGCGCCGCCTCTGTTCCTGGGCCGGGGTCCTGCGTTGGGGGCTGCTTGGCGCCTTCTGTTCTGCTCTGTCCCGCGCCTTCTGAACAACAGCCCTGGCGTCTCAGGCACCCAATCCTGGCTCTGCATTAGCAGCGCCAGGATTGGCTAGGGCACGGAGACGCCACGCCCATTAGAGACCGGGGTTGCTGCATGAAGCAACCCTCGGCCTCTCGGGTCCCGACTCCTCCCTCGCTCTCCTGGTCCTGCTTAGGAGGTGGCTGTAGTGGCGCGCAGCGCATGTTCGAGCTGGTCATAAAAATGACCAGCCCAAAATCGAGCATGCGCACAATTGCAGCTGCGCTTTAGTAAGCGCTGCTGTCAGTCACCCTCCTTGCTGCCGCAGCCAGCCCCGCCCCCACCCCCCTTCAGCACCGATTGAATGCCTGCTTGAGCGTCGCGACTCGCAAGTACTTTAAAGTTTGCTATTTTGCTTGCGTGCGGTGCGACTTGGGGCCATGTGGCCAGGTGGGGCAATGCCCCAGCGCCCCAATGGACGCACCGCCCCTGCTTACTCAGCTGTAGAGAGGCAGTGTGTTAGACCTGTCAACCTTAGAGTGCCCGTCGCCCAAGCCATTTGCCTCTCTCCCTCCATTTTTGCGGAAATTCGCTTTTGTTAGCCTAAGGACTCAGTGCACTTTACCACTGCCTACAGTGCTAAAGTGCTTTTGCTCACTTCCATAAACATGGTTAAATTGGCTTATACCTGATTGACATGTTTTATTTACTTGTGAGTCTCTAGTAGAGGAGTATTGCACATACCCAGGATGTTATGTTATGTTAATTAGATTTCTAGAGCGCAGCGGTTACCCTGAGGTGTCCTGGCGCTATGCACTGCCTGCAGGTTAACGGGGAATATGATCAATGAGTGAACAGCCAAGTCTTCAGTCCCTTTCTAAAAGAAAGAAGATCCGCTGCATTCCTCAGATGGAACGGCAGATCGTTCCAGGCCTTGGATGTGCATGTGATAAAACTCCTACCTCCCCAACTAGCCTTTTTAAATGTAGGGATTTGGACATTTTTTGCTCCTGTGGACCGAAGGGTCCTCCCAGGAATATACCATTTAAACTTTTGCCTCAAATGGTCAGGGCCTGTTCCGTTAAGAGCTTTGAAGGCGATACAAAGGGCCTTAAAACGTACCCTTTGTTTCACAGGAAGCCAGTGTAGTTGAATTAATTCTTTTTTAACAGAGACAAATTTAGGTGTCCCTGACAACAGCCTCGCTGCCGCATTTTGTGCTATCGGAAGCCTGTTAATGTGTTGTTTTGGGGCATTCAGATAGAGGCTGTTGCAATAATCCAGATGTGCCATAACAAGTACCGTGACCACTGTCTTGAGATTTCCTACTGAAAGATAAGGCTTTATTTTCCTTATAATTCTGAGTATCAGAAAACAGGCGGATACCACAGAACTTATATGCTCACTAAACGTGAGTCTGTTATCTACTGACACCCCCAGATTTTTTGCTTTCAGGGCAGGGGTGGGACAAATGCCCAAATCTGCTGGCCACCAGTCTGGTGTCCATAAATGTGGGTTATTACCAAATATAATAACCTCTGTTTTGCTTGAATTTAATTTTAGGCAGTTAATTGACATCCATCCTGATTTGGCCTTCATACAATCATGAAAACGTGCTCCTGTTTCCTTTTCCTCACCATCTCTAAGGGATAACACTATTTGAGTGTCATCCGCATAGGAGGTGAGTTGGAAACCAAAGGATCTTATCAGGCCAGCCAATGATATCACATATACATTAAAAAGTGTTGGACTTAATGAGGATCCCTGGGGCACCCCGCAAGGAAGGCAAAACGGCTTGGAGTTGTTGTTGTCCAAATCAACTGTTTGTGTTCTTTCTGATAAAAAGGGCTGCAGGAGGTTCCAGGCAGCACCCTGTACTCCTACTTCAGACAAACGGTCCATCAAAACTTCATGATGGACTGTGTCAAAGGCTGCTGACAGATCTAACATGATCAGTATTGCTTTACCTCCACAATCCAATGCCTCCCTTACTTCCTCTATGGATTTAATTAAGGCCAACTCCGTGCTATGTTCCGCTCTGAACCCATATTGAGACGGGTCGAGAATGTTGTTAATTTGCAAAAAAGCACTGAGCTGGGTGTTCATAGCTTTTTCTGTGATTTTTGCAGGGAGCAAAAGCCGCGAAATTGGTCTATAGCTACTTGGGTCCGTAGGATCCAGAGTTGATTTTTTCAATAGGGGGAGGATAGAGGCCTTCTTCCAATCCTTGGGAAATATCCCAGTGGTAAATATGTTATTAAGCAGGGGGTTTAGGGCGGATCCTATGATTTCTGAAATAGATTTCAGAACCGAAGCCGGACATGGATCTGTAGGGGATCCTGATCGGATAGAGTTCAAAAGTTTTGTTATTTCTGATGCTTCCGACAGTGCAAACTTATCCAGGACTGATGTGGGATTGGATCCGATCTGAACTTTTTTGGGTAAATTAAATGCTACTAGTAAGCCTGCCTCACTTACTATGTCATACACTTGAATAGCCCCCTAAAACATGTCCCAGGCCTGTCATTATAGCTTGATTGCAGTTTTGGACTGCCATGTCGACTTGGCAAATTTACCCCTTGCCAAACCTCAAACCCCCCTTTTATTACATATAGGTCACCTCTAAGGTATGCCCTAAGGAGCCCATAGTGCAGGGTGCATTGTATATAAAAGGTTAGGACTTTTAAGTTTTAAATGACCAGGTAGTAACACATCCTAAATTAATTTTTCACTACTGTGAGGCCTACCTCAAATACATTTAATAAGCACCAACTATTGAATGGGAACAGAGAAACCATTCATGTTGATGTCTTTGGAATTGTAATGAAAAATACTTTCTAATGGTACAGTAGATTTTTTATTACAATTTTGAAAATGCCACTTTTAAAAAGTTGGCATTTTCTGGCCTTAGCAGCCTGTCCTGGGTCACATGACTGGGTGTAGCTGGCAATTGGACGTTGTGTATTTGTCTCAGAAAGCCACACACAAAAAAGAGCTTAGGTATGCCTGGATTGGCTATGAACTGTCAGTATGGGGGGTGGAGCTGCACCCAGCCTTGTTTGCAAATGAATAGGTTGTGTCCTCTCTACACAAAGGGGGTCATTACGATGGTGGATGAGAGTCCGACCGCCATCGTTGCGGGATTGGAACCAGTCAACAAGTAGTCAGTTGTCTAGCATGCCAGATTAGGATGTGACCGCAGATTAGCTGGTTGGAAACATCTCTTTTTCAATTGCAGCTAGTGCTGCAGCCCAGAAAAGGACTGCAGCTCAATCCTCAATTGAAAAAGAGATGTTTTTAAACATCCATGTGCCAGGCACCATGTGGTGCATGGCACACAGTGCATGGATTTTTTTGGGGGGGCACCACATGTGCCCCCTGGCCATATAGGAGAGGCCATGGGGGGGAAGGGGCCCTACTAGGAGCTTCCAAAGTCCCTTTCCAGCTGCCTGTTCATGGCAGGTGGACCACCATGAACAGGCAGTAGGAAAGGGATATCCTAATCGCTATGGCAGAGGCTGGGCAGGAACCACCCCCATTATAAGGATTATGAATCTGACAGCCATCACAACAGGATCTTTGTCCTACCCCTCAACTCTGCTTTCTGACCAACTGCATTGTAATGCAGCAGTCGGACCAATGCCCTCGATGTCGGGCAGACAGCCACCGATGGCCTGACGGTGGCGGTCCACCCTACATCGTAATGAGGGCCAAAGTGCTGCCTATCCACTTTAGTTAGGCTGGCACCAGGACAGGAATCCTGAGCACTTCAGAGGGAATTCTCAAGAAGCTTCTTCCACTTCAAAGGAAGCACCAGACATAAATATTGGACTTCAGACGCCAAGTGCACTTCTAGACCTGTGGACACTCTGCCAGGAAAAATGACTGCTGTGTAATGAAAGGACTGTTACTTAGCTGGAATGCTGCCCTGCTGGACTGCTGCCCTTCTGCCCACCTACCTGAGCCAGAAGGACTGGACCTGCACCTGAACCCAGGACTACCTGAGTGACTCCAAGGGCTAGCCTGGTGACCTCCTGTTCAGACCCACAGGGACATAACAGGCTCTCAAAATCTTGAATCAGCATTTAGACCCAGCTGGAGTTCCTGACCCCAAAATTGTCCTCCTCAGGTCCTACACCCTTGGTGTGACCTCAGTTGAGCTCCCATAAAGTTATTGGGCTCTTCCTGAATGTGAACAAGCCTGTTCGCACCAAGACCTTGCTGCCCGTACTACCTGACAATGTGAAGTTCTGACGGACCAACCCTTTGCGCTACAGCATTGACTGCCAACTTGAAGCTCAGATCACGACTGTCCAAGGAGCCAACTGGATCTTCTCACTACAGCGATGATCCCGGCCCGCTCTTCACACTACTATGGCAGCCATCTGCAATGCTCGCTCTGCTCCTCGCAGCCCCTTCCACTAAATGGAACTCTTTGTGCTGGACTGTGAAGGTAACTCTTTTGGTGTGACTGACTCGGTCCCTGTACTAGGCCCATTCTCCATCGCGGTCAGCCTGCACTTTTGACTTTCACCCAACCAGATGACCATGATTAGCACTTTGTGTTTTTTGTCATTATTGTCTCCTAAATCTTTAAAAATTCATAGCTCCAGTTGTACTATTGGAATTTTGTCATTTTGATACCAAATAGTTTATTAAAATTGTTAAAAAGTAGTTTGGGATTTTTCTTGTGTTTGTCACTTTATTACTGTTATTGTACTGCATAAATGATTTACACATAGCCCTTAAGTTAAGTCTGATTTATTTTGTGCCAAATTACCAGAGGTTAAGCACAGGTAATTTGGGTTTCTTTATGACCTCACCCTGACAGAGAATTGTGGTTGCTTCTTAAGAAGGGTTTCACCCCCTCATCCGATAACCCAATTCCTTACACTGTGAGTGCAGTATCCTTCAGAGTGGACATGGAACCAAAACCAGCCCTGGCAGAAAGTACAAAACCAGCTCCAGATTTCACTTCATGAGTAAGTATTGTGAGTAGGCCTCACTTACTCCAATGACAGGGTTACATTTCTGAACAGAGAGCCAAAAATACTGTGCTCCAAAAATATTGTAAGCAGAATAGCCAAAATATCCGTTTACACAGGCAAAATTAGATACACTATTCATAATTCCATATCTGCATACCTTGAAGATTTCTGTAAAGTCAACTTTCTCTTCATATGGGGAGTTATCTATGATTACCTATATATACTCACTCTCTCGATATTCTGATAGGTGCACCATAGCTATGATATTGTAGTACCAATGTTATGTTTATGGATTTATAAAGTGCATTGCTGCCCAAAAGCTTCCCAGCGCTGAGAGAAAGTGCAGTCAGGGCGCAGAAGTTATCATGGAAAGAGCCATGTTCTGAGTGTTTTCCTAAATGCCAGTTCATCTGTTAGCAGTCGCAGATGTGAAAAAGATCTACCTCCCCATCTAGATCTCTTTATTCTTGTCCTTTTCATGAACAGATCTGATGAGGATCTTAGAGATCTACCCATAACATAAGGAGCTACAAGCTTTCCTATTAAGGCCGGGCCTTTGTTGTTCATGGCTCTGTGGGCAATACAGAGTGATTTAAATTTGATCCTGGCTTGGATCGGTAGCCAGTGCAGTATTTTCAGCGCGGCTTTCACTGAATTTTGTCTGGGATGCCTAGAAGTATCCTGGCTGCGGCATTCTGGACCAGCTGTAATCTGTTATCTACATATTTGGGGGAGCCAAGATAGAGGGAGTTACCGTAGTCCAACTGTGATATCACCATGGCCTGAACCACCGTTCTCCAGGTTTGTTCAGGGATAAGAGGCAGGATCTTCCGGATCATGCGAAATATTCCAAAACATGTGGCTGATAATTTCTTGGCTTGTGTCTCCATGGAAAGACTGTGGTCTAACCATATTCCCAGAATTGTTACCACATTTTTTTGGACAGGGGGGTCTCCTAGTTCTGGAGGCCAGCAGATGATGTTTCTAGGGACCGACGTATTTCCCAAGAACATAAGTTCTGTTTTTTCTCCATTCAGCTTTAGGCTACATTTGTTCATCCATTCTGCTACTTTTACCATGCAGGGGGCTAATTTGGTGTGCTTGGATTGTGGGCCCTCTGTCACTGATAGTATTAACTGGGTGTCATCTGTGTTTGATACAATAGATAACCCAAATTCTTGCACTATCATTGCCTGAGGTTGCATGTATAGATTAAATAATGTGGGGCTCAGTGCGTATCCCTGTGGGACTCCGCACAATACTTTTAGGGTATCTGAGAGGTGCTCGCCTTCCATTATCTGGAAGGATCTATCTTCTAGGAATGAGGACAGCCATTTTAGCTGAGTGTCTGTAATACCCGCTTCCTTTAGCCTGAGGATCATAGTGTTGTGATCAACCATGTCAAACCCTGCAGTAAGATCAAGAAGCAGGATTGCAGCAACACACCCCTGATCTAGGATTCCCTTGAGTTCCTCCGTGACCATCAGCAGGGCTGACGCTGTACTATGTTGTGGTCTGAAACCCATTTGTGTGTGGTGCAGCACCCCATTTTCTTCCAAAAATTGAGACAGGGTCTGATTGACATGTTTTCCAGCTATTTTAACTAACAGAGGAAGAAATTAGATTGGTCGATAATTCCCCGGCTTTGAAGGATCTAGATGAGGTTTCTTTAACAGTGGTCGAACTATGGCGTGTTTCCAGGTTTTGGGGATGATCCCTTGTGTGAGAGAGAGCAAATGAAGTGCAGCTGTTGTAGTCATTGTAGCTTAACCTCCTTGCAATAGGAAATGGGGCAAAACCGGGATTTAATGTTCTGCAAGATCGAGGTCATGGCTTCCTCGCTTAGCCCTTTAAAATGATCTAGACTTGACCCTTTTACCGTTCCCAAGCCCACACCAGTACTTGATTGACCAGCAGTGTTGTTTGGGTCGGTTTTCCCTTGTATGGAATTATATATCTTTTCCACCTTATTTTTGAAGGAGCTCGCAAGCTCGTCGCATCTCTCTTTGGAGGAAGGTTGATGGTCCGTCTCCTGATCAGTGGAGGTTAGAAAGCGCACCATTTTAAATAATTCCCTTGAGGAGTTGTGGGCTGGATTGATTTTGTCCTCGAAATACTTAGCTTGGGCTTGTATCATCTCATTGTGATATTGTCTAATGGCCAGTTTATATTGTCTCTTGATGGTGGGGTCATAGTTTTTCCTCCATTGTCTTTCGATTTTTTTTACAAGTTTTTTTCATCAAGATTTGGTTTGCCTTAAACCAAGCTGCCTTTTTCCTGGCTGGGTGAGTGCTTGGCCTGACTTTCTGAGAGCACTGTTCTGCTACTCGGTTGACCCAGTCGGCCCATATCTTATCAGCGTCCTCTGGGTTATCTGTCAGGCTCAGGGCCTGGGCTTCCAGGGCTCTGACCATGCCAGCTGGTATAATTATTGGCCATTTACTACCAGCCTTGAAGGGTTTACTGCATGTGGGTGGTCAGTGGGGGTTGTCTAAGGTGATTGGAATGAAATGGTGATCTGACCATGGAACTGGCAAGGGAGTCCCTACTCTTAGATTGGGTTCATTGGAGAAGATTGCATCTAGTAAGTCCCCTTTTTCATGCGTGCCAGAACTTACAAGTTGTCTAAGTTGCATGGCTTCCATATCTTGAGAAAATCTATTCAAGGAGGTGTTATCAAGTTCATCGAAATGTAGATTAAAATCCCCAAGTATGGTCGTAGATACTTTACTGGCTACAGTTGTTGCTACCATTTCAGGGAAATCCTCTAGGAAGGTGTTACAGGAACCAGGGGGTCAATAAAGGAGTGTGCCTGAGAAGGTGAAATTGGGGGATAGTTTAATACTGAATTGTGTTGTATCACAATTGGTGATGGTCAGGGGTGTTGTCATACAACAATAATCGTTTTTGTATATGACTGCCACCCAATGTTCCCTCTAATTTTTTTCCTCTATGTGCGGCAGTGTAAGGTCTCTGTGCACTGCAACCAAGGCTAAGTGCGCCGGAAACCAGACCACGCGTGTGCGCTGCAATTAACATGAATACCCCAGTCCTGCCAAGTAGTACGCATTAGGCGTGGTCCACAACACCGCACTAAAATGCATTTTTCACTCATTTTTAGCACCTTGATAATGCCTGTGTAATAGGAGTCAGTGACCACGAGTGTTGGAGCTGAATTTACAGCAGTGCGGCAAGTGTTGGCCATATGGTGCTATAGGCGGGACACCGGAGAATTGAACGAGGCGCTTCCTGCTTGCGTCATTGTTTCAAGTAAGCATTTTACGTACTGTCCGATTACGCAGCTCTGATGTCGTGAGGCCGAGGGTGGGAAGTGCTGAACTGCGCATGTCTGCCTTGGAGAGGGTTCCTGGTAAACGCTGCACGCACTCACAGGTAAAAGCATGCGATTTGCACACGAGCTCCCAGTAGCCCTGTCTGGCATCAGTCACTGACAGGTGTGCGTTGGTGCATGAGCCCCGAGGATCCCAGGTCCAACGTGAGAAGAGGGGAGGGCGCGGCTCGCGCCACAGGCCGTGCACCGGCAGCAGCTCAGGTGTGAACAGGTAACCTCGGAAAGCAGGCTTCCACCTGTGAGGGGCCAATGTAAGGGCTCCTGCGTGCACAGGAATGATGAGGGAAATGCAGGTTTGTAAAGAAAGGTTCTACTTTAAATACAACAATATGTGCATGCACAGGAATGCTGAGGGGGATCTGCAGATTTGTAAAGCGTTGTACTTTAAATACAACAATATGTGCATGCACAAGAGATACCAGGGAGCTGAACGTCGGGGTTCGTCTATGCACAGTGACATAATGCCATAGCAGACCATGGAAGGGGATACATGGTAGAACTGAAGAATTGCACGTGCACAGCTGGTTTGTTGATGTGTGTCTTCTTTATGCTGAAGGCCCAGAGCTGCCCTGCTCAGCAATGCTGCATGTGACTCCTCACTTGTAGTGTGGAGGTCCCCCGTTGCCAGCGATTGACGATCCACCTACCTACTCAAATTCTCCCCTTTTAGGTCTGGTGTTAGCCAAGACCTTTTGATTTTATTAAAATATGTATCACATACTTACATATAGGGGTTTTCAGCCACCTCTCAATCCATTGGTCTATTGTTGTCATCAACATTTTGCTTTTGCCCACTACAGCATACAACATTGAGCAGTGGGTCAGTCACTGGTTAACATTACTTTGAGTGACTGCATTTTGCTCTTTCACAAGGAGCACATCCACACACAAGGGAGTTCCCTTCAGTGCCAGTGTTCTTACTTTATGATTACTTTAGTGTTGCCTTTGTGTTTGGAGCCTCGTGTGATAGCAGGACGCTTCTGATGCACATTCCATCTTTATTAGATCCCATCTCCTGCTATTGCTGTTCCAAATTCCTTTAGGAGTGTTTTGCTTTTCTGACTGTTGCTAGTTTACAGCCTACCAGATCAAATTGTGTCCATTTGAAACTGTTCTGTCTTAAGTTATCCTCTTTTTCCCTCTTTCTTTTCTACTCTGTCTTTTTACTTTTTCTTTTTGTTGCCTTCTTTCATTATTTTTCCCTTTCCTTCTCTTTTCTTCTCTTTCCTACTATTTACTTCTCTCTTACATTGTTTCTTTACTTTCTTTCCCTTTTTCTTCTTTCCTTCTCTTTCCTCCTTCCTCCTCTTACATTTTTTCCTTTTTCTTTCTTTCTCTCATTCCTTTTCTTCCTTTTTTTCCTTTCCTTCTTTCTCGTGTCCTACTTTCTCGCTTTCCTACTTTCTCACTTTCCTTTTTTCGCTTTGCTTTTTTCACATTTTCTCTTTCTCTCTTGCTGTCTTTCTGAAAGGTAAGAGTCTTGCAGCCAATGCCAGACTGATTGACTTTTTTAGGTCTGCATTAACCAGAAAACTGATCCAGCGGCTTACCAGCAACAGGTACTCTAATACCATATACTCACCTGGGCCCATAAACACACATACACACTACCTGGTAATAAACCGCTGGGGTCAATTGTTTATGATTCTTTATCATTCAAGATTAGTCACTTCTTATTCTGCATTGGCCAAGACCTTTTGATACTACTAAACTTATGTGTATAATATAGTTACTTTTAGTGGTTTTAGCCAGCCTATATCTATTAGTCCGTTACTGTGATATTCACATTATTCTTCCACCTGCTCCGGCATGTATTAAGGGGCAATGTATCAGCCCGCTTCAGCCATTGGTTGAATTCACTATGAGTTGTGGCATTCTGCCCTTTCACAAGGAACACATCAACACACAAAGTAGTTCCCCTCAGTGAGTACTATGCAAATGTGTAGTTTTATTTTAGACCCAAAAATATTTTTTGCCTGGAGATTGAGGCGGGCTTGGCATATTTACAAACAACAAAGCTTTGCAAAAACCATGACAGAACCCGAATTGCGAGAAGGCTGGCTGCCAACGCCAGACCTAATGTCTTTGCCAATGCTTGTTTATAAACTGTCCTCCCAGGACAGCTATAGCCCTCAGTCGTTCATTCGCTTTAAAGGCACTCGCCAAGACTTCAATCCTGCCACTAGTATAGGTGGAAAGAGGAAAGGTGTGTTTATCCTGCTTAAGTCCATGCAACCGAGTGAGTGTCACTGCTGCATACTTTTTAAAACTACAATATTAGCCAGTCGTAAATTTGTAAAGAATCGAGTGCCAGGGCCCAAGGGATTTCACAGGACACCAGTACTGCTTGCACCACCCAGAGCCACAGACAGTGCTGCCAAATGCCAGTGTCATCGATACCTACTACCATCACACACCAATAATTCCGACGATTCAATCTCATCCAATAAAAATGCAAGGTCGCCGAGGCCGTGAGAATGGTCTGGACGCCCCGATATCTTTCTTTTCTTTTTTTTTATGTACATTGATTTGTTACATACTGTTGCTGATGTGCTCTGTTACAAAAATAGACAGAGAGCTCCATCATATGCTGGCCTGCCAAAAATAAGTGCAGGTGCTGAGCACTGGCAAACAATCGCACAAATTAAGCACTGATATTATTAGCCCCTCACCCCTGTCCTTGTTACATAGGAAGAGCTCCACCTGTTTTGAGCACTTCTTATCTTATCCAGAAGCTACAGACCCGGGAAATGCAAACGTCTCATTTGTTAGAAGGAGTTCAGTCCTGAAAGTGGCGTCACTGTCAGGTGGGCGCATCTGGAGGAATGATTTGTAAAAAACAGTAAATGCACTTGAAACTTTTAGCCAAACTTGTTACGTCCAAGTTTAGCTCGATCTCACCCCCAAACTGCCCTTCTCCGGAAATGAGACTAAAGATCTGGACTGCTCATCCAATACATATCAGACTGCCACTTTAACCTCTCAGCACTCTCACAGACCTCACCTCACGTAAACTGCCCCATGGCCTGGATACAGACAGCGTTAAACTGCCCTCAGTGCTGCAGAATTGTCCTGTACACTCTTAAACCTGACCGCAATTTTAACAGTTTTATGCCATATGTGCGATGTATCATTGCACCTTGTAAAGCGCTCTGAAGTCCAGTGCCAAGGTCATGATCGCGCTACACCAATAACTAAAGTAAATAAAAACGTAAGCATTCATAGACTGAGGACAAAGCGAGTTCGGCCTGGGTGTGACTGGAGACCGTCGGGTGGGCTTTTTCTGGCTAGTCCTATTTACAGGAGGCTCCACCCCTTCCCATGGCCTTATACTGTGCACCATTATTGAGCCCTGGGTTGTCAATTATTGAAAAAGGCTTATAAAGAATGTTGTTCTATCTTGGCATGGGTGGAAAATTGAACATCTTCCAGCTACTAGTGATAACAGCACAGGTGCACGAATTCAGAAGTATAAAAAAGATTGCAAAGTCATGTGTAATCTGCCAATGTCATCTTGTTTTGTAAATCCTGTACATCACTGTCTATAATCGGGGCTACTGGAAGTATGCGGTTCTGTGTCTGCAGCGTTTACCGCATAACAATAGATTTATCGCACTTATCACATAATCATGCGTCTGCAGAAATAGATTCAAGAAAAACTGTTTGTAATTTAAGCAGGTCAAAAGATACCGGAAAAAAAACACTCGCGTGGTGCTACCCACTGTCGGACCCTGTGGAAAGGTTAGCTGGCCAGTTTCCAGTTGCAACTGCTTGTATACTTTAGTGTATTCCGGTGCTCAACTGCTACTAGGGAAGTGAAACATTTGCTGAGACAGCGCTGTGATTTAAAGTAAACTAGTGAGACAATAAGACATGAAATATACCGCATTATTTGCCTTTACTTGAGGCACAATTTAGTCAACTCTGCTGCACAATCTGATCCTTCATTGCTGCATGAACATGAATTCTATTTCAAAGGCACACAATCAACCCCGCAGCTGTGCGCTATTAAAAAAAGAAATGCAAAGACTTGTGTTTTCAGAATCTGAAAGCACACGTCGTATTTGAGACTCTGCATTCCTTTTCCTAATAGCGCACGGCTGCGGGGCTGATTGTGGGCCTTTGAGATTGTATTCACGTTAATTGCAGCGCCCGTGTGCGCTGCAATTAACATGAATTCCATTTCAAAGGCCCACAATCAACCCCGCAGCCGTGCGCTATTAGGAAAAGGAATGCAGAGTCTCAAACACGACGTGTGCTTTCAGATTCTGAAAACACACGTCGTGCTTTAGATTTGCTGCATTTCTTTTCCTAATAGTGCGGGGCTGATTGTGGGCCTTTGTAAAAGTATTCGTGTTAATTGCAGTGCATGACGGCACTGCGATTAACACGAATACTTTCACAAAAGCCCACAATCTGCCCCGCAGACTCGCACTATTAAGAAAATAAATGGAGCAAGTGCCAGAGCCACTTGCTGTTGAACGCCCTAGCGGGATGTGGTGTGTGCGCGCTAATTATGAGACACTGCGCGCTCGGGATGACTTCAGTGCGCGCGCGCACAAGCGCGCACGTTATAGGGAACAGTGCTGCCACCCCCTCCTGTCTTTTCCACCCTATCTTGTCGTATATCCTGGAGGGAGTGCTTGAACTAGGTCAGGTGTGGAGCAAGCCTTCAGCCAGGTCTCTGTAATGAATATTATGTCAAGCTCCACATCCTCAACTAGTAGCCTAGTTTCTGTCATGTGTGCTGGTAGAGATCGGCTATCAATAAGTGCCATTTTCCACAGAGCCTTCTTTACAGGCATACCCACTGATACATTTTTATCAGTGTTCCCTGTGCTTACCATGATCAGGCAGAAATACATGAGCACACTGGGGAGCAACTGTGTGCCTCCAAAGAAATATCTCTTTAGCATTATATTTAATGTGTTAGAGAGGCAAGATCTGGCCCTGAGGGTGTTTTTTCAAACAAGTTTAGTGACCCATGCATATTCCACCACATTTCAATCCTTTTTGGATAAAATAAAACAAAGAACTTGCAGGGAGTTTAAATCCAAACCATTGAAATATTGCAGTACTTGACGCTCCACCACTTTACTTAGAAACAATACTAAGTCACTTAGGTGTCTTTAACAAAACCATGTGAAAGATAGAAACAAACTTGACACAAACAAAGTAAACATTTGTGTGCAGCGGAGGCAATGCATGCCTTAAGGTGAGCCTGTGTGTCTCTTACTGCCTATTGTAGAGGGATGCACTGTGTGAGTGTTCATTCCTGTAACCTTACCCCCTATTCTTTGAGACAAGATAGAGCACTGCTAACTAGAAATGTGATGGTGCGGGGTCTGTTTGTAGTTTTTTGTAAATTTGTATATAGAACCTTTTAGATGTTCATATAATTGTGCATAATATTATGTACGTCCTTAATCATATTACTATAAAAATGTCCCTGCTGTATATATAGAGGAGTAGATTATGATTGTATATGGAACCCTCTAGATGTGCTTATAGTTGTGCGCTAGTGTGTGTGTATGTGTATGTTTAGTAATTGCATGGGAAGCCTGTGCATGTCCAAAGTCCATTGCACTCCTTGTGTGTATACAATTTAGGTTTGTGCCTGGTTTTGTATAATGACTTCCTGGGTTCATGTTGGACCTGGGACTTCTACCCAAAGATTCTTGTGTGCAGATGTGGCGACCATTGAAGTCTTTAAAGTTGTTACGGAACCTCTTTCACTCTTTCTGTAATTTTCTGCATTGATCAGGATTTGGGCCCAATGTCTGGGGAATTAAACATTGCTCATGAACCATCTGAAAACAGCTCATGAGGGGGAACTTGTATCTTGATCCCTGCATACACTGCATACACTGATTACCCAATGCCCACGTCTTTCTAGGATATCGAGGGGATCACTGACTTCAAAATTATCAAATGCTTTTATTAGTCAGGTTTGAATACAGAAACTTGGTTCAATTATTCTAGGACCAGTAAAGCTGAGAAGAAATGTGTTCCAAAGGTAGAGTCTTTTTTACTGCTACCTCCCTTGCAGGGTAAGATTAAGCCTGGATCAAGATCTTAAAAGAAGTGTTGCTAGAACCAACCTTCAAAGACATTTTTGAGAAGTTTGCCTCAGTAGAAGGATGACACTGCATTGCATCTTTCAGGGGTAAAGTTGGCCTGCCAGCCAAGTCTAGAGCGCCATAGACTGTGAGGCACTCAGGAGTAAGGTGGAATTAATCCCCCCACTGGCAGTACTCCAGGAGGCATGTTTGCAGAGTGGTGGAGAAAGGGGGCATAGAAGTCATTATTGGACTATGATGCACACAGTCATGAAGTCGCCCCCCAGCCAATTGTTCAAAAAGTCATCTGTCATTGTTGACAGTTGCTACACCTCACAATCTGGGTCCAGGGGAAAAGCTGTCATGACAACCTTGCTTCATTCATGACCCTTCACCCCCGTGCTGCAATAAGTCTATATCCACTGAGGTATAATGACTCTCTGAAAGAACTATCAAAGATAGGTAGATTATTAAGCAATATCTTAGCAACCACAGAAACACAATTCCTTTGGCCTTAAATGGTACCATGTATCTACGTTATGTACACAGAGATTTATGGCACTGTGATTATTTTCTTGTTTCTTCTACCATATTTCTTATAAAGATTATGCTGCACAGAAAACACAAAGATGCCACAAAAGATGACAAAATAGAATTAAATAGATGACCAAGAAAATTTAACTCTTACAACATCTCTAAAATCCATACCTCAGGAACACTGTAGCGGTCTAGTATCGAAGCCATTGCGATGGAAGTGGAAGATGTACCACCTCCGACAAAGCCAATTATAGTGGACAGAGGCTGGCATAAGAAGTTTGGGACCGGCTTCTCTATTCCAGTTAGGATGGAAAGAACCCCTTCCGCAGCTCTCTTCTCAGACAGACAGGAGTCATAGACCTTCAATGCCAAGGTGATGTTTGGAAGAAGATAGGGGTTCTCATTTACCTCAGCGACAGCAAAGAGTAATCCCAGCACATTCCTGTAGTATTGTATCTGAAAACTAGCAAAGGGTTAAAGTTATCAGTCAGGCAGAGAGGTGAAGATTGGTGAATGAGAAGATAAGCAAGTAACACCATACACAGATATAAATGATAGAATCAAAGTATAATTTATTTTAAAATGAATACTTACTTTGAGACAGTACAAGTAAACCAAAGGTACAAACATACATACATTTGGATTGAGGCAGGGGGGATAACATATAATGTTGCTTCAATCACCAAGGAGCAAATAGTAGTAGTAACAAGGCATGTCATTACAACATGGTATCTTACAACGCGTTTTTACCAAATATGTATATACAATGCATTCTAATGTATCACTATGTATTTGAATATCACAACACAACTTTTTGCAATGTCTTCTGCTACAGATCTTTGCAAAAAGTATTTTTAAATTACAAGCCTTATTATGTTACTCTAGTAATATAATAATTAAAATACATAAATGAATGTTTATTAACATGATTCATTTCTTTTTAGAAAATCTGAACAAATATGGGCACTCCATTACCACACATAACAAGTTTGAAATCTTTGATAATCAATATATAGTTTTCTGTAACAGTAAATCTCTTGTATTAAAATAAAATTATTTACAAACAAAACAAAAATTACTAAAAAAATACTATAAAAACATTTGACATTATTTTGTCATCAGTAACCTCTAGACATCTGATGGGACGGATTGACTATCTTCCAGTGGGTGAAAATTGAAGACAAGCACATACTGCCAGCTACATACATAAATACATACCAATATAATCAAAAGCTAACTGAAAAAATGTATATAACAATCTCTGTCCTCTCTCCCCATCTCTCTCTCTCTCTCTATATATATATATATTCACTGAAAAAACCATAGGTTTTAGGGACAGTTATAGTTAGTTGGACATTGCACTCGTACAAAACCCGTGAAATTCCCCCGTTATAGTTAGTTCAGCTAACTATAACTCGCGCCCCCGCAATGCACTGCTGATGACGTCACATATTACATCACTCATAACATGGTCAGTGACATCACTGATGACATCACCGATGACATCTCAAATGACATCATTGATGACACCATCCAGTGACTGTGTGTTTCTGTAAAGTTTAAATATTTTTAATATATATAGGGAAAGGCGTATTGAAGAATGAGTGGGTGTATAAGTGTCTGTATGGATGATTTAGTAGGTGCGTGACTAACTCTATAAGTGAGTGATTAAACGTATCTTACTGAATGCATGGGTTAGTGACTAAACTGGGTGAATGTCTGTATCCGTCTGTCTGTTGCTGTGTAAGTGGCTGCATGGGTTTGTGAATAGCTACATGAGTGTCTATATGAGTTATTGATTGGTTGTCTGAGTATCTGTATGGGTGCCTGAGTGTTTGTGTGGGGTGGGGTGTGTGCGACTCTGTGCATAGATGTGTGAGTGGGTGATTCACTGGGTGGATGGTTTCAAGAGTGCATCTGTGATAGACTGTATGGGTGGTTAAGTGTGTGTAAGAGTGTGTTAGTGAGTGAATGTATGTCCCAGTGGTACATGTGTGAGTAACTACATATGTGAAAGGCAGTATATATGTGTGTTGGAGTATATAAATAGCTATAAGCGAGAGTGTGTGATTGTGAGAGTGACTGTATGGATGAGTGTGTGCTTGTATCAGTGATTGTATGAGAGCGTAAGAATGTGCTAGTATTTGTATGAGTAAGTGAGCTGGTGTGTGTATAACTGTATAGGTGAGTAAATGGCAGTGTGTTTAATTATTTGCATGACTGACTAGGTGTGTGAGTACCTCTATGGATGAGTGGGGGTGTTTGAGTATCTATATAGGAGTATGAGTGCATATGATAGTCCTGTACTGAGTGACCGTAAGTATGAGTGACTGTACGGGTGAGTGAGTGGATGTGTGTGTAGACCTAAGAATCAGTGAGTGGGTATGTAGTTATTGGTGTTGGAGTGTCTATGGTTTTGCAAATGGCAGTCTGTAATTTAGAGTGGGTGTATCAAAGGTTATATTAGGGTGTGAGGAGGTGCATCAGATTATCACGTGGATGATGTCATCAGTGATGTCATCAGTGATGTCATTTGAGATGTCATGAGTGATGTCATCAGTGATGTCACTGACCATGTCATGAGTGATGTAATATGTGACATCATCAGCAGTGCATTGCGGGGGCACGAGTTATAGTTAGCTGAACTAACTATAACGGGGGAATTTCATGGGTTTTGTACGAGTGCAATGTCCAACTAACTATAACTGTCCCTAAAACCTATGGTTTTTCAGTGAATTTGTAAGGTTTTTAAATGCTAATTCCTAACTATAACATGTCTGAAACCTATGGTTTTTTCCAGTGAATTTCAAAGGTTTTGTAAATGACAATTTTTAAATGTATTAATTGTTATATTTATTTTTTTGATACTGATTTACTACATTTTTTAAACTATTTATTTTTAGATATTTTATTTTTTAAATTACATTGTACTTACATTATACATTACATTACAAAATATACTTTCTCAGAATGAATTACTTTAGTTTAAATACTTTGAAAATAGGCAATAGACTTTTAAGTACAGTAGTTACAGTTGTTGCAGTGGGCAACACAATTTCAAACACAATGCAACATTGAGCTCAATGTGAATTTCTAGTTAAATGCAATTAGTTACTTTATGGATTACTTTTCTAACCACAGGACTGGATCCTAGATTCAGTCCTGGGACATCTCCTGTAAACAGTTGAGTAAAAGCGTTTTGGTTACAGTAGTGATTTTTAAGGAATATTATTGTATTTTAAAAGTTGACACTTAGAAACTTCTTCACATAGAATCACCAATGTTATCCGATGGGAGGAAATTCACTTAGCAGGTAAGTAGTGTTATCGTTACTTTTTCTTACTCAGTGGTGGATCCTGGATCCAGCACAGGTGCATCTCCTGTAAACAGTTGAAAGAATGCGTTTAAGTCATACAGGCGATTTTTAAGGAATATTTGTAGTTTGTGAAAATCGACACTTTGAAACTTTTCTGCTGAAAAACAGACAATGGATTCCTATGGAAGGAAATACAAGTTACTGGTAAGTACGGTTAGAATTACTTTTCAGGGTCAGTGCTGGGCTAAAAGATGCAGCACTGAGGTCTCTCCTGATAACATGTGAGTAAATCGGAATTCGTATTTCGGCTGATTTTAGAGGAATATTATAAAGTTCCAAAACTCCACACTTAGAAGAATTTCCAAGTGAAACCAGTCAATGATATCCTATGGAAGGAAATTCAAGTTACTGGTAAGTACGGTTAAAATTACTTTTCAGGATGAGTACTGGGCTCAAAGATGCAAGCACTGAGGTCTCTCCTGATAACAGGTGAGTAAATCGGAATTCGTAGTTCGGCTGATTTTAGAGGAATATTTGTATGTTTCAAAAATCGACACTTAGAAACTTTTTCAGCAAAAAGCAGGCAATGATATCCTATGGAAAGAAATTCAAGTTACTGGTAAGTACAGTTAAAATTACTTTTCAGGATCAGTACTGGGCTCAAAGATGCAGCACTGAGGTCGCTCCTGATAACAGGTGAGTAAATTGGAATTCGTAGTTCAGCTGATTTTAGAGGAATATTATAAAGTTCCAAAACTCCACACTTAGAAGAATTTCCAAGTGAAACCAGTCAATGATATCCGATGGAAGGAAATTCAAGTTACTGGTAAGTACGGTTAAAATTACTTTTCAGGATCAGTACTGGGCTCAAAGATGCAGCACTGAGGTCTCTCCTGATAACAGGTGAGTAAATCGGAATTCGTAGTTCGGCTGATTTTAGAGGAATATTATAAAGTTCCAAAACTCCACACTTAGAAGAATTTCCAAAGTGAAACCAGTCAATGATATCCAATGGAAGGAAATTCAAGTTACTGGTAAGTACGGTTAAAATTACTTTTCAGGATCAGTACTGGGCTCAAAGATGCAGCACTGAGGTCTCTCCTGATAACAGGTGAGTAAATTGGAATTCGTAGTTCAGCTGATTTTAGAGGAATATTATAAAGTTCCAAAACTCCACACTTCGAAGAATTTCCAAGTGAAACCAGTCAATGTTAGCCTATGGAAGGAAATTCAAGTTACTGGTAAGTACGGTTAAAATTACTTTTCAGGATCAGTACTGGGCTCAAAGATGCAGCACTGAGGTCTCTCCTGATAACAGGTTAGTAAATCGGAATTCGTAGTTCGGCTGATTTTAGAGGAATATTTGCACAATAAACGCTGGTGCATACTGGAGGTTCCTGGTGGGCTAGTTGGCCCCCAGGGACCCCCAGTATTCAAGGGGAATTCGTTCCCCCTCTGCAAACGAGCCTGCGCATTTTTTGCCGATTTTTGTAGGACCCCTGAGCAGGCCTAGGGAGTCAGGGTGTTTCTACCCTGCCCCCTTTTTGCGTTTTTCGTGATTTTTTTTACTTTATTTATTTTTATTTTATTTTATTTTTAAGGTTTTATATAGCGCGAACCAGACCCTAGAGGGTATCAGAGCGCTTTACATTTCGGATCATTACATTACAGTTACATCAGTTACAAGAACATAGTAAGGTACAGTAAACAAAGCAATCTTGCTGGAATTTGTAGGAGGGAGGGGAGGAAGGAGCCATAGCAAGGAGACGAGGAGGAACTGTGTCCAATGTCCGGCTGGGTAGGTGACGGTCGAGGGGGAAACCAGGGCCAATCTTCTCTATAGCTGTCTAGCAGCTCCACCGGGCATCAGCCATGTTGCCCAGGTCTCAGCGATCAGGGAAAACGGTTTGATTAGATATGATTTGCACAGTTATATATCGCACAGGCTAGACACGGAGGTATCAGAGCGCTTTACCACAGGATCGTTACGTTACAA
Organism: Calotriton arnoldi; assembly: GCA_963921515.1. Taxonomy (NCBI): domain Eukaryota; kingdom Metazoa; phylum Chordata; class Amphibia; order Caudata; family Salamandridae; genus Calotriton; species Calotriton arnoldi. The sequence goes on from CAWUFW010018525.1 coordinate 144,920, forward strand.
GTTACATCAGTTACAGGAGCATAGTAAGGTACATTAAACAGAAGCAGAGTTGTGAGAATTTGTAAGAAGGAGGGGAGGAAGGAGCCAGAGCAGGGAGACGAAGACAAAACTGTGCCCAATGTCCGGCTGGGTAGGTGACGGTTGAGGGGAAACCCGGGCCAATCTCCTCTATAGCTGTCTAGCAGCTCCACCGGGCATCAGCCATGTTGCTCAGGTCTCAGTGTTCAGGAAAAGCAGTTTAGAGTAGAAGCATGGGCTACAGTTGCATGGTCAGGTAGCGGAAGAACATGTCCCCACTAGGGGCAGAGGTAAAAAGGAACAGGGGGGGAGTAATCCAGAGAGGGAGCTGGGGCTGCCATTTAGGCTGCTGAGGGAGCGAAGGCAGAGGCGGCCGCCATATTAAAGTCAGGCACGACGTGTCCATGCCTCTGTAGAACCCTGTGTAGGCCATGGTGTGCCCAAGACATTAAGGGAGCACCATCAATAGGGGGGGCAACGTGAGAGATGGTGAGTGAGGTGCTTCATGTACCAGCTATTCCGGGAGCACACTCCTTAAGGGGGGCAACGTGAGAGATGGCGAGTGAGGTGCTTCATGTACCAGACATTCAGGGAGCACATTCCTTGAGGGGGGCAACGTGAGAGATGGCGGGAGGTTAAACAGGGATCTCGGAGATAGTCTCCGCCGGCATACAAACAGCCCCCTGATGTTAGAGGCGGCTGGAGCTGAGATGACCGGATGTCGCCATTTTGTGGAGGCCATGCCAGAAAGGCAGCTGAGGGGACCAGGACAATCAGCCCGTCTAGCTGGTACCAAGAAACGGACAGTTTAAACCACACTTAAAACGGGATGCGGGGCAGAAACGGAAGAGTTTTCCCCTCAAAGTTCAGCAGGGGCGCAAGTGGGCTAGACTCTCCAAGGCCCGTCATTTGGATCAGAGCAGGGAAAGCCGTTGCAGGGTGAGCCCACCCCACGTAGAAACAGGCTTGCGGTTCCGAGGCCCACACCGCGTTGGATAGTTCAGGGGAGCAGCGTGGTTCCTGGGAGCTCAGACCTGCAGGGGAGCAGCGCGGTTCAGAGGGCTCGGACCTGCAGGGGCGCAGTGCAGTTTCTGGGGGCTTGGACCTGCAGGGAGCAGCACAGTTCCTGGGGGCTCGTACCTGCAGGGGAGCAGCATTGTTCAGAGGCACCCACTGTCCCGTCGCTTCACCAATCAGTAGTCTGGAGGCTCCCGGAGAACATCTTCGCAGGCATAACCCCGCACCTTGATGTTAGAGGTGGAGGGGATGTTGTACGTCCTGCAAGGCCTTAGACGAGGATGATCCTGGCGTTCGGCGATCTAGAGCAAAAGAATGCGAGTGGCCCACTGGCTGAGGCAGTCAGGCGAAAAGACAGGCAAACTGCAGGCAGGCGCCGGCCCGGACGAGCCCACAACGGGCAGCCAGACTCTGGGCAAGAAGCGAAAGACTCCGCAGCAGCGAAGGAAGCCGCAATGAAAAAGAGAGGCGCCGGAGATCCGGAGGCGTCGGTAGCCGCTGCTAGGCTCTGGGCAGGTCAGAGGGGCAGCCACGCCAGAGGCCGCAAAATGGCACCAGAAACAAATGGTGTTGGCAAACATACTCGTCCCGCTGTATCAGGCGAGACAATGCTCCTCCAGGGGCGGAGTAGTTACTGTTTTGATGGCTGCCAACACTTCCTGGTTTGGAGTGTTGACAGCCAATTAGCATACAGCTGGTCATCGGGAGGGTGCGCGGATCCTCCACGGCCATAGATATATATGTGATTTTACTTTTGATTTTCTCAGCAACTAGTGAACGGATTTACACCATTTAACAAAAAGGGTTCTTTCTGAACCAAGAACTACCTCTTTGCCAAATTTGGTGTAATTCTGTTCAGCAGTTCGGGCTGTAGCCGTGGCTAAAGTTTCCTATGGGAAAATGTATGGGGAAAACACGTTTTGGGACCCCTTTTTTTCTCGGCCCCCGCTTGACGAATCACACCAAGACTTTCAGGATAGGAGCGGGCCGGAGCAGGCCACAAAGTTTGAAAATTTCACAAAGATTCGTCAACCGACGCAAGAGTTATTTCAAATAGAATGTTGCGGATTTCCTATGGAAAATAGGTCCTAACTATAACTATCTACTGGCGACCGCCAGTAGATAATATATATGTATATATATATATATGAAAGAGGGATTTTGTGACTACCTCCACTCACATTGCGCCGCCATCATGGAAGAACACAGAAAGGAGGTACTCAAAACAGCGACTCACATCAGGTAGCGTTTCAGCCAACGGCCTTCGTCTGGGTCAAAGTGTGTGTGGTGACATTGGTGTTTATAGAGGGGTTGGTTAGACCCTCCCCCTGTTAAAAAAACATTTATTACAAGAGTTCTTTTTTGCTGTTAAAGGAACCTAACACATTTTTCTAAGTAGACTCTTTCTTTTTTACTTTTTCGTGTGTCCTCTTTTTTTACTTTCAAATCCCAGCATTATGCACTGATATTTACATTCATGGTAATTAGCGAAAAAGATTTTCCTACAAACATGAGTGGAAGGAGAAAAATCATTTACAACCAATAATATCATTAGCCTTGAAACAAAATTTTAGGCAAAGTATCCATTTGTAGCAAAACTTTATCTTTAACTACATTGGATTCTATGCTCTACTATTTATAAAATAGATTGACAATCGACAAAACGGGGGAAATAAATCTAATGTTTAGATTAGTTTTCACACATTAAGACATTCCCCATATTTTAAGGTTCCTAAAAACATGTTTTGACAAGTTTGTCGATTTCTGAAGCCATGTTAACAGAGCACTACATATATGTTCCTGTTAGCACCAAAAGATGCGATAAACATTCAAGTGCAGGTTCAAGAATTTCATGACTTTCAAAGAGTCCAGCTGCCAAATCCTTGATTGTGCAAATTGTGCAAAATGTAAACATGTGTATGGTTATGACACCGTTAAAGTACATCTCAGTCCTATAAATCTATTGATTGTTTTGATCCTGTTGAGACTTTAGACAGATTAAAACCATGTGCAAAAGCGCAAATGCGAGTAAAGTACATGCTTGTAAACATATTGCTATACATGCCATTTGTATACTGTCAAAGTGCATCTCATTGATGGTAAAGTACCCATTTTATGATAGTTCTATTTCATTACAGAAGTATATATATATATATTTTCACTGAAAAAAACACAGGTTTCATGGACGTTATAGTTAGTTGGACATTTCACTTGTACAAAACCAGAGAAATGTGGCTGTTATAGTAGTTGTATGTAGGTGTTTTCACTGTATTCTAAGTATCTTTCAGCATAGCACTGGGTCCGGGCCTAGTTAGTCAGAGTCAGTTACCACCAGTACCAGTCAGCAAAAAGTTGGGGGCACAGGATGACTTTGCAACAAGGCCTCTTTCTGCACTTCTGTTGGTTATTTTTGCAAATCTCTTGCTTCTTTCTGCACCTTTCTTCTTCTTTCTTGACTTCTGTTGCCTCTTTCTGCATTTCTCTTGCTTCTTTCTGCACTTTTCTTCCTCTTTCTGCACATGTCCTACCTCTGTAGGAATAGTTAGAAATTTGCATTTAAAAAAACTTTGAAATTCACTGAAAAAAACATAGGTTTCAGGGGTGTTATAGTTAGGAATTAGCATTTAAAAACCTTTGAAATTCACTGAAAAACCATTGGTTTCAGGGACGTTATAGTTAGAAATTAGCATTTAAAAAACCTTAGAAATTCACTGAAAAAACCACAGGTTTCAGGGACGTTATAGTTAGTTGGACATTTCACTCATACAAAACCAGAGAAATTAGGCCGTTATAGTTAGTTGAGCTAACTATAACTCACGCCCGGCAATGCACTGCTGATGATGTCACATATTACATCATTCATGACATGGTCAGTGACATCACTGTTGACATCACTGATGACTTCTCAAATGATATCACTGATGGCATCACTGATGACATCATCCAGTGACTCTGTGTTTCTGTAAAGTTTAAATATGTTTTATATATATATATATATATATGTATGCCAAGGTGTGTTGAAGAATGAGTGGGTTTATAAGTGTCTGAATGGATGTTTTAGTAGGTGAGTGACTGACTGTATAAGTGAGTGATTAAACGTGTCTTACTGAATGCATGGGTTAGTGACTAAACTGTGTGAATGTCTGTATCAGTCTGTCAGTTGGGGTATAAGCGGCTGCATGGGTTGGTGAGTAGCTACATGAGTGTCTATATGGGTTATTGATTGGTTGTCTGAGTATCTGTATGGGTGTCTCAGTGTCTGTGTGGGTGGGTGGGGGGTGTGTGACTCTGTGCATAGATATGTGAGTGGGTGATTCACTGGGTATATAGGTTCAAGAATACATCTGTGAAGGGCTGTATGAGTGGGTGAGTGGGTGAGTGTGTGCATGGGTGTGTTGGTGAGTGAATGGATGTCTCAGTGGTACATGTGTGAGTAACTACATATGTGAAAGGCAGTATATATGTGTGTTGGAGTATATAAATGGCTATAAGTGAGAGTGTGTGATTGTGAGAGTAGCTGTATGGATGAGTGTGTGCTTGTATCAGTGATTGTATAAGAGAGTAAGTATGTGTTAGTATCTGTATGAATAAGTGAGGTGGTGTGTGTATTACTGAATAGGTGAGTAAATGGGAGTGTGATTGATTCTTTGCATGACTGACTAGGTTTGTGAGTAACTCTATGGATGAGTGGCGGTGTGTGAGTGTCTGTATAGGTGTATGAGTGCATATGATAGTGCTGTGTTGATGAGTGACTGCATGTATGAGTGACTGTATGGGTGAATGAGTGGATGTGTGTGTACACCTAGGAATCAGTGAGTGGGTATGTAGTAACTGGTATTGGTGTGTCTATGGTTTCAAAAATGGTAGTCTGTATTTTAGAGTGGGTGTATCAAAGGTTATATTAGGGTATGAGGAGGTGCATCAGATTAGCACATGGATAATGTCATCAGTGATGTCATTTGAGATGTCATCAGTGATGTCATCAGTGATGTCACTGACCATGTCATGAATGATGTAATATGTGACCTCATCAGCAGTGCATTGCAGGGGCGGGAGTTATAGTTAGCTCAACTAACTATAACGGCTGAATTTCTCCGGTTTTGTACGAGTGAAATGTCCAACTAACTATAATGTCCCTGAATCCTGTAGTTTTTTCAGTGAATTTCTAAGGTTTTTTAAATGCTAATTTCTAACTATAACGTCCCTGAAACCTATGTTTTTTCAGTGAATTTCAAAGGTTTTTAAATGCTAATTTCTAACTATAACGTCCCTGAAACCTATTTTTTTTCAGTGAATTTCTAAGGTTTTTTAAATGCTAATTTCTAACTATGCCTACATAGGTAGGACATGTGTAGAAAGAGGAAGAAAGGCGCAAAAAGAAGCAAGAAGGAAACAAGAGATATGCAGAAAGAACCAACAGAGGTGCAGAAATAGGCCTTGTTGCAAAGTCACCCTTTGCCCTGGGTACCCCCCACCTTTTTGCTGACTGCTACTGGTGGTAACTTACTCTGACTCACCCTGGGCTCTGCCTAACCAGACCCAGAGCCAGTGCTATGCTGAAAGACACTTAGAATATAGTGAAAACACCTACATACACTAGGGTACACTATGGGTTGGGGTACCCCTGTGATTGGCATGACCTCCCCTGTAAAGCCCTAGTACATAATAGGGTGGGGGGATTAAAACTACCTCTAAGTCCCTAGCATATAATAGGGCATGGCAGTTTAGAGGCCAGCAGACCTTTTCTGCACTTGCATGTGTGCAGGGCTGAGCCTGAGGTCAGTTTAAAAGTAGCCCCGTGTGTGCAGAAAGAGGCAAGAGAGGTGCTGAAAGAGGCAAGAGAGTTGCAGAAAGAGGGAAGAAGGGTGCAGAAAGAGGCAAGAGAGGTGCAGAAAAAAGCAAGAGAGGTGCAGAAAGAAGCAAGAAATGTACAGAGAGAAGCAACAGAGGTGCAGAAAAAGGGAAGAGGGGTGCAGAAAGAGGCAAGAGAAGTGCAGAAAGAAGCAACAGAGGTGAATAAAGAGGCAAGAGAAGTTCAGAAAGAGGCAGCAGAGGTGCATAAACAGGCAGAAGAGGTGCAGAAAGAGGGAACAGGAGTGCAGAAAGAGAGAAGAGGGGTGCCGAAAGAAGCAAGAGTGGTGCAGAAATGTATAAGAGAGGTGCAGAAAGAAACAACAGAGGTGCAGGAGGAGGCAAGAGGGGTACAGTAAGAGGCAAGAGAGCTGCACCCAGAGGGAAGAAGGGTGCAGAAAGAGGCAAGTGGGGTGCAGAAAGAGGCAATAGAGCTGCACACAGAGGGAATCAGGGTGCAGAAAGAGACAAGTGGGGTACAGAAAGAAGCAAGAGAGATGTAGAAAGAGGCAAGAGAAGTGCAGAAAGAAACAACAGAGGTGCAGAGAGAAGCAAGAGCAGTGCAGACAGAAGAACAGAGGTGCAGAAAGAGGCAAGAGGGGTGCAGAAAGAGGCAAGAGAAAGCAGAAAGAAGCAAAAGAGGTGCAGAAACAGGCAAAAGAGATGCAGAAAGAGGCTAGAGGGTACAGAAAGAGGCAAGAGAGCTGCACACAGAGGGAAGAAGGGTGCAGAAAGAGGCAAGTGGGGTGCAGAAAGAAGCAAGAGAGGTGTAGAAAGAAGCAAGAGAAGTGCAGACAGAAGAACAGAGGTGCAGAAAGAGGCGAGAAAAGTACAGAAAGAAGCAAAAGAGGTTCAGAAAGAGGCAGGAGGGGTGCAGAGAGAGGCAAGAGCAGTGCAGAAAGAACCAAGAGACTTGCAGGAAAAGGGAAGAAGGGTGCAGAAAGAGGCATGAGGGGTGCAGAAAGAAGCAAGAGAGGTGTAGAAAGAAGCAAGAGAAGTGCGGAAAAAAGCAACAGAGGTGCAGAAAGAGGCAAGAGGGGTGCAGAAAGAGGCAAGAGAAGTGCAGAAGGAAGCAACAGAGGCACAGAAAGAGGCAAGAGGGGTGCAGAAAGAGCAAGAGAAGTGCAGAAGGAAGCATCAGAGGTGCAGGAAGAGGCAAGAAAAGTGCAGAAAGAGGCAAGAAAATTGCAGAAGCAGGCAAAAATGGTGCACAAAGAGGGAACAGGGTTGCACACAGAGGCAAGAGAGGTACAGAAAGAACCAACAGAGGTGCAGAAAGAGGCAAGAGGGGTGCAGAAATGTGCAAGAGAGTAGCAGATACAAGCAAGAGCAGTGCAGTGCAGAAAGAACCAACAGAGGTACAGAAAGAGGCAAGAGGGGTGCAGAAAGAGGTGAGAGAAGTACAGAAAGAAGCAACTAAGGTGCAGAAAGAGGCAAGAGAGGTACAGAAAGAGGCAGGAGGGGTGCAGAAAGAAGGAAGAGAAGTGCAGAAAGAAGCAACTGAGGTGCGAAAAGAGGTGTGAAGGGTGCAGAAAGAGGCAAGAGAATTGCTGAAAGTAGCAACAGAGGTGTAGAAAGAAGCAAGAGAAGTGCAGAAAGAGGCAACTGAGGTGCAGAAAGAGGCAAGAGAGGTGCAGAAAATGGCAAGAGAACTGTAGAAAGAGGCAAGAGGGATGCAAAAAAAGGAAGAAGGGTACAGAAATAAGCAAGAGAGGTACAGCACGAAGCAAGAGCAGTGCAGAAAGAATGAAAAGAGGTGCAGAAAGAGGTAAGAGGGGTACAGAAAGAGGCAAGAAACGTGCAGAAAGAAGCAAAAGAGGTGCAAAAAGAGGCAAGAGAACTGCAGAAAAAGGCAATAGAGGTGCAGAAAGATGCAAAAGGGATACAGAAAGAGGCAAGAGGGGTGCAGAAACAAGCAAGAGAAGTGCAGAAAGAAGCAACAGCAATGCTGAAAGAGGCAAGAAGGGTGCAGAAAGAGGCAAGAGAAGTGCAGAAAGAAGCAACAGAGGTGCCGAAAGAGGCAAGAAAGGTGGAAAAACAGACAAGAAAGGTGCAGAAAGAGGGAACAGGGGTGCAGAAAGCGGCAAGAGGGTTGCAGAAATTTACAAAAGAGGTGCAGAAAGAAGCAAAAGCAGTGCAGAAAGAACCAACAGAGGTGCAAAAAGAGGTAAGAGGGGTTCAGAAAGAGGTAGGAGAGGTACACAAAGAGGCAAGAGGGATACAGAAAGAAGCAGGAGGGGTGCAGAAAGAAGGAAGAGAAGTGCAGAAAGAAGCAGATGAGGTGCTGAAAGAGGCGCAAAGGGTACAGAAAGAGGGAAGAGCAGTGCAGAAAGAAGCAACAGAGGTACAGAAAGAGGCAGGAAAGGTGCAGAAAGAGGGAAGAGGGGTGCAGAAAGAGGCAAAAGGGGTGCAGAAAGAAGCAAGTAGGGTGTAGAAAGAGGCAAAAGAGGTACAGAAAGAGGCATGAGGGGTGCAGAATGAAAGAAGAGAAGTGCAGAAAGAAGCAACAGAGGTGCTGAAAGAGGCGCAAAGGTTGCAGAAAGAGGCAGAAGAAGTGCAGAAAGAGGCTAGATAGGTGTAGAAAGAAGCAAGAGAAATGCAGAAAGAAACAACAGAGGTGCAGAGAGAGGCAAGAGCAGTGCAGACAGAACAAACAGAGGTGCAGAAAGAGGCAAGAGGGGTGCAGAAAGAGGCAAGAAAAGTGCAGAAAGAAGCAAAAGAGGTGCAGAAAGAGGCAGGAGGGGTGCAGAGAGAGGCAAGAGCAGTGCAGAGAGAACCAAGAGACGTGCAGGAAAAAGGAAGAAGGGTGCAGAAAGAGGCAAGAAAGTTTCAAAAGCAGGCAAAAGAGGTGCACAAAGAGGGAACAGGGTTGCACACAGAGGCACGAGAGGTACATAAAGAACCAACAGAGGTAAAGAAAGAGGCAAGAGGGGTGCAGAAATGTGCTGGAGAGTAGCAGATACAAGCAAGAGCAGTGCAAAAAGAACCAACAGAGGTACAGAAAGAGGCAAGAGGGGTGCAGAAAGAGGCAAGAGAAGTGCAAAAGAAGCAAGTAAGTTGCAGAAAGAGGCTAGAGAAGTACAGAAAGAGGCAGGAGGGGTGCAGAAAAGAAGGAAAAGAAGTGCAGAAAGAAGCAACTGAGGTGCTGAAAGAGGCGTGGAGGGTGCAGAAAGAGGCAAGAGAGGTTCAGAAAGAGGCAAGAGAATTGCTGAAAGTAGCAACAGAGGTGTAGAAAGAAGCAAGAGAAGTGCAGAAAGAGGCAACTGAGGTGCAGAAAGAGGCAAGAGAGGTGCAGAAAATGGCAACAGAACTGCAGAAAGAGGCAAGAGGGATGCAAAAAGGGAAGAAGGGTAAAGAAAGAAGCAAGAGAGATACAGAATGAAGCAAGAGCAGTGCAGAAAGAATGAACAGAAGTGCAGAAAGAGGTAAGAGGGGTACAGAAAGAGGCAAGAAAAGTGCAGAAAGAAGCAAAAGAGATACAGAAAGAGGTAAGAGAACTGCAGAAAAAGGCAAGAGAGGTGCAAAAAGAGGCAGGAGAGGTGCACAAAGATGCAAAAGGAGTTCAGAAAGAGGCAAGAGGGGTGCAGAAACAAGCAAGAGAAGTGCAGAAAGAAGCAACAGCAATGCTGAAAGAGGCAAGAAGGGTGCAGAAAGAGGCAAGAGAAGTGCAGAAAGAAGCAACAGAGGTGCAGAAAGAGGCAAGAGAGGTGGAGAAACAGACAAGAAAGGTGCAGAAAGAGGAAAAGGGGTGCAGAAAGAGGCAAGAGGGATGCAGAAATTTGCAAAATAGGTGCAGAAAGAAGCAAGAGCAGTGCAGAAAGAACCAACAGAGGTGCAAAAGAGGTAAGAGGGTGCATAAAGAGGCAGGAGAGGTACACAAAGAGGCAAGAGGGGTACAGAAAGAGGCAGGAGGGGTGCAGAAAGAAGAAAGAGAAGTGCAGAAAGAAGCAACTGAGGTGCTGAAAGAGGTGCAAAGGGTGCAGAAAGAGGAAAGATCAGTGCAGAAAGAAGCAACAGAGATACATAAAGAGGCAGGAAAGGTGCAGAAAGAGGGAATAGGGGTGCAGAAAGAGACAGTAAAGGTACAGAAAGAGGGAAGAGGGGTGCAGAAAGCGGCAAAGGGGTGCAGAAAGAAGCAAGTAGGGTGTAGAAAGAGGCAAAAGAGGTGCAGAAAGAGGCATGAGGGGTACAGAATGAAGGAAGAGAAGTGCAGAAAGAAGCAACAGAGGCACTGAAAGAGGCGCAACGGGTGCAGAAAGAGACAGAAGAAGTGCAGAAAGAGGCAAGAGAAGTGTAGAAAGAAACAATAGAGGTGCAGAGAGAGGCAAGAGCAGTGCAGACAGAACCAAAAGAGGTTCAGAAAAGAGGCAAGAGGGGTGCAGAAAGAGGCAAGGAAAGTGCAGAAAGAATCAAAAGAGGTGCAGAAAGAGGCAGGAGGGGTGCAGAGAGAGGCAAGAGCAGTGCAGAAAGAACCAAGAGACGTGCAGGAAAAGGGAAGAAGGGTGCAGAAAGAGGCAAGAAAGTTTCAGAAGCAGGCAAATGAGGTGCACAAAGAGGGAACAGGGTTGCACACAGAGACAAGAGAGGTACAGAAAGAACCAACAGAGGTGAAGATAGAGGCAAGAGGGGTGCAGAAATGTGCTGGAGAGTAGCAGATACAAGCAAGAGCAGTGCAGAAAGAACCGACAGAGATACAGAAAGAGGCAAGAGGGGTGCAGAAAGAGGCGAGAGAAGTACAGAAAAAAGCAAGTAAGGTGCAGAAAGAGGCTAGAGAAGTACAGAAAGAGGCAGGAGGGGTGCAGAAAAGAAGGAAGAGAAGTGCAGAAAGAAGCAACTGAGGTGCTGAAAGAGGCGTGAAGGATGCAGAAAGAGGCAAGAGAAGTGCAAAAAGAAGCAAGAGAATTTCTGAAAGTAGCAACAGAGGTGTATAAAGAAGCAAGAGAAGTGCAGAAAGAACCAACAGAGGTGAAGATAGAGGCAAGAGGGGTGCAGAAATGTGCTGGAGAGTAGCAGATACGAGCAAGAGCAGTGCAGAAAGAACCGACAGAGATACAGAAAATGGCAAGAGAACTGCAGAAAGAGGCAAGAGGGATGCAAAAAAGGGAAGAAGGGTAAAGCAAGAAGCAAGAGAGATACAGAATGAAGCAAGAGCAGTACAGAAAGAATGAACAGAGGTGCAGAAAGAGGTAAGAGGGGTACAGAAAGAGGCAATAGAGCTGCACACAGAGGGAATCAGGGTGCAGAAAGAGACAAGTGGGGTACAGAAAGAAGCAAGAGAGATGTAGAAAGAGGCAAGAGAAGTGCAGAAAGAAACAACAGAGGTGCAGAGAGAAGCAAGAGCAGTGCAGACAGAAGAACAGAGGTGCAGAAAGAGGCAAGAGGGGTGCAGAAAGAGGCAAGAGAAAGCAGAAAGAAGCAAAAGAGGTGCAGAAACAGGCAAAAGAGATGCAGAAAGAGGCTAGAGGGGTACAGAAAGAGGCAAGAGAGCTGCACACAGAGGGAAGAAGGGTGCAGAAAGAGGCAAGTGGGGTGCAGAAAGAAGCAAGAGAGGTGTAGAAAGAAGCAAGAGAAGTGCAGACAGAAGAACAGAGGTGCAGAAAGAGGCGAGAAAAGTACAGAAAGAAGCAAAAGAGGTTCAGAAAGAGGCAGGAGGGGTGCAGAGAGAGGCAAGAGCAGTGCAGAAAGAACCAAGAGACTTGCAGGAAAAGGGAAGAAGGGTGCAGAAAGAGGCATAGAGGGTGCAGAAAGAAGCAAGAGAGGTGTAGAAAGAAGCAAGAGAAGTGCGGAAAAAAGCAACAGAGGTGCAGAAAGAGGCAAGAGGGGTGCAGAAAGAGGCAAGAGAAGTGCAGAAGGAAGCAACAGAGGCACAGAAAGAGGCAAGAGGGGTGCAGAAAGAGCAAAGAGAAGTGCAGAAGGAAGCATCAGAGGTGCAGGAAGAGGCAAAGAAAGTGCAGAAAGAGGCAAGAAAATTGCAGAAGCAGGCAAAAATGGTGCACAAAGAGGGAACAGGGTTGCACACAGAGGCAAGAGAGGTACAGAAAGAACCAACAGAGGTGCAGAAAGAGGCAAGAGGGGTGCAGAAATGTGCAAGAGAGTAGCAGATACAAGCAAGAGCAGTGCAGTGCAGAAAGAACCAACAGAGGTACAGAAAGAGGCAAGAGGGGTGCAGAAAGAGGTGAGAGAAGTACAGAAAGAAGCAACTAAGGTGCAGAAAGAGGCAAGAGAGGTACAGAAAGAGGCAGGAGGGGTGCAGAAAGAAGGAAGAGAAGTGCAGAAAGAAGCAACTGAGGTGCGAAAAGAGGTGTGAAGGGTGCAGAAAGAGGCAAGAGAATTGCTGAAAGTAGCAACAGAGGTGTAGAAAGAAGCAAGAGAAGTGCAGAAAGAGGCAACTGAGGTGCAGAAAGAGGCAAGAGAGGTGCAGAAAATGGCAAGAGAACTGTAGAAAGAGGCAAGAGGGATGCAAAAAAAAGGAAGAAGGGTACAGAAATAAGCAGAGAGGTACAGCACGAAGCAAGAGCAGTGCAGAAAGAATGAAAAGAGGTGCAGAAAGAGGTAAGAGGGTACAGAAAGAGGCAAGAAACGTGCAGAAAGAAGCAAAAGAGGTGCAAAAGAGGCAAGAGAACTGCAGAAAAAGGCAATAGAGGTGCAGAAAGATGCAAAAGGGATACAGAAAGAGGCAAGAGGGGTGCAGAAACAAGCAAGAGAAGTGCAGAAAGAAGCAACAGCAATGCTGAAAGAGGCAAGAAGGGTGCAGAAAGAGGCAAGAGAAGTGCAGAAAGAAGCAACAGAGGTGCCGAAAGAGGCAAGAAAGGTGGAAAAACAGACAAGAAAGGTGCAGAAAGAGGGAACAGGGGTGCAGAAAGCGGCAAGAGGGTTGCAGAAATTTACAAAAGAGGTGCAGAAAGAAGCAAAGCAGTGCAGAAAGAACCAACAGAGGTGCAAAAAGAGGTAAGAGGGGTTCAGAAAGAGGTAGGAGAGGTACACAAAGAGGCAAGAGGGATACAGAAAGAAGCAGGAGGGTGCAGAAAGAAGGAAGAGAAGTGCAGAAAGAAGCAGATGAGGTGCTGAAAGAGGCGCAAGGGTACAGAAAGAGGGAAGAGCAGTGCAGAAAGAAGCAACAGAGGTACAGAAAGAGGCAGGAAAGGTGCAGAAAGAGGGAAGAGGGTGCAGAAAGAGGCAAAAGGGTGCAGAAAGAAGCAAGTAGGGTGTAGAAAGAGGCAAAGAGGTACAGAAAGAGGCATGAGGGGTGCAGAATGAAAGAAGAGAAGTGCAGAAAGAAGCAACAGAGGTGCTGAAAGAGGCGCAAAGGTTGCAGAAAGAGGCAGAAGAAGTGCAGAAAGAGGCTAGATAGGTGTAGAAAGAAGCAAGAGAAATGCAGAAAGAAACAACAGAGGGTGCAGAGAGAGGCAAGAGCAGTGCAGACAGAACAAACAGAGGTGCAGAAAGAGGCAAGAGGGGTGCAGAAAGAGGCAAGAAAAGTGCAGAAAGAAGCAAAAGAGGTGCAGAAAGAGGCAGGAGGGGTGCAGAGAGAGGCAAGAGCAGTGCAGAGAGAACCAAGAGACGTGCAGGAAAAAGGAAGAAGGGTGCAGAAAGAGGCAAGAAAGTTTCAAAAGCAGGCAAAAGAGGTGCACAAAGAGGGAACAGGGTTGCACACAGAGGCACGAGAGGTACATAAAGAACCAACAGAGGTAAAGAAAGAGGCAAGAGGGGTGCAGAAATGTGCTGGAGAGTAGCAGATACAAGCAAGAGCAGTGCAAAAAGAACCAACAGAGGTACAGAAAGAGGCAAGAGGGGTGCAGAAAGAGGCAAGAGAAGTGCAAAAAGAAGCAAGTAAGTTGCAGAAAGAGGCTAGAGAAGTACAGAAAGAGGCAGGAGGGGTGCAGAAAAGAAGGAAAAGAAGTGCAGAAAGAAGCAACTGAGGTGCTGAAAGAGGCGTGGAGGGTGCAGAAAGAGGCAAGAGAGGTTCAGAAAGAGGCAAGAGAATTGCTGAAAGTAGCAACAGAGGTGTAGAAAGAAGCAAGAGAAGTGCAGAAAGAGGCAACTGAGGTGCAGAAAGAGGCAAGAGAGGTGCAGAAAATGGCAACAGAACTGCAGAAAGAGGCAAGAGGGATGCAAAAAGGGAAGAAGGGTAAAGAAAGAAGCAAGAGAGATACAGAATGAAGCAAGAGCAGTGCAGAAAGAATGAACAGAAGTGCAGAAAGAGGTAAGAGGGGTACAGAAAGAGGCAAGAAAAGTGCAGAAAGAAGCAAAAGAGATACAGAAAGAGGTAAGAGAACTGCAGAAAAAGGCAAGAGAGGTGCAAAAGAGGCAGGAGAGGTGCACAAAGATGCAAAAGGAGTTCAGAAAGAGGCAAGAGGGTGCAGAAACAAGCAAGAGAAGTGCAGAAAGAAGCAACAGCAATGCTGAAAGAGGCAAGAAAGGGTGCAGAAAGAGGCAAGAGAAGTGCAGAAAGAAGCAACAGAGGTGCAGAAAGAGGCAAGAGAGGTGGAGAAACAGACAAGAAAGGTGCAGAAAGAGGGAAAAGGGGTGCAGAAAGAGGCAAGAGGGATGCAGAAATTTGCAAAATAGGTGCAGAAAGAAGCAAGAGCAGTGCAGAAAGAACCAACAGAGGTGCAAAAAGAGGTAAGAGGGGTGCATAAAGAGGCAGGAGAGGTACACAAAGAGGCAAGAGGGGTACAGAAAGAGGCAGGAGGGGTGCAGAAAGAAGAAAGAGAAGTGCAGAAAGAAGCAACTGAGGTGCTGAAAGAGGTGCAAAGGGTGCAGAAAGAGGAAAGATCAGTGCAGAAAGAAGCAACAGAGATACATAAAGAGGCAGGAAAGGTGCAGAAAGAGGGAATAGGGGTGCAGAAAGAGACAGTAAAGGTACAGAAAGAGGGAAGAGGGGTGCAGAAAGCGGCAAAGGGGTGCAGAAAGAAGCAAGTAGGGTGTAGAAAGAGGCAAAAGAGGTGCAGAAAGAGGCATGAGGGGTACAGAATGAAGGAAGAGAAGTGCAGAAAGAAGCAACAGAGGCACTGAAAGAGGCGCAACGGGTGCAGAAAGAGACAGAAGAAGTGCAGAAAGAGGCAAGAGAAGTGTAGAAAGAAACAATAGAGGTGCAGAGAGAGGCAAGAGCAGTGCAGACAGAACCAAAAGAGGTTCAGAAAGAGGCAAGAGGGGTGCAGAAAGAGGCAAGGAAAGTGCAGAAAGAATCAAAAGAGGTGCAGAAAGAGGCAGGAGGGGTGCAGAGAGAGGCAAGAGCAGTGCAGAAAGAACCAAGAGACGTGCAGGAAAAGGGAAGAAGGGTGCAGAAAGAGGCAAGAAAGTTTCAGAAGCAGGCAAATGAGGTGCACAAAGAGGGAACAGGGTTGCACACAGAGACAAGAGAGGTACAGAAAGAACCAACAGAGGTGAAGATAGAGGCAAGAGGGGTGCAGAAATGTGCTGGAGAGTAGCAGATACAAGCAAGAGCAGTGCAGAAAGAACCGACAGAGATACAGAAAGAGGCAAGAGGGTGCAGAAAGAGGCGAGAGAAGTACAGAAAAAAGCAAGTAAGGTGCAGAAAGAGGCTAGAGAAGTACAGAAAGAGGCAGGAGGGGTGCAGAAAAGAAGGAAGAGAAGTGCAGAAAGAAGCAACTGAGGTGCTGAAAGAGGCGTGAAGGATGCAGAAAGAGGCAAGAGAAGTGCAAAAAAAGAAGCAAGAGAATTTCTGAAAGTAGCAACAGAGGTGTATAAAGAAGCAAGAGAAGTGCAGAAAGAACCAACAGAGGTGAAGATAGAGGCAAGAGGGTGCAGAAATGTGCTGGAGAGTAGCAGATACGAGCAAGAGCAGTGCAGAAAGAACCGACAGAGATACAGAAAATGGCAAGAGAACTGCAGAAAGAGGCAAGAGGGATGCAAAAAGGGAAGAAGGTAAAGCAAGAAGCAAGAGAGATACAGAATGAAGCAAGAGCAGTACAGAAAGAATGAACAGAGGTGCAGAAAGAGGTAAGAGGGGTACAGAAAGAAGGCAAGAAAAGTGCAGAAAGAAGCAAAAAGGTGCAGAAAGAGGTAAGAGAACTGCAGAAAAAGGCATGAGAGGTGCAGAAAGAGGCAGGAGAGGTGCACAAAGATGCAAAAGGGGTACAGAAAGAGGCAAGAGGGGTGCAGAAACAAACACGAGAAGTGCAGAAAGAAGCAACAGCAATGCTGAAAGAGGCAAGAAGGGTGCAGAAAGAGGCAAGAGAAGTGGAGAAAGAAGCAACAGAGGTGCAGAAAGAGGCAAGAGAGGTGGAGAAACAGACAAGAAAGGTGCAGAAAGAGGGAACAGGGGTGCAGAAAGAGGCAAGAGGGATGAAGAAATTTACAAAAGAGGTACAGAAAGAAGCAAAAGCAGTGCAGAAAGAACCAACAGAGGTGCAAAAAGAGGTAAGAGGGGTTCAGAAAGAGGTAGGAGAGGCACACAAAGAGGTAAGAGGGGGTACAGAAAGAGGCAGGAGGGGTGCAGAAGGAAGGAGGAAGTGCAGAAAGAAGCAGATGAGGTGCTGAAAGAGACGCAAAGAGGTGCAGAAAGAGGAAAGAGCAGTGCAGAAAGAAGCAACAGACGTACAGAAAGAGGCAGGAAAGGTGCAGAAAGAGGGAAGAGGGGTTCAGAAAGAGGCAGTAAAGGTGCAGAAAGAGGTAAGAGGGGTGCAGAAAGAGGCAAAAGGGGTGCAGAAAGAAGCAAGTAGGGTGTAGAAAGAGGCAAAAGAGGTGCAGAAAGAGTCATGAGGGGTGCAGAATGAAGGAATAGAAGTGCAGAAAAAAGCAACAGAGGTGCTGAAAGAGGCGCAAAGGGTGCAGAAAGAGGCAGGAGAAGTGCAGAAAGAGGCTAGAGAGGTGTAGAAAGAAGCAAGAGAAGTGCAGAAAGAAACAACAGCGGTGCAGAGAGAGTCAAGAGCAGTGCAGACAGAACCAACAGAGGTGCAGAAAGAGGCAAGAGGGTGCAGAAAGTGGCAAGAAAAGTGCAGAAAGAAGCAAAGAGGTGCAGGAAGAGGCAGGTGGGTGCAGAGAGAGACAAGAGACAGTGCAGAAAGAACCAAGAGACGTGCAGGAAAAGGGAAGAAGGGTGCAGAAAGAGGCATGAGGGGTGCAGAAAGAAGCAAGAGAGGTGGTAGAAAGAAGCAAGAGAAGTGCGGAAAAAGAAACAGAGGTGCATAAAGAGGCAAGAGGGGTGCAGAAAGAGGCAAGAGAAGTGCAGGAGGAAGCAACAGAGGTACAGAAAGAGGCAAGAGGGGTGCAGAAAGAGGCAAGAAAAGTGCAGAAGGAAGCATCAGAGGTGCAGGAAGAGGCGCAAAGGGTGCAGAAAGAGGCAAGAGAAGTGCAGAAAGAAGCAATGGAGGTACATAAAGAGGCAAGAGAGGTGCAGAAACAGGCAGGAAAGGTGCAGAAAGAGGGAACAGGGGTGCAGAAAGAGGCAAGTGAGTTACAGAACGAGGGAAGAGGGGTGCAGAAAGAGGCAAGAGCGGAGCAGAAAGAAGCAATTGAGGCGCAGAAACAAGCAAGAGAAGTGTAAAAAGAGGCAAGAGAATTGCTGAAAGAAGCAACAGAGGTGTAGAAAAAAGCAATAGATGTGCAGAAAGAGGCAAGTGAGATGCGGAAAGAGGCAAGAGAGGTGCAGAAAATGACAAGACAACTGCAGAAAGAGGCAAGAGGGATGCAAAAAAAGGAAGAAGGGTGCAGAAAGAAGCAAGAGAGGTGCAGAAAGAAGCAAGAGAAGTGCAGAAAGAGGCAAGAGAATTAGTGAAAGAAACAACAGAGGTGTAGACAGAAGCAAGAGAAGAGAGGTAAGAGGCAGAGTGACGTGCAGAAAGAGAGCAAGAGAGGTGCAGAAAATGGCAAGAGAACTGCGAGAAAGAGGCAAGAGGAAGCAAAAAAAAGGAAGAAGGGTGCAGAAAGAAGCAAGAGAGGTGCATAAAGAACCAAGAGAAGTGCAGAAAGAAGCAAGAGAAGTGCAGAAAGAAGCAAAAGAGTACATAAAGAGGCAAGAGAGGTGTAAAGACAGGCAGGAAAGGTGCAGAAAGAGGGAACAGGGGTGCAGAAAGAGGCAAGAGAGTTACAGAATAAGGGAAGAGGGGTGCAGAAAGAGACAAGAAGGGTGCAGAAAGAAGCAAGTGAGGTATAGAAACAAGCAAGAAAAGTGTAGAAAGAGGCAAGAGAATTGCTGAAAGAAGCAACAGAGGTATAGAAAAAAAGCAAGAGAAGTGCAGAAAGAGGCAAGTGAGGTGCAGAAAGAGGCAAGAGAAAGTGCAGAAAGAAGCAAAAGAGGTACAGAAAGAGGTAAGAGAACTGCAGAAAAGGCAAGAGAGGTGCAAAAAGAGGCAGAGAGGTGCACAAAAATGCAAAAGGAGTTCAGAAAGAGGCAAGAGGGTGCAGAAACAAGCAAGAGAAGTGCAGAAAGAAGCAACAGCAATGCTGAAAGAGGCAAGAATGGTGCAGAAAGAGGCAAGAGAAGTGCAGAAAGAAGCAACAGAGGTGCAGAAAGAGGCAAGAGAGGTGGAGAAACAGACAAGAAAGGTGCAGAAAGAGGAAAAGGGGTGCAGAAAGAGGCAAGAGGGATGCAGAGAATTTGCAAAATAGGTGCAGAAAGAAGCAAGAGCAGTGCAGAAAGAACCAACAGAGGTGCAAAAAGAGGTAAGAGGGTGCATAAAGAGGCAGGAGAGGTACACAAAGAGGCAAGAGGGGTACAGAAAGAGGCAGGAGGGGTGCAGAAAGAAGAAAGGAAGTGCAGAAAGAAGCAACTGAGGTGCTGAAAGAGGTGCAAAAGGGTGCAGAAAGAGGAAAGAGCAGTGCAGAAAGAAGCAACAGAGATACATAAAGAGGCAGGAAAGGTGCAGAAAGAGGGAATAGGGGTGCAGAAAGAGGCAGTAAAGGTACAGAAAGAGGGAAGAGGGGTGCAGAAAGCGGCAAAAGGGGTGCAGAAAGAAGCAAGTAGGGTGTAGAAAGAGGCAAAAGAGGTGCAGAAAGAGGCATGAGGGGTACAGAATGAAGGAAGAGAAGTGCAGAAAGAAGCAACAGGAGGCACTGAAAGAGGCGCAAAGGGTGCAGAAAGAGACAGAAGAAGTGCAGAAGGAGGCTAGAGAAGTGTAGAAAGGAGCAAGAGAAGTGCAGAAAGAAACAACAGAGGTGCAGAGAGAGGCAAGAGCAGTGCAGACAGAACCAACAGAGGTGCAGAAAGAGGCAAGAGGGGTGCAGAAAGAGGCAAGGAAAGTGCAGAAAGAAGCAAAAGAGGTGCAGAAAGAGGCAGGAGGGGTGCAGAGAGAGGCAAGAGCAGTGCAGAAAGAACCAAGAGATGTGCAGGAAAAGGGAAGAAGGGTGCAGAAAGAGGCAAGAAAGTTTCAGAAGCAGGCAAAAGAGGTGCACAAAGAGGGAACAGGGTTGCACACAGAGGCAAGAGAGGTACAGAAAGAACCAACAGAGGTGAAGATAGAGGCAAGAGGGGTGCAGAAATGTGCTGGAGAGTAGCAGATACAAGCAAGAGCAGTGCAGAAAGAACCGACAGAGATACAGAAAGAGGCAAGAGGGTGCAGAAAGAGGCGAGAGAAGTACAGAAAAAAAGCAAGTAAGGTGCAGAAAGACGCTAGAGAACTACAGAAAGAGGCAGGAGGGGTGCAGAAAAAGAAGGAAGAGAAGTGCAGAAAGAAGCAACTGAGGTGCTGAAAGAGGCGTGAAGGATGCAGAGAAGAGGCAAGAGAAGTGCAGAAAGAGGCAAGAGAATTTCTGAAAGTAGCAACAGAGGTTGTATAAAGAAACAAGAGAATTGCAGAAAGAGGCAACTGAGGTGCAGAAAGAGGCAAGAGAGGTGCAGAAAATGGCAAGAGAACTGCAGAAAGAGGCAAGAGGGATGCAAAAAAGGGAAGAAGGGTAAAGCAAGAAGCAAGAGAGATACAGAATGAAGCAAGAGGCAGTGCAGAAAGAATGAACAGAGGTGCAGAAAGAGGTAAGAGGGGTACAGAAAGAGGCAAGAAAAGAGTGCAGAAAGAAGCAAAAGAGGTGCAGAAAGAGGTAAGAGAACTACAGAAAAAGGCATGAGGAGGTGCAGAAAGAGGCAGGAGAGGTGCACAAAGATGCAAAAGGGGTACAGAAAGAGGCAAGAGGGGCGCAGAAACAAGCAAGAGAAGTGCAGAAAGAAGCAACAGCAATGCTGAAAGAGGCAAGAAGGGTGCAGAAAGAGGCAAGAGAAGTGCAGAAAGAAGCAACAGAGGTGCAGAAAGAGGCAAGAGAGGTGGAGAAACAGACAAGAAAGGTGCAGAAAGAGGGAACAGGGGTGCAGAAAGAGGCAAGAGGGATGCAGAAATTTACAAAAGAGGTGCAGAAAGAAGCAAAAGCAGTGCAGAAAGAACCAACAGAGGTGCAAAAAGAGGTAAGAGGGGTTCAGAAAGAGGTAGGACAGGTACACAAAGAGGTAAGAGGGGTACAGAAAGAGGCAGGAGGGTGCAGAAAGAAGGAAGAGAAGTGCAGAAAGAAGCAGATGAGGTGCTGAAAGAGACGCAAAGGGTGCAGAAAGAGGGAAGAGCAGTGCAGAAAGAAGCAACAGACGTACAGAAAGAGGCAGGAAAGGTGCAGAAAGAGGGAAGAGGGGTGCAGAAAGAGGCAGTAACGGTGCATAAAGAGGTAAGAGGGGTGCAGAAAGAGGCAAAAGGGGTGCAGAAAGAAGCAAGTAGGGTGTAGAAAGAGGCAAAAGAGGTGCAGAAAGAGGCATGAGGGGTGCAGAATGAAGGAATAGAAGTGCATAAAAAAGCAACAGAGGTGCTGAAAGAGGCGCAAAGGGTGCAGAAAGAGGCAGGAGAAGTGCAGAAAGAGGCTAGAGATGTGTAGAAAGAAGCAAGAGAAGTGCAGAAAGAAACAACAGTGGTGCAGAGAGAGGCAAAGCAGTGCAGACAGAGACCAACAGAGGTGCAGAAAAAGGCAAGAGGGGTGCAGAAAGTGGTAAGAAAAGTGCAGAAAGAAATCAAAAGAGGTGCAGGAAGAGGCAGTGGGGTGCAGAGAGAGACAAGAGCAGTGCAGAAAGAACCAAGAGACGTGCAGGAAAAGGGAAGAAGGGTGCAGAAAAGAGGCATGAGGGAGTGCAGAAAGAAGCAAGAGAGGTGTAGAAAGAAGCAAGAGAAGTGCGGAAAAAAGAAACAGAGGTGCATAAAGAGGCAAGAGGGGTGCAGAAAGAGGCAATAGAAGTGCAGGAGGAAGCAACAGAGGTACAGAAAGAGGCAAGAGGGGTGCAGAAAGAGGCAAGAAAAGTGCAAGAAGGAAGCATCAGAGGTGCAGGAAGAGGCGCGATAGGGTGCAGAAAGAGGCAAGAGAAGTGCAGAAAGAAGCAACGGAGGTACATAAAGAGGCAAGAGAGGTGCAGTAACAGGCAGGAAAGGTGCAGAAAGAGGGAACAGGGGTGCAGAAAGAGGCAAGTGAGTTACAGAACGAGGGAAGAGGGGTGCAGAAAGAGGCAAGAGCGGAGCAGAAAGAAGCAATTGAGGCGCAGAAACAAGCAAGAGAAGTGTAGAAAGAGGCAAGAGAATTGCTGAAAGAAGCAACAGAGGTGTAGAAAAAAGCAATAGATGTGCAGAAAGAGGCAAGTGAGATGCGGAAAGAGGCAAGAGAGGTGCAGAAAATGACAAGACAACTGCAGAAAGAGGCAAGAGGGATGCAAAAAAAGGAAGAAGGGTGCAGAAAGAAGCAAGAGAGGTGCAGAAAGAAGCAAGAGAGGTGTAGAAAGAAGCAAGAGAAGTGCGGAAAAAAGAAACAGAGGTGCATAAAGAGGCAAGAAGGGTGCAGAAAGAGGCAAAAGAGGTGCAGAAAGAGGCATGAGGGGTGCAGAATGAAGGAATAGAAGTGCATAAAAAAGCAACAGAGGTGCTGAAAGGGGCAGGCAAAGGGTGCAGAAAGAGGCAGGAGAAGTGCAGAAAGAGGCTAGAGAGTGTAGAAAGAAGCGAAGAGGAAGTGCAGAAAAGAAACAACAGGTGGTGCAGAGAGAGGCAAGAGCAGTGCAGACAGAACCAACAGAGGTGCAGAGAAAAGGCAAGAGGGTGCAGAAAGTGGCAAGAAAAGTGCAGAAAGAAGCAAAAGAGGTGCAGGAAGAGGCAGGGGGTGCAGAGAGAGACAAGAGCAGTGCAGAAAGAACCAAGAGACGTGCAGGAAAAGGGAAGAAGGGTGCAGAAAGAGGCATGAGGGGTGCAGAAAGAAGCAAGAGAGGTGTAGAAAGAAGCAAGAGAAGTGCGGAAAAAAGAAACAGAGGTGCATAAAGAGGCAAGAGGGGTGCAGAAAGAGGCAAGAAAAGTGCAGAAGGAAGCATCAGAGGTGCAGGAAGAGGCGCGAAGGGTGCAGAAAGAGGCAAGAGAAGTGCAGAAAGAAGCAACGGAGGTACATAAAGAGGCAAGAGAGGTGCAGTAACAGGCAGGAAAGGTGCAGAAAGAGGGAACAGGGGTGCAGAAAGAGGCAAGTGAGTTACAGAACGAGGGAAGAGGGGTGCAGAAAGAGGCAAGAGCGGAGCAGAAAGAAGCAATTGAGGCGCAGAAACAAGCAAGAGAAGTGTAGAAAGAGGCAAGAGAATTGCTGAAAGAAGCAACAGAGGTGTAGAAAAAAGCAATAGATGTGCAGAAAGAGGCAAGTGAGATGCGCGGAAAGAGGCAAGAGAGAGGTGCAGAAAATAGACAAGACAACTGCAGAAAGAGGCAAGAGGATGCAAAAAAAGGAAGAAGGGTGCAGAAAGAAGCAAAGAGAGGTGCAGAAAGAAGCAAGAGAGGTGTAGAAAGAAGCAAGAGAAGTGCGGAAAAAAGAAACAGAGGTGCATAAAGAGGCAAGAGGGGTGCAGAAAGAGACAAGAGAAGTGCAGGAGGAAGCAACAGAGGCACAGAAAAAGGCAAGAGGGGTGCAGAAAGAGGCAAGAAAAGTGCAGAAGGAAGCATCAGAGGTGCAGGAAGAGGCGCAAAGGGTGCAGAAAGATGCAAGAGAAGTGCAGAAAGAAGCAAACGGAGGCACATAAAGAGGCAGAGAGAGGTGCAGAAACAGGCAGGAAAGGTGCAGAAAGAGGGAACAGGGGTGCAGAAAAAGGCAAGTGAGTTACAGAACGAGGGAAGAGTTGTGCAGAAAGTGGCAAGAGCGGAGCAGAAAGAAGCAATTGAGGCACAGAAACAAGCAAGAGAAGTGTAGAAAGAGGCAAGAGAATTGCTGAAAGAAGCAACAGAGGTGTAGAAAAAAGCAATAGATGTGCAGAAAGAGGCAAGTGAGATGCGGAAAGAGGCAAGAGAGGTGCAGAAAATGGCAAGAGAACTGCAGAAAGAGGGAAGCAAAAAAGGAAGAAGGGTGCAGAAAGAAGCAAGAGAGGTGCAGAAAGAAGCAAGAGAAGTGCAGAGAAGAGGCAAGAGAATTAGTGAAAGAAACAACAGAGGTGTAGACAGAAGCAAGAGAAGAGAGGAAAGAGGCAAGTGACGTGCAGAAAGAGGCAAGAGAACTGCAGAAAGAGGCAAGAGGGAAGCAAAAAAAAGGAAGAAGGGTGCAGAAAGAAGCAAGAGAGGTGCATAAAGAACCAAGAGAAGTGCAGAAAGAAGCAAGAGAAGTGCAGAAAGAAGCAAAAGAGGTACATAAAGAGGCAAGAGAGGTGTAAAGACAGGTAGGAAAGGTGCAGAAAGAGGAACAGGGGTGCAGAAAGAGGCAAGAGAGTTACAGAATAAGGGAAGAGGGGTGCAGAAAGAGGCAAGAAGGGTGCAGAAAGAAGCAAGTGAGGTATAGAAACAATCAAGAAAAGTGTAGAAAGAGGCAAGAGAATTGCTGAAAGAAGCAACAGAGGTATAGAAAAAAAGCAAGAGAAGTGCAGAAAGAGGCAAGTGAGGTGCAGAAAGAGGCAAGAAAAGTGCAGAAAGAAGCAAAAGAGGTACAGAAAGAGGTAAGAGAACTGCAGAAAAAGGCAAGAGAGGTGCAAAAAGAGGCAGGAGAGGTGCACAAAGATGCAAAAGGAGTTCAGAAAGAGGCAAGAGGGGTGCAGAAACAAGCAAGAGAAGTGCAGAAAGAAGCAACAGCAATGCTGAAAGAGGCAAGAAGGGTGCAGAAAGAGGCAAAGAGAAGTGCAGAAAGAAGCAACAGAGGTGCAGAAAGAAGCAAGAGAGGTGGAGAAACAGACAAGAAAGGTACAGAAAAGGGAAAAGGGGTGCAGAAAGAGGCAAGAGGGGATGCAGAAATTTGCAAAATAGGTGCAGAAAGGAAGCAAGAGCAGTGCAGAAAAGAACCAACAGAGGTGCAAAAAGAGGTAAGAGGGGTGCATAAAGAGGCAGGAGAGGTACACAAAGAGGCAAGAGGGGTACAGAAAGAGGCAGGAGGGGTGCAGAAAGAAGAAAGAGAAGTGCAGAAAGAAGCAACTGAGGTGCTGAAAGAGGTGCAAAGGGTGCAGAAAGAGGAAAGAACAGTGCAGAAAGAAGCAACAGAGATACATAAAGAGGCAGGAAAGGTGCAGAAAGAGGGAATAGGGGTGCAGAAAGAGGCAGTAAAGGAACAGAAAGAGGGAAGAGGGGTGCAGAAAGCGGCAAAAGGGGTGCAGAAAGAAGCAAGTAGGGTGTAGAAAGAGGCAAAAGAGGTGCAGAAAGAGGCATGAGGGGTACAGAATGAAGGAAGAGAAGTGCAGAAAGAAGCAACAGAGGCACTGAAAGGAGGGGTGCAGAAAGAACCAAGAGACGTGCAGGAAAAGGGAAGAAGGGTGCAGAAAGAGGCAAGAGAAGTGCAGAAAGAAGCAACAGCAATGCTGAAAGAGGCAAGAAGGGTGCAGAAAGAGGCAAGAGAAGTGCAGAAAGAAGCAACAGAGGTGCAGAAAGAGGCAAGAGAGGTGGAGAAACAGACAAGAAAAGTGCAGAAAGAGGGAAAAGGGGTGCAGAAAGAGGCAAGAGGGATGCAGAAATTTGCAAAATAGGTGCAGAAAGAAGCAAGAGCAGTGCAGAAAGAAGCAAGTAGGGTGTAGAAAGAGGCAAAAGAGGTGCAGAAAGAGGCATGAGGGGTACAGAATGAAGGAAGAGAAGTGCAGAAAGAAGCAACAGGAGGCACTGGAAGAGAGCGCAAAGGGTGCAGAAAGAGACAGAAGAAGTGCAGAAGGAGGCTAGAGAAGTGTAGAAAGGAGCAAGAGAAGTGCAGAAAGAAACAACAGAGGTGCAGAGAGAGGCAAGAGCAGTGCAGACAGAACCAACAGAGGTGCAGAAAGAGGCAAGAGGGGTGCAGAAAGAGGCAAGGAAAGTGCAGAAAAGAAGCAAAAGAGTGTGCAGAAAGAGGCAGGAGGGGTGCAGAGAGAGGAAAGAGCAGTGCAGAAAGAACCAAGAGACGTGCAGGAAAAGGGAAGAAGGGTGCAGAAAGAGGCAAGAAAGTTTCAGGAAGCAGGCAAAAAGAGGTGCACAAAGAGGGAAAGGGGTTGCACACAGAGGCAAGAGAGGTACAGAAAGAAACCAACAGAGAGGTGAAGATAGAGGCAAGAGGGGTGCAGAAATGTGCTGGAGAGTAGCAGATACAAGCAAGAGCAGTGCAGAAAGAACCGACAGAGATACAGAAGAGAGGCAAGAGGGGTGCAGAAAGAGGCGAGAGAAGTACAGAAAAAGCAAGTAAGGTGCAGAAGGATGCTAGAGAAGTACAGAAAGAGCAGGAGGAGTGCAGAAAAGAAGGAAGAGAAGTTCAGAAAGAAGCAACTGAGGTGCTGAAAGAGGCGTGAAGGGTGCAGAAAGAGGCAAGAGAAGTGCAGAAAGAGGCAAGAGAATTGCTGAAAGTAGTAACAGAGGTGTATAAAGAAGCAAGAGAAGTGCAGAAAGAGGCAACTGAGGTGCAGAAAGAGGCAAGAGAGGTGCAGAAAATGGCAAGAGAACTGCAGAAAGAGGCAAGAGGGATGCAAAAAAGGGAAGAAGGGTAAAGCAAGAAGCAAGAGAGATACAGAATGAAGCAAGAGCAGTGCAGAAAGAATGAACAGAGGTGCAGAAAGAGGTAAGAGGGGTACAGAAAGAGGCAAGAAAAGTGCAGAAAGAAGCAAAAGAGGTGCAGAAAGAGGTAAGAGAACTGCAGAAAAAGGCATGAGAGGTGCAGAAAGAGGCAGGAGAGGTGCACAAAGATGCAAAAGGGGTACAGAAAGAGGCAAGAGGGGTGCAGAAACAAGCAAGAGAAGTGCAGAAAGAAGCAACAGCAATGCTGAAAGAGGCAAGAAGGGTGCAGAAAGAGGCAAGAGAAGTGCAGAAAGAAGCAACAGAGGTGCAGAAAGAGGCAAGAGAGGTGGAGAAACAGACAAGAAAGGTGCAGAAAGAGGGAACAGGGGTGCAGAAAGAGGCAAGAGGGATGCAGAAATTTACAAAAGAGGTGCAGAAAGAAGCAAAAGCAGTGCAGGAAGAACCAACAGAGGTGCAAAAAGAGGTAAGAGGGGTTCAGAAAGAGGTAGGAGAGGTACACAAAGAGGTAAGAGGGGTACAGAAAGAGGCAGGAGGGGTGCAGAAAGAAGGAAGAGAGTGCAGAAAGAAGCAGATGAGAGTGCTGAAAGAGACGCAAAGGGTGCAGGAAGAGGAAGAGCAGTGCAGAAAGAAGCAACAGACGTACAGAAAGAGGCAGGAAAGGTGCAGAAAGAGGGAAGAGGGGTGCAGAAAGAGGCAGTAAAGGTGCAGAAAGAGGTAAGAGGGGTTGAGAAAGAGGCAAAAGGGGTGCAGAAAGAAGCAAGTAGGGTGTAGAAAGAGGCAAAATGCAGAAAGAGGCATGAGGGGTGCAGAATGAAGGAATAGAAGTGCAGAAAAAAGCAACAGAGGTGCTGAAAGAGGCGCAAAGGGTGCAGAAAGAGGCAGGAGAAGTGCAGAAAGAGGCTAGAGAGGTGTAGAAAGAAGCAAGAGAAGTGCAGAAAGAAACAACAGCGGTGCAGAGAGAGGCAACAGCAGTGCAGACAGAACCAACAGAGGTGCAGAAAGAGGCAAGAGGGGTGCAGAAAGTGGCAAGAAAAGTGCAGAAAGAAGCAAAAGAGGTGCAGGAAGAGGCAGGGGGGTGCAGAGAGAAACAAGAGCAGTGCAGAAAGAACCAAGAGACGTGCAGGAAAAGGGAAGAAGGGTGCAGAAAGAGGCATGAGGGGTGCAGAAAGAAGCAAGAGAGGTGTAGAAAGAAGCAAGAGAAGTGCGGAAAAAAGAAACAGAGGTGCATAAAGAGGCAAGAGGGGTGCAGAAAGAGGCAAGAGAGGTGCAGGAGGAAGCAACAGAGGTACAGAAAGAGGCAAGAGGGGTGCAGAAAGAGGCAAGAAACGTGCAGAAGGAAGCATCAGAGGTGCAGGAAGAGCCGCGAAGGGTGCAGAAAGAGGCAAGAGAAGTGCAGAAAGAAGCAACGGAAGTACATAAAGAGGCAAGAGAGGTGCAGAAACAGGCAGGAAAGGTGCAGAAAGAGGGAACAGGGGTGCAGAAAGAGGCAAGTGAGTTACAGAACAAGGGAAGAGGGGTGCAGAAAGAGGCAAGAGCGGAGCAGAAAGAAGAAATTGAGGCGCAGAAACAAGCAAGAGAAGTGTAGAAAGAGGCAAGAGAATTGCTGAAAGAAGCAACAGAGGTGTAAAAAAAAGCAATAGATGTGCAGAAAGAGGCAAGTGAGATGCGGAAAGAGGCAAGAGAGGTGCAGAAAATGACAAGACAACTGCAGAAAGAGGCAAGAGGGATGCAAAAAAAGGAAGAAGGGTGCAGAAAGAAGCAAGAGAAGTGCAGAAAGAAGCAACAGCAATGCTGAAAGAGTCAAGAAGGGTGCAGAAAGAGGCAAGAGAAGTGCAGAAAGAAGCAACAGAGGTGCAGAAAGAGGCAAGAGAGGTGGAGAAACAGACAAGAAAAGTGCAGAAAGAGGGAAAAGGGGTGCAGAAAGAGGCAAGAGGGATGCAGAAATTTGCAAAATAGGTGCAGAAAGAAGCAAGAGCAGTGCAGAAAGAACCAACAGAGGTGCAAAAAGAGGTAAGAGGGGTGCATAAAGAGGCAGGAGAGGTACACAAAGAGGCAAGAGGGGTACAGAAAGAGGCAGGAGGGGTGCAGAAAGAAGAAAGAGATGTGCAGAAAGAAGCAACTGAGGTGCTGAAAGAGGTGCAAAGGGTGCAGAAAGAGGAAAGAGCAGTGCAGAAAGAAGCAACAGAGATACATAAAGAGGCAGGAAAGGTGCAGAAAGAGGGAATAGGGGTGCAGAAAGAGGCAGTAAAGGTACAGAAAGAGGGAAGAGGGGTGCAGAAAGAAGCAAGTAGGGTGTAGAAAGAGGCAAAAGAGGTGCAGAAAGAGGCATGAGGGGTACAGAATGAAGGAAGAGAAGTGCAGAAAGAAGCAACAGAGGCACTGAAAGAGGCGCAAAGGGTGCAGAAAGAGACAGAAGAAGTGCAGAAGGAGGCTAGAGAAGTGTAGAAAGGAGCAAGAGAAGTGCAGAAAGAAACAACAGAGGTGCAGAGAGAGGCAAGAGCAGTGCAGACAGAACCAACAGAGGTGCAGAAAGAGGCAAGAGGGGTGCAGAAAGAGGCAAGGAAAGTGCAGAAAGAAGCAAAAGAGGTGCAGAAAGAGGCAGGAGGGTGCAGAGAGAGGCAAAAGCAGTGCAGAAAGAACCAAGAGACGTGCAGGAAAAGGGAAGAAGGGTGCAGAAAGAGGCAAGAAAGTTTCAGAAGCAGGCAAAAGAGGTGCACAAAGAGGGAAAGAGGGGTTGCACACAGAGGCAAGAGAGGTACAGAAAGAACCAACAGAGGTGAAGATAGAGGCAAGAGGGGTGCAGAAATATGCTGGAGAGTAGCAGATACAAGCAAGAGCAGTGCAGAAAGAACCGACAGAGATACAGAAAGAGGCAAGAGGGGTGCAGAAAGAGGCGAGAGAAGTACAGAAAAAAGCAAGTAAGGTGCAGAAAGATGCTAGAGAAGTACAGAAAGAGGCAGGAGGGGTGCTGAAAAGAAGGAAGAGAAGTTCAGAAAGAAGCAACTGAGGTGCTGAAAGAGGTGTGAAGGGTGCAGAAAGAGGCAAGAGAAGTGCAGAAAGAGGCAAGAGAATTGCTGAAAGTAGTAACAGAGGTGTATAAAGAAGCAAGAGAAGTGCAGAAAGAGGCAACTGAGGTGCAGAAAGAGGCAAGAGAGGTGCAGAAAATGGCAAAAGAACTGCAGAAAGAGGCAAGAGGGATGCAAAAAAGGGAAGAAGGGTAAAGCAAGAAGCAAGAGAGATACAGAATGAAGCAAGAGCAGTGCAGAAAGAATGAGCAGAGGTGCAGAAAGAGGTAAGAGGGGTACAGAAAGAGGCAAGAAAAGTGCAGAAAGAAGCAAAAGAGGTGCAGAAAGAGGTAAGAGAACTGCAGAAAAAGGCATGAGAGGTGCAGAAAGAGGCAGGAGAGAGGTGCACAAAGATGCAAAAGGGGTACAGAAAGAGGCAAGAGGGTGCAGAAACAAGCAAGAGAAGTGCAGAAAGAAGCAACAGCAATGCTGAAAGAGGCAAGAAGGTGCAGAAAGAGGCAAGAGAAGTGCAGAAAGAAGCAACAGAGGTGCAGAAAGAGGCAAGAGAGGTGGAGAAACAGACAAGAAAGGTGCAGAAAGAGGGAACAGGGGTGCAGAAAGAGGCAAGAGGGATGCAGAAATTTACAAAAGAGGTGCAGAAAGAAGCAAAGCAGTGCAGGAAGAACCAACAGAGGTGCAAAAAGAGGTAAGAGGGTTCAGAAAGAGGTAGGAGAGGTACACAAAGAGGTAAGAGGGGTACAGAAAGAGGCAGGAGGAGTGCAGAAAGAAGAAAGAGAAGTGCAGAAAGAAGCAAGCTGAGGTGCTGAAAGAGGTGCAAAGGGTGCAGAAAGAGGAAAGAACAGTGCAGAAAGAAGCAACAGAGATACATAAAGAGGCAGGAAAGGTGCAGAAAGAGGGAATAGGGTGCAGAAAGAGGCAGTAAAGGGTACAGAAAGAGGGAAGAGAGGGTGCAGAAAGCGGCAAAAGGGGTGCAGAAAGAAGCAAGTAGGGTGTAGAAAGAGGCAAAAGAGGTGCAGAAAGAGGCCTGAGGGGTACAGAATGAAGGAAGAGAAGTGCAGAAAGAAGCAACAAAGGCACTGAAAGAGGCCCAAAGGGTGCAGAAAGAGACAGAAGAAGTGCAGAAGGAGGCTAGAGAAGTGTAGAAAGGAGCAAGAGAAGTGCAGAAAGAAACAACAGAGGTGCAGAGAGAGGCAAGAGCAGTGCAGACAGAACCAACAGAGGTGCAGAAAGAGGCAAGAGGGGTGCAGAAAGAGGCAAGGAAAGTGCAGGAAAAGGGAAGAAGGGTGCAGAAAGAGGCAAGAAAGTTTAAGAAGCAGGCAAAAGAGGTGCACAAAGAGGGAACAGGGTTGCACACAGAGGCAAGAGAGGTACAGAAAGAACCAACAGAGGTGAAGATAGAGGCAAGAGGGTGCAGAAATGTGCTGGAGAGTAGCAGATACAAGCAAGAGCAGTGCAGAAAGAACCAGACAGAGATACAGAAAGAGGCAAGAGGGGTGCAGAAAGAGGCGAGAGAAGTACAGAAAAAAGCAAGTAAGGTGCAGAAAGAGGCTAGAGAAGTTCAGAAAGAGGCAGGAGGGGTGCAGAAAAGAAGGAAGAGAAGTGCAGAAAGAAGCAACTGAGGTGCTGGAAAGAGGCGTGAAGGGTGCAGAAAGAGGCAAGAGAAGTGCAGAAAGAGGCAAGAGAATTGCTGAAAGTAGCAACAGAGGTGTATAAAGAAGCAAGAGAAGTGCAGAAAGAGGCAACTGAGGTGCAGAAAGAGGCAAGAGAGGTGCAGAAAATGGCAAGAGAACTGCAGAAAGAGGCAAGAGGGATGCAAAAAAGGGAAGAAGGGTAAAGAAAGTAGCAAGAGAGATACAGAATGAAGCAAGAGCAGTGCAGAAAGAATGAACAGAGGTGCAGAAAGAAGGTAAGAGGGGTACAGAAAGAGGCAAGAAAAGTGCAGAAAGAAGCAAAAGAGGTGCAGAAAGAGGTAAGAGAACTGCAGAAAAAGGCAGGAAAGGTACAGAAAGAGGGAACAGGGGTGCAGAAAGAGGGAAGTGAGTTACAGAACAAGGGAAGAGGGGTGCAGAAAGAGGCAAGAGCGGAGCAGAAAGAAGAAATTGAGGCGCAGAAACAAGCAAGAGAAGTGTAGAAAGAGGCAAGAGAATTGCTGAAAGAAGCAACAGAGGTGTAGAAAGAAGCAATAGATGTGCAGAAAGAGGCAAGTGAGATGCGGAAAGAGGCAAGAGAGGTGCAGAAAATGACAAGACAACTGCAGAAAGAGGCAAGAGGGATGCAAAAAAAGGAAGAAGGGTGCAGAAAGAAGCAAGAGAGGTGCAGAAAGAAGCAAGAGAAGTGCAGAAAGAGGCAAGAGAATTAGTGAAAGAAACAACAGAGGTGTAGACAGAAGCAAGAGAAGAGAGGAAAGAGGCAAGTGACGTGAAGAAAGAGGCAAGAGAGGTGCAGAAAATGGCAAGAGAACTGCAGAAAGAGGCAAGCGGGAAGCAAAAAAGGAAGAAGGGTGCAGAAAGAAGCAAGAGAGGTGCATAAAGAACCAAGAGAGAGTGCAGAAAGAAGCAAGAGAAGTGCAGAAAGAAGCAAAGAGGAGGCAAGAGAGGTGTAAAGACAGGCAGGAAAGGTGCAGAAAGAGGGAACAGGGGTGCAGAAAGAGGCAAGAGAGTTACAGAATAAGGGAAGAGGGGTGCAGAAAGAGGCAAGAAGGGTGCAGAAAGAAGCAAGTGAGGTATAGAAACAAGCAAGAAAAGTGTAGAAAGAGGCAAGAGAATTGCTGAAAGAAGCAACAGAGGTATAGAAAAAAAGCAAGAGAAGTGCAGAAAGAGGCAAGTGAGGTGCAGAAAGAGGCAAGAAAAGTGCAGAAAGAAGCAAAAGAGGTACAGAAAGAGGTAAGAGAACTGCAGAAAAAGGCAAGAGAGGTGCAAAAAGAGGCAGGAGAGGTGCACAAAAATGCAAAAGGAGTTCAGAAAGAGGCAAGAGGGGTGCAGAAACAAGCAATAGAAGTGCAGAAAGAAGCAACAGCAATGCTGAAAGAGGCAAGAAGGGTGCAGAAAGAGGCAAGAGAAGTGCAGAAAGAAGCAACAGAGTGCAGAAAGAGGCAAGAGAGGTGGAGAAACAGACAAGAAAGGTGCAGAAAAAGGGAAAAGGGGTGCAGAAAGAGGCAAGAGGGATGCAGAAATTTGCAAAATAGGTGCAGAAAGAAGCAAGAGCAGTGCAGAAAGAACCAACAGAGGTGCAAAAAGAGGTAAGAGGGGTGCATAAAGAGGCAGGAGAGGTACACAAAGAGGCAAGAGGGGTACAGAAAGAGGCAGGAGGGGTGCAGAAAGAAGAAAGAGAAGTGCAGAAAAGAAGCAACTGAGGTGCTGAAAGAGGTGCAAAGGTGCAGAAAGAGGAAAGAACAGTGCAGAAAGAAGCAACAGAGATACATAAAGAGGCAGGAAAGGTGCAGAAAGAGGGAATAGGGGTGCAGAAAGAGGCAGTAAAGGTACAGAAAGAGGGAAGAGGGGTGCAGAAAGCGGCAAAAGGGGTGAAAAAAGAAGCAAGTAGGGTGTAGAAAGAGGCAAAAGAGGTGCAGAAAGAGGCATAGAGGGGTACAGAATGAAGGAAGAGAAGTGCAGAAAGAAACAACAGAGGCACTGGAAAGAGGCGCAAAGAGGTGCAGAAAGAGACAGAAGAAGTGCAGAAGGAGGCTAGAGAAGTGTAGAAAGGAGCAAGAGAAGTGCAGACAGAACCAACAGAGGTGCAGAAAGAGGCAAGAGGGTTGCAGAAAGAGGCAAGGAAAGTGCAGAAAGAAGCAAAAGAGGTGCAGAAAGAGGCAGGAGGGGTGCAGAGAGAGGCAAGAGCAGTGCAGAAAGAACCAAGAGACGTGCAGGAAAAGGGAAGAAGGGTGCAGAAAGAGGCAAGAAAGTTTCAGAAGCAGGCAAAAGAGGTGCACAAAGAGGGAACAGGGTTGCACACAGAGGCAAGAGAGGTACAGAAAGAACCAACAGAGGTGAAGATAGAGGCAAGAGGGGTGCAGAAATGTGCTGGAGAGTAGCAGATACAAGCAAGAGCAGTGCAGAAAGAACCGACAGAGATACAGAAAGAGGCAAGAGGGGTGCAGAAAGAGGCAGAGAAGTACAGAAAAAGCAAGTAAGGTGCAGAAAGACGCTAGAGAAGTACAGAAAGAGGCAGGAGGGGTGCAGAAAAGAAGGAAGAGAAGTGCAGAAAGAAGAAACGGAGGTGCTGAAAGAGGCGTGAAGGGTGCAGAAAGAGGCAAGAGAAGTGCAGAAAGAGGCAAGAGAATTGCTGAAAGTAGTAACAGAGGTGTATAAAGAAGCAAGAGAAGTGCAGAAAGAGGCAACTGAGGTGCAGAAAGAGGCAAGAGAGGTGCAGAAAATGGCAAGAGAACTTGCAGAAAGAGGCAAGAGGGATGCAAAAAGGGAAGAAGGGTAAAGCAGAAGCAAGAGAGATACAGAATGAAGCAAGAGCAGTGCAGAAAGAATGAACAGAGGTGCAGAAAGAGGTAAGAGGGGTACAGAAAGAGGCAAGAAAAGTGCAGAAAGAAGCAAAAGAGGTGCAGAAAGAGGTAAGAGAACTGCAGAAAAAGGCATGAGAGGTGCAGAAAGAGGCAGGAGAGGTGCACAAAGATGCAAAAGGTGTACAGACAGAGGCAAGAGGGTGCAGAAACAAGCAAGAGAAGTGCAGAAAGAAGCAACAGAATGCTGGAAAGAGGCAGAAGGGTGCAGAAAGAGGCAAGAGAAGTGCAGAAAGAAGCAACAGAGGTGCAGAAAGAGGCAAGAGAGGTGGAGAAACAGACAAGAAAGGTGCAGAAAGAGGGAACAGGGGTGCAGAAAGAGGCAAGAGGGATGCAGAAATTTACAAAAGAGGTGCAGAAAGAAGCAAAAGCAGTGCAGAAAGAACCAACAGAGGTGCAAAAAGAGGTAAGAGGGGTTCAGAAAGAGGTAGGAGAGGTACACAAAGAGGTAAGAGGGGTACAGAAAGAGGCAGGAGGGGTGCAGAAAGAAGGAAGAGAAGTGCAGAAAGAAGCAGATGAGGTGCTGAAAGAGACGCAAAGGGTGCAGAAAGAGGGAAGAGCAGTGCAGAAAGAAGCAACAGACGTACAGAAAGAGGCAGGAAAGGTACAGAAAGAGGGAAGAGGTGCAGAAAGAGGCAGTAGAAGGTGCAGAAAGAGGTAAGAGGGGTTGAGAAAGAGGCAAAGGGTGCAGAAAGAAGCAAGTAGGGTGTAGAAAGAGGCAAAAGAGGTGCAGAAAGAGGCATGAGGGGTGCAGAATGAAGGAATAGAAGTGCAGAAAAAAGCAACAGAGGATGCTGAAAGAGGCGTAAAGGGTGCAGAAAGAGGCAGGAGAAGTGCAGAAAGAGGCTAGAGAGGTGTAGAAAGAAGCAAGAGAAGTGCAGAAAGAAACAACAGCGGTGCAGGAGAGGCAACAGCAGTGCAGACAGAAACCAACAGAGGTGCAGAAAGAGGCAAGAGGGGTGCAGAAAGTGGCAAGAAAAGTGCAGAAAGAAGCAAAAGAGGTGCAGGAAGAGGCAGGGGGTGACAGAGAGAGACAAGAGCAGTGCAGAAAGAACCAAGAGACGGTGCAGGAAAAGGGAAGAAGGGTGCAGAAAGAGGCATGAGGGGTGCAGAAAGAAGCAAGAGAGTGTAGAAAGAAGCAAGAGAAGTGTGGAAAAAAGAAACAGAGGTGCATAAAGAGGCAAGAGGTGCAGAAAGAGGCAAGAGAAGTGCAGGAGGAAGCAACAGAGGTACAGAAAGAGGCAGAGAGGGGTGCAGAAAGAGGCAAGAAACGTGCAGAAGGGAAGCACTCAGAGGTGCAGGAAGAGGCGCGAAGGGTGCAGAAAGAGGCAAGAGAAGTACAGAAAGAAGCAACGGAGGTACATAAAGAGGCAAGAGAGGTGCAGAAACAGGCAGGAAAGGTACAGAAAGAGGGAACAGGGTGCAGAAAGAGGCAAGTGAGTTACAGAACAAGGGAAGAGGGGTGCAGAAAGAGGCAAGAGCGGAGCAGAAAGAAGAAATTGAGGCGCAGAAACAAGCAAGAGAAGTGTAGAAAGAGGCAAGAGAATTGCTGAAAGAAGCAACAGAGGTGTAGAAAAAGCAATAGATGTGCAGAAAGAGGCAAGTGAGATGCGGAAAGAGGCAAGAGAGGTGCAGAAAATGACAAGACAACTGCAGAAAGAGGCAAGAGGGATGCAAAAAAAAGGAAGAAGGGTGCAGAAAGAAGCAAGAGAGGTGCAGAAAGAAGCAAGAGAAGTGCAGAAAGAGGCAAGAGAATTAGTGAAAGAAACAACAGAGGTGTAGACAGAAGCAAGAGAAGAGAGGAAAGAGGCAAGTGACGTGAAGAAAGAGGCAAGAGAGGTGCAGAAAATGGCAAGAGAACTGCAGAAAGAGGCAAGAGGGAAGCAAAAAAAAGGAAGAAGGGTGCAGAAAGAAGCAAGAGAGGTGCATAAAGAACCAAGAGAAGTGCAGAAAGAAGCAGAAGTGCAGAAAGAAGCAAAAGAGGTACATAAAAGAGGCAAGAGAGGTGTAAAGACAGGCAGGAAAGGTGCAGAAAGAGGGAACAGGGGTGCAGAAAGAGGCAAGAGAGTTACAGAATAAGGGAAGAGGGTGCAGAAAGAGGCAAGAAGGGTGCAGAAAGAAGCAAGTGAGGTATAGAAACAAGCAAGAAAAGTGTAGAAAGAGGCAAGAGAATTTCTGAAAGAAGCAACAGAGGTATAGAAAAAAAGCAAGAGAAGTGCAGAAAGAGGCAAGTGAGGTGCAGAAAGAGGCAAGAAAAATGCAGAAAGAAGCAAAAGAGGTACAGAAAGAGGTAAGAGAACTGCAGAAAAAGGCAAGAGAGGTGCAAAAAGAGGCAGGAGAGGTGCACAAAGATGCAAAAGGAGTTCAGAAAGAAGCAAGAGGGGTGCAGAAACAAGCAAGAGAAGTGCAGAAAGAAGCAACAGCAATGCTGAAAGAGGCAAGAAGGGTGCAGAAAGAGGCAAGAGAAGTGCAGAAAGAAGCAACAGAGGTGCAGAAAGAGGCAAGAGAGGTGGAGAAACAGACAAGAAAGGTGCAGAAAAAGGGAAAAGGGGTGCAGAAAGAGGCAAGAGGGATGCAGAAATTTGCAAAATAGGTGCAGAAAGAAGCAAGAGCAGTGCAGAAAGAACCAACAGAGGTGCAAAAAGAGGTAAGAGGGGTGCATAAAGAGGCAGGAGAGGTACACAAAGAGGCAAGAGGGGTACAGAAAGAGGCAGGAGGGGTGCAGAAAGAAGAAAGAGAAGTGCAGAAAGAAGCAACTGAGGTGCTGAAAGAGGTGCAAAGGGTGCAGAAAGAGGAAAGAACAGTACAGAAAGAAGCAACAGAGATACATAAAGAGGCAGGAAAGGTGCAGAAAGAGGGAATAGGGGTGCAGAAAGAGGCAGTAAAGGTAAAGAAAGAGGGAAGAGGGGTGCAGAAAGCGGCAAAAGGGGTGCAGAAAGAAGCAAGTAGGGTGTAGAAAGAGGCAAAAGAGGTGCAGAAAGAGGCATGAGGGGTACAGAATGAAGGAAGAGAGTGCAGAAAGAAGCAACAGAGGCACTGAAAGAGGCCCAAAGGGTGCAGAAAGAGACAGAAGAAGTGCAGAAGGAGGCTAGAGAAGTGTAGAAAGGAGCAAGAGAAGTGCAGAAAGAAACAACAGAGGGTGCAGAGAGAGGCAAGAGCAGTGCAGACAGAACCAACAGAGGTGCAGAAAGAGGCAAGAGGGTGCAGAAAGGCAAGGAAAGTGCAGAAAGAAGCAAAAGAGGTGCAGAAAGAGGCAGGAGGGGTGCAGAAAGAACCAAGAGACGTGCAGGAAAAGGGAAGAAGGGTGCAGAAAGAGGCAAGAAAGTTTCAGAAGCAGGCAAAAGAGGTGCACAAAGAGGAACAGGGTTGCACACAGAGGCAAGAGAGGTACAGAAAGAACCAACAGAGGTGAAGATAGAGGCAAGAGGGGTGCAGAAATGTGCTGGAGAGTAGCAGATACAAGCAAGAGCAGTGCAGAAAGAACCGACAGAGATACAGAAAGAGGCAAGAGGGGTGCAGAAAGAGGTGAGAGAAGTACAGAAAAAAGCAAGTAAGGTGCAGAAAGAGGCTAGAGAAGTACAGAAAGAGGCAGGCGGGGTGCAGAAAAGAAGGAAGAGAAGTGCAGAAAGAAGCAACTGAGGTGCTGAAAGAGGCGTGAAGGGTGCAGAAAGAGGCAAGAGAAGTGCAGAAAGAGGCAAGAGAATTGCTGAAAGTAGCAACAGAGGTGTATAAAGAAGCAAGAGAAGTGCAGAAAGAGGCAACTGAGGTGCAGAAAGAGGCAAGAGAGGTGCAGAAAATGGCAAGAGAACTGCAGAAAGAGGCAAGAGGGATGCAAAAAAGGGAAGAAGGGTAAAGAAAGTAGCAAGAGAGATACAGAAAGAAGCAAGAGCAGTGCAGAAAGAATGAACAGAGAGGTGCAGAAAGAGAGTAAGAGGGGTACAGAAAGAGGCAAGAAAAGTGCAGAAAGAAGCAAAAGAGGTGCAGAAAGAGGTAAGAGAACTGCAGAAAAAGGCATGAGAGGTGCAGAAAGAGGCAGGAGAGGTGCACAAAGATGCAAAAGGGGTACAGACAGAGGCAAGAGGGGTGCAGTAACAAGCAAGAGAAGTGCAGAAAGAAGCAACAGCAATGCTGAAAGAGGCAAGAAGGGTGCAGAAAGAGTCAAGAGAAGTGCAGAAAGAAGCAACAGAGGTGCAGAAAGAGGCAAGAGAGGTGGAAAAACAGACAAGAAAGGTGCAGAAAGAGGGAACAGGGGTGAGGAAAGAGGCAAGAGGGATGCAGAAATTTACAAAAGAGGTGCAGAAAGAAGCAAAAGCAGTGCAGAAAGAACCAACAGAGGTGCAAAAAGAGGTAAGAGGGGTTCAGAAAGAGGTAGGAGAGGTACACAAAGAGGTAAGAGGGGTACAGAAAGAGGCAGGAGGGGTGCAGAAAGAAGGAAGAGAAGTGCAGAAAGAAGCAGATGAGGTGCTGAAAGAGACGCAAAGGGTGCAGAAAGAGGGAAGAGCAGTGCAGAAAGAAGCAACAGACGTACAGAAAGAGGCAGGAAAGGTGCAGAAAGAGGGAAGAGGGGTGCAGAAAGAGGCAGTAAAGGTACAGAAAGAGGTAAGAGGGGTTGAGAAAGAGGCAAAAGGGGTGCAGAAAGAAGCAAGTAGGGTGTAGAAAGAGGCAAAAGAGGTGCAGAAAGAGGCATGAGGGGTGCAGAATGAAGGAATAGAAGTGCAGAAAAAAGCAACAGAGGTGCTGAAAGAGGCGCAAAGGGTGCAGAAAGAGGCAGGAGAAGTGCAGAAAGAGGCTAGAGAGGTGTAGAAAGAAGCAAGAGAAGTGCAGAAAGAAACAACAGCGGTGCAGAGAGAGGCAACAGCAGTGCAGACAGAACCAACAGAGGTGCAGAAAGAGGCAAGAGGGGTGCAGAAAGTGGCAAGAAAAGTGCAGAAAGAAGCAAAAGAGGTGCAGGAAGAGGCAGGGGGGTGCAGAGAGAGACAAGAGCAGTGCAGAAAGAACCAAGAGACGTGCAGGAAAAGGGAAGAAGGGTGCAGAAAGAGGCATGAGGGGTGCAGAAAGAAGCAAGAGAGGTGTAGAAAGAAGCAAGAGAAGTGTGGAAAAAAGAAACAGAGGTGCATAAAGAGGCAAGAGGGGTGCAGAAAGAGGCAAGAGAAGTGCAGCAGGAAGCAACAGAGGTACAGAAAGCGGCAAGAGGGGTGCAGAAAGAGGCAAGAAACGTGCAGAAGGAAGCATCAGAGGTGCAGGAAGAGGCGCGAAGTGTGCAGAAAGAGGCAAGAGAAGTGGAGAAAGAAGCAACGGAAGTACATAAAGAGGCAAGAGAGGTGCAGAAACAGGCAGGAAAGGTGCAGAAAGAGGGAACAGGGGTGCAGAAAGAGGCAAGTGAGTTACAGAACAAGGGAAGAGGGGTGCAGAAAGAGGCAAGAGCGGAGCAGAAAGAAGAAATTGAGGCGCAGAAACAAGCAAGAGAAGTGTAGAAAGAGGCAAGAGAATTGCTGAAAGAAGCAACAGAGGTGTAGAAAAAAGCAATAGATGTGCAGAAAGAGGCAAGTGAGATGCGGAAAGAGGCAAGAGAGGTGCAGAAAATGACAAGACAACTGCAGAAAGAGGCAAGAGGGATGCAAAAAAAGGAAGAAGGGTGCAGAAAGAAGCAAGAGAGGTGCAGAAAGAAGCAAGAGAAGTGCAGAAAGAGGCAAGAGAATTAGTGAAAGAAACAACAGAGGTGTAGACAGAAGCAAGAGAAGAGAGGAAAGAGGCAAGTGACGTGAAGAAAGAGGCAAGAGAGGTGCAGAAAATGGCAAGAGAACTGCAGAAAGAGGCAAGAGGGAAGCAAAAAAAAGGAAGAAGGGTGCAGAAAGAAGCAAGAGAGGTGCATAAAGAACCAAGAGAAGTGCAGAAAGAAGCAAGAGAAGTGCAGAAAGAAGCAAAAGAGGTACATAAAGAGGCAAGAGAGGTGTAAAGACAGGCAGGAAAGGTGCAGAAAGAGGGAACAGGGGTGCAGAAAGAGGCAAGAGAGTTACAGAATAAGGGAAGAGGGGTGCAGAAAGAGGCAAGAAGGGTGCAGAAAGAAGCAAGTGAGGTATAGAAACAAGCAAGAAAAGTGTAGAAAGAGGAAGAGAATTGCTGAAAGAAGCAACAGAGGTATAGAAAAAAAGCAAGAGAAGTGCAGAAAGAGGCAAGTGAGGTGCAGAAAGAGGCAAGAAAAGTGCAGAAAGAAGCAAAAGAGGTACAGAAAGAGGTAAGAGAACTGCAGAAAAAGGCAAGAGAGGTGCAAAAAGAGGCAGGAGAGGTGCACAAAGATGCAAAAGGAGTTCAGAAAGAAGCAAGAGGGGTGCAGAAACAAGCAAGAGAAGTGCAGAAAGAAGCAACAGCAATGCTGAAAGAGGCAAGAAGGGTGCAGAAAGAGGCAAGAGAAGTGCAGAAAGAAGCAACAGAGGTGCAGAAAGAGGCA
Source organism: Calotriton arnoldi (assembly GCA_963921515.1). NCBI lineage: Eukaryota > Metazoa > Chordata > Amphibia > Caudata > Salamandridae > Calotriton > Calotriton arnoldi. The sequence continues at coordinate 184,676 of CAWUFW010018525.1, forward strand.
AGAGAGGTGGAGAAACAGACAAGAAAGGTACAGAAAAAGGGAAAAGGGGTGCAGAAAGAGGCAAGAGGGATGCAGAAATTTGCAAAATAGGTGCAGAAAGAAGCAAGAGCAGTGCAGAAAGAACCAACAGAGGTGCAAAAAGAGGTAAGAGGGGTGCATAAAGAGGCAGGAGAGGTACACAAAGAGGCAAGAGGGGTACAGAAAGAGGCAGGAGGGGTGCAGAAAGAAGAAAGAGAAGTGCAGAAAGAAGCAACTGAGGTGCTGAAAGAGGTGCAAAGGGTGCAGAAAGAGGAAAGAACAGTGCAGAAAGAAGCAACAGAGATACATAAAGAGGCAGGAAAGGTGCAGAAAGAGGGAATAGGGGTGCAGAAAGAGGCAGTAAAGGTACAGAAAGAGGGAAGAGGGGTGCAGAAAGCGGCAAAAGGGGTGCAGAAAGAAGCAAGTAGGGTGTAGAAAGAGGCAAAAGAGGTGCAGAAAGAGGCATGAGGGGTACAGAATGAAGGAAGAGAAGTGCAGAAAGAAGCAACAGAGGCACTGAAAGAGGCCCAAAGGGTGCAGAAAGAGACAGAAGAAGTGCAGAAGGAGGCTAGAGAAGTGTAGAAAGGAGCAAGAGAAGTGCAGAAAGAAACAACAGAGGTGCAGAGAGAGGCAAGAGCAGTGCAGACAGAACCAACAGAGGTGCAGAAAGAGGCAAGAGGGGTGCAGAAAGAGGCAAGGAAAGTGCAGAAAGAAGCAAAAGAGGTGCAGAAAGAGGCAGGAGGGGTGCAGAAAGAACCAAGAGACGTGCAGGAAAAGGGAAGAAGGGTGCAGAAAGAGGCAAGAAAGTTTCAGAAGCAGGCAAAAGAGGTGCACAAAGAGGGAACAGGGTTGCACACAGAGGCAAGAGAGGTACAGAAAGAACCAACAGAGGTGAAGATAGAGGCAAGAGGGGTGCAGAAATGTGCTGGAGAGTAGCAGATACAAGCAAGAGCAGTGCAGAAAGAACCGACAGAGATACAGAAAGAGGCAAGAGGGGTGCAGAAAGAGGCGAGAGAAGTACAGAAAAAAGCAAGTAAGGTGCAGAAAGAGGCTAGAGAAGTACAGAAAGAGGCAGGAGGGGTGCAGAAAAGAAGGAAGAGAAGTGCAGAAAGAAGCAACTGAGGTGCTGAAAGAGGCGTGAAGGGTGCAGAAAGAGGCAAGAGAAGTGCAGAAAGAGGCAAGAGAATTGCTGAAAGTAGCAACAGAGGTGTATAAAGAAGCAAGAGAAGTGCAGAAAGAGGCAACTGAGGTGCAGAAAGAGGCAAGAGAGGTGCAGAAAATGGCAAGAGAACTGCAGAAAGAGGCAAGAGGGATGCAAAAAAGGGAAGAAGGGTAAAGCAAGAAGCAAGAGAGATACAGAATGAAGCAAGAGCAGTGCAGAAAGAATGAACAGAGGTGCAGAAAGAGGTAAGAGGGGTACAGAAAGAGGCAAGAAAAGTGCAGAAAGAAGCAAAAGAGGTGCAGAAAGAGGTAAGAGAACTGCAGAAAAAGGCAGGAAAGGTGCAGAAAGAGGCAGGAGAGGTGCACACAGATGCAAAAGGGGTACAGAAAGAGGCAAGAGGGGTGCAGAAACAAACAAGAGAAGTGCAGAAAGAAGCAACAGCAATGCTGAAAGAGGCAAGAAGGGTGCAGAAAGAGGCAAGAGAGGTGGAGAAACAGACAAGAAAGGTGCAGAAAGAGGGAACAGGGGTGCAGAAAGAGGCAAGAGGGATGCAAAAATTTACAAAAGAGGTGCAGAAAGAAGCAAAAGCAGTGCAGAAAGAACCAACAGAGGTGCAAAAAGAGGTAAGAGGGGTTCAGAAAGAGGTAGGAGAGGTACTCAAAGAGGTAAGAGGGGTACAGAAAGAGGCAGGAGGGGTGCAGAAAGAAGGAAGAGAAGTGCAGAAAGAAGCAGATGAGGTGCTGAAAGAGACGCGAAGGGTGCAGAAAGAGGGAAGAGCAATGCAGAAAGAAGCAACAGACGTACAGAAAGAGGCAGGAAAGGTGCAGAAAGAGGGAAGAGGGGTGCAGAAAGAGGCAGTAACGGTGCATAAAGAGGTAAGAGGGGTGCAGAAAGAGGCAAAAGGGGTGCAGAAAGAAGCAAGTAGGGTGTAGAAAGAGGCAAAAGAGGTGCAGAAAGAGGCATGAGGGGTGCAGAATGAAGGAATAGAAGTGCATAAAAAAGCAACAGAGGTGCTGAAAGAGGCGCAAAGGGTGCAGAAAGAAGCAGGAGAAGTGCAGAAAGAGGCTAGAGATGTGTAGAAAGAAGCAAGAGAAGTGCAGAAAGAAACAACAGCGGTGCAGAGAGAGGCAAGAGCAGTGCAGACAGAACCAACAGAGGTGCAGAAAGAGGCAAGAGGGGTGCAGAAAGTGGCAAGACAAGTGCAGAAAGAAGCAAAAGAGGTGCAGGAAGAGGCAGGGGGGTGCAGAGAGAGACAAGAGCAGTTCAGAAAGAACCAAGAGACGTGTAGGAAAAGGGAAGAAGGGTGCAGAAAGAGGCATGAGGGGTGCAGAAAGAAGCAAGAGAGATGTAGAAAGAAGCAAGAGAAGTGCGGAAAAAGAAACAGAGGTGCATAAAGAGGCAAGGGGTGCAGAAAGAGGCAAGAGAAGTGCAGGAGGAAGCAACAGAGGTACAGAAAGAGGCAAGAGGGGTGCAGAAAGAGGCAAGAAAAGCGCAGAAGGGAGCATCAGAGGTGCAGGAAGAGGCGCGAAGTGTGCAGATAGAGGCAAGAGAAGTGCAGAAAGAAGCAACGGAGGTACATAAAGAGGCAAGAGAGGTGCAGAAACAGGCAGGAAAGGTGCACAAAGAGGGAACAGGGGTGCAGAAAGAGGCAAGTGAGTTACAGAACAAGGGAAGAGGGGTGCAGAAAGAGGCAAGAGGGGAGCAGAAAGAAGCAATTGAGGTGCAGAAACAAGCAAGAAAAGTGTAGAAAGAGGCAATAGAATTGCTGAAAGAAGCAACAGAGGTGTAGAAAAAAGCAATAGATGTGCAGAAAGAGGCAAGTGAGATGCGGAAAGAGGCAGGAGAGGTGCAGAAAATGACAAGACAACTGCAGAAAGAGGCAAGAGGGATGCCAAAAAAGGAAGAAGGGTGCAGAAAGAAGCAAGAGAGGTGCAGAAAGAAGCAAGAGAAGTGCAGAAAGAGGCAAGAGAATTAGTGAAAGAAACAACAGAGGTGTAGATAGAAGCAAGAGAAGAGAGGAAAGAGGCAAGTGAGGTGCAGAAAGAGGCAAGAGAGGTGCAGAAAATGGCAAGAGAACTGCAGAAAGAGGCAAGAGGGAAGCAAAAAAAGGGAAGAAGGGTGCAGAAAGAAGCAAGAGAGGTGCATAAAGAACCAAGAGAAGTGCAGAAAGAAGCAAGAGAAGTGCAGAAAGAAGCAAAAGAGGTACATAAAGAGGCAAGAGAGGTGTAAAGACAGGCAGGAAAGGTGCAGAAAGAGGGAACAGGGGTGCAGAAAGAGGCAAGAGAGTTACAGAATAAGGGAAGAGGGGTGCAGAAAGAGGCAAGAGGGGTGCAGAAAGAAGCAAGTGAGGTATAGAAACAAGCAAGAAAAGTGTAGAAAGAGGCAAGAGAATTGCTGAAAGAAGCAACAGAGGTATAGAAAAAAAGCAAGAGAAGTGCAGAAAGAGGCAAGTGAGGTGCAGAAAGAGGCAAGAGAGGTGCAGAAAATGACAAGAGAACTGCAGAAAGATGCAAGAGGGAATCAAAAAAGGAAGAAGGGTGCAGAAAGAAGCAAGAGATGTGCATAAAAAAGCAAGAGAGGTGCATATACTAGCAAGAGAAGTGCAGAAAGAGGCAAGAGAATTGCTCAAAGAAGCAACAGAGGTGCAGAAAGAAGCAAGAGAAGTGCAGAAAGAGGCAAGTGAGGTGCAGAAAGAGGCAAGAGAGGTGCAGAAAATGGCAAGAGAACTGCAGAAAGAGGCAAGAGGGATGCAAACAAAGAAAGAAGGGTGGAGAAAGAAGCAAGAGAGGCACATAAAGAAGCAAGAGAAGTGCAGAAAGAAGCAAGAGGGGTACAGAAAGAGGCAAGAGGGGTGCAGAAAGAGACAAGAGAGGTGCAGAAAGAAGTAAGAGAGGTGCAGAAAGAGGCAAGTAAGGTGCAGAAAGAGGCAAGAGAGGTGTGGAAAATGGCAGGAGAACTACAGAAAGAGGCAAGAGGGAAGCAAAAAAAGGAAGAAGGTGCAGAAAGAAGCAAGAGCAGTGCAAAAGAACGAACAGAAGTGCAGAAAGAGGCAAGAGGGCTGCAGAAAGAGGCAAGAGAAGTGCACAAAGAAGGAACAGAGGTGCACAAAGAGGCAAGGGGGTGCAGAAAGAGGGAAGAGATTTGTAGAAAGAGGCAAGAGAGTTGCACAAATAGAGAAGAAGGGTGCAGAAAGAGGCAAAAGGAGTGCAGAAAGAAGCAACAGAGTTGCAGAAAGAAGCAAGAGAAGTGCAGAAAGAAGCCACAGAGGTGCAGAAAGAGGCAAGAGGGGTGCAGAAAGAGGCAACAAAAGTGCAGAAAGAAGCAACAGAGGTGCAGAAAGAGGCAAGGGAAGTGCAGAAGAGGCACAAGAGGTGCAGACACAGGCAGGAGAGCTGCAGAAAAAAGGGAACAGGGGTACATAAAGAGGCAAAAGAGGTGCAGAAAGAGGGAAGAAGGGTGCAGAAAGAGACAAGTGGGGTGCAGAAAGAGGCAAGTGGGGTATAAAAAGAAGCAAGTGAGTTGCAGAAAGAGGCAACAGAGGTGCAGAAAGAGGCAAGAGAGGTGTAGAAAGTGGAAGAGATAAGCAGAAAGAGGCAAAATAAGTGCATAAAAAGAAAGAAAGTTGCAGAAAGAAGTAAGAGTAATGCAGAAAGAGGCAAGAGAGGTGCAGAAAGAAGCAAGAGTGGTTTGCACACCATTAGCACCAATTTAATACCCGCATTTAGTCATAAGTAACAGGTGACCATTCTAGGTTTGCAAAGGGCCTTCCACCACGCTGTAACACTTGTCGCTGCATTTTTGGTAATGTTTGAACCATTTGAGCTAGGAACAAGGTTTTTTTGTTCAAATCTGCACATTATGCAGCAGATGATGGATTATGTGGCAAATGCGGAAAATGTATGATTGTGCAAAAGTCGGTGCATCCAAACAGTCACATAATTCCAGTGGCCCTGCTCATACCTCTGACTAGGTCCAGGAGTGCTCCTCAGTGATTTCTTCTTTTTTTGTCTCATTGAGTTCATAGTTTAGCTTCTTTGGAAATGAGGACGACTAAACCTGAGGTTACCACTCCACAACACAGACTACCATACCACATAATTACTCTCCATAACACATAATCCCACTCTACATAATTCCTATACACTAAATACCACATACCTTCTATCCACATCAAAGTCTAAGTCTATCCACATAATTTCAGTGCACATCATACCACATAATCCCACTACACACAACCTATATCCACTCCACTCCAGGAAACAATAGTAAAACACTTTTACATTTACAACGCCTCTAGCTCTAACTCTCACAAATGTGAAACTATTACATTGTAAATGCTTCTTAAACTAGCAGTCGCGTTTGCAGAGAGGTGGAGAAAGGGGACTGGGCCTCCGACCAGTGCTCAGGAATTCTGCTGCGCTGGACTTACAAGAGTTACAAGGAGGGGTTCTTGGTCCTCAAAGTCCCTCAGGAGCAAAGTGGACTTCATCCCCCAACCTGTAGTGTACCAGGAGGCGCGTTTGCAGAGAAGTGGAGAAAGGGGTGCATGGCCTCCGGAGACGTCTTACCGATACCACTGTGTGGGACTTACTGGAGCTAACAGGAGGGGTAGTTGGCCCCCAAGGTGCAATCCACTGACTTTTCCATAGACTGCTCCCTTCAGGTAGCTGCTGCCACAAGCTCCCTGCTGCTGCTGACCATCTGACCCTCGGATCAGTGACTCAATGGCCCTCCTCCACCCGCAGACACCCGCCAGCCCCTCATCCCTGATGGTCTAGTTGTAGAGCATTAATGTTCTGCTGCTGGGCTGCACTCTGTCTTTCTTTTTTCTGCCTTTTCTGCACTTTTTTCTTGGATTCTTTTTCTGTCCCTTTTTTACTTTTTCTTTTCATTTTTCCATTCTCTTGCCTATTTCTACCCTTGCGATCCCCCATGGCCCCACCATCCCCAAAAGTGCAACTTTCCCGCTCCCTGTGTTTCCCACCTTCCAGCTGTCCAGGCCCGCACACTACTTAATGGCAGCAGCTCTGTGGTCATGCCACTGACATGCCAAAGGCAAGCCTGTCTGCATCTGCATGTGCCTGGACCATGCCAAGCACCACAAACCCTCGTCTTCAGATCTTTCAGAGGTATGCACCCTGCTTGCCCTCGACACCAGAAACCATGCCGCTTGCCACCTCGTGTCACTGAATTACACCCAAGACCTTTCTCCTGCCGCAACTGCAGCTGTACCCCTGCCCACCTCTGCACTCCAGCTTCTTCTGCCACCTGACCGACCAACAACGCACCTGACTGGCTCAGCTGCATCCTCCTCAACACGTGCTCCCTTCACAAGCACGCCACAGAATCTGGGAACTCCTTGACTCTGTCTTTCCTGACCTTGCCTTACCCACAGAAACCTAGACAAACCCTAGCTCTGGCCCAGACGTTGCCACCGCTATCCCCGATGGCTACACGATCACCCACAAGGACTGCACCAACCGACCAGGAGGAGGCATTGCAATCATCCTCAAAAACACCCTGTGCCTGATCACCCACTTGTATGACCCCACAACAACCTTGGATCATCTCCACTTCCAAATCCAGACCAACCCCAACACCACCCTCTGCAGCACCTTCATCTACAGACCTCCCAGCCCCCACCTGCCATTCTCCGACGCCATCGTTGACTTCATCGCACCCCAGTCTCTCGCATCCACCGACTACATCCTTCTCGGCAACCTCAACTTCCACCTGGATGACCCCAATGACCATAACACTGCAACCCTCCTGGAGAACCTCACCAACATAGGACCCAAGCAGCTAGTCACCTCTCTAATCCACGCAGCAGGACACACACTCGACCCCCATCTTCTCTGCCAGTGAAAAAATCACCTACAGCCACCCCACTGAACTCCTCCGGGCCAACCACCACTTTGTGTATTTCGCCTTCACAATACCCACAGTGCACAACTGCCCTCACCACCCCACCATAGATGGAACAAATTCATAATTGAACATCTCACCACCTCACTCAGTGCAACCACTCCACCGACTTCCACCGACATTAATACCTCAGCACGCAACCTTCACCGATGGATCTCCAGCTGTTCTGACACTCTGGCACCCCTCAAGAAGGTACCTGGCAAGCAAACACTCCAAGAAAGCTAGTTGTTTCACCCCTGCCTTCCACAAGTCCAGGACCACCTGTAGACAACTCGAGAAGAGATGGAGAAACAACAAAACCCAGAAACCCATGAAATCTTCAAAGACACAGTCCCCACACTCCACATTCTCCTCAAAACTACAAAGAAAATGGCCCTCCAAGGCAGAATCAATGTCAAAGCACACAACAGACATCCCACCCTCCCAAGACCTTTGCAAAAAACTTGGCATCTTCTTCCACCACAAGATCAGGCACATCTATGACAGCTTCAACACCCAAGACCCTCCCACCACGCCCAACACTACTGCACCCAACTACGCTGCACCCCAACAGATCCTGCTCAACTGGACCCCGTTCACCACAGATGACACACTCAAGACCATGAAGAGCATCCACTATGAGGCCCCCTCTGACACATGCCCGCACCACATCTTCCACAGAGCAGCCACCTTCATCGCCCCTGAGCTTCACCACACCATCATCTGTTCCATCAAGACCGCCACCTTCCCTGATGACTGGAAACATGCTGAGATCAAGCCCCTGCTAAAGAAGCCATCTGCCAACCCAACAGACCTCAAGAACTTCAGACCCATCTGCTTGCTCCCCTTCCTAGCCAATGTCATTTAGAAGGCCATCAATGCCCAACTCTCCAAGTTCATCAAAGCGAACCACGTCCTAGAAAACCCCCAATCTGGCTTCGGAAGCAACCACAGCACCGATATTGCACTCTTCGCAGCCACTGATGTAATCTGCTCCCTCCTCGACAGGGTCAAAATAGCAGCCTTCATCCTCTTGGACCTCTCAGCCACCTACGACACCGTCTCCCACAGCACCTTAATCATGAGACTCAATGATGCCAGCTTCCACGACAAGGCCCTGGACTGGATCCACTCCTTCCTCACCAGTCGAACACAGCGAGTCAGACTACCACTGTTCTTCTCTGAACCCACAGAGATCAGCTGCAGAGTGGCCCAGGATTCTTCCCCGAGCCCTACCCTCTTAAATATCTACATGGCTCTGCTCTCAACCATCATCAGTAACCAAGGACTCAACATCGTCTTCTACGCCGACACACAGCTGATTCTCTCTTTCACCGACAAACTCACAACCCCCATAAACAACTTCCACAGCGGGTTGAAGGCCGTTGCTACCTGGATGAAAGACAGTTGCTTCCAACTCAACTCGGACAAGACCGAAGTTCTTATCCTGGGAACCACCCCCTCTGCTTGATATGACTTCAGGTGGCCTGCCACTTTGGGAACCTCCCTACCCCCACGGACCAAAGTAAGTGGGTATGTGTGTAACTGTATGGGTGAGTAAGTGTATGTGTAATTGAAGGTATGGGTGAGTGATTGGTTGTGTGAGTAGTTCTATAGGTCAAGAGTCTATCTCCACTTGTGAATGGTTAGTATCTGTAACCTTTTCCCTCTCTTTCAAAAATAGAGTCCTGTCTATGCATGTTTGCGATGTTTTCATGATCATCACAGAGAAACTGCAAAAAGAAAATGTGAGTCCAAACCTATATTTCCCTGTTGTGTTTTTTATTTAATACTGCAGAACAGTTTATTACATAGTTCTGAATTGGAAATTAAAGTATATCATTAGTCTGCTTTTTATATAATGATCTGCCTATTTAGCACCCTTCCCCCAATACACTCGTAGCTGGGTGTGTGTAGCAACCCAGTGGAACCTGTAGGTCACAGAACACATTCTAGAAAGAAGATGATACTTCCAAATTAGGTGCAGCAGGTGTGGTTTATTTCACAGATTCAAAGGCATATCAATGACTGTATTATATTTCTTTTTTTAAACAACGGCCAATAATAGGACTTCTTGATAATGCATCCAACACACTACCTAATTATATTCACTTACATGCTGACTGCATCCAATGATATATATATACATATATTATTATTTTTTTTAAAGAAAACATCTCCATTTTAACTGTTTTTCATTTGGAAAACTGCCTCATTCAGCTCCAGCCTTCTACTGACTGCTATTGCTCCTTCACTTCAAAATGCTTAGAGTATTGATTGTGGGCAACAGCTATGTCTATAGGGCTAAAGAGGCATCAGAGAAGAGAGGTATTGACAAGGACTTGGGTTTGCCAAATGTGTAAATTACTTGGGGGCATATCAGCAACAGACGGCGATAAATATCGCAAAGCGTGCTTAGCGCTTTTATATTTATCGCCGTCTATCGCTGGAATTTATCGCCCGGTTAGCGCGTTATTAATCAATCAATCAATCAATCACAGAATTTGTAGAGCGCACTACTTACCCGCGAGAGTCTCAAGGCGCTGGGGAGAAAGAGGGGGGGGGGTTGCTGCTACTGGTCGAACAGCCAGGTCTTGAGTAGCCTCCTGAAGGTCAGCAGGTCTTGGGTCTGTCGTAGGCTTAGTGGAAGGGTGTTCCAGGTCTTGGCGGCGAGGTGTGAGAAGGATCTGCCGCCGGTGGTTGTTCTTCGAATGCGAGGGATGGTGGCGAGGGAGAGGTCGGCGGAGCGGAGCTGGCGGTTGTGGACGTAGAAGAAGAGTCGTCTGTTGAGGTAGGCTGGGCCAGTCTTGTGGAGTGCCTTGTGTGTGTGGATGAGGAGTTTGAAGGAGATTCTCCTGTCGACGGGGAGCCAGTGCAGGTTCCTCAGGTAGGGGGTGATGTGGCTGTGGCGTGGTACGTCGAGGATCAGGCGTGCGGAGGCGTTTTGTATGCGTTGCAGTCGCTTGATGAGCTTGGCCGGGGCTCCCGCGTAGAGGGCGTTCCCATAGTCAAGTCTGCTACTGACGAGGGCCTGGGTGACTGTTCTTCTTGTATCTGTCGGGATCCACCTGTAGATCTTGCGAAGCATGTGGAGGGTGTTGAAGCAGGAGGAGGAGACTGCGTTGACTTGCTTGGTCATGGAGAGCGTTGAGTCGAGGATGACTCCCAGGTTGCGTGCGTGGTCTGTGGGTGTCGGGGCTGCTCCTAGTGTCGTAGGCCACCAGGAGTCGTCCCAGGCTGAGGGGTTAGAACCGAGGATGAGGACCTCTGTCTTGTCCGTGTTCAGCTTTAGTCGGCTGATCTTCATCCAATCGGCAACGGCCTTCATTCCTTCATGGAGGTTGGATTTGGCGGCGAGGGGGTCCTTGGTGAGGGAGAGGATCAGTTGAGTGTCGTCGGCGTAGGAGATTATGTTGAGGTCGTGCTGTCTGGTGATGCGTGCGAGCGGGGCCATGTAGATGTTGAACAGTGTTGGGCTGAGGGATGATCCCTGGGGTACGCCGCAGATGATCTCGGAGGCTTCGGATCGGAATGGTGGGAGGCGGACTCTCTGGGTTCTGCCGGCGAGGAAGGAGGTGGCCCATTCCAGGGGCTTGTCTCGGATCCCTGCGTCGTGGAGGCGTGCACGTAGAGTGCGGTGGCAGACAGTGTCGAAGGCGGCGGAGAGGTCCAGCAGGATGAGGGCTGCAGTCTCACCGTTGTCCAGCAGGGTCCTGATGTCGTCGGTGGCAGCGATGAGGGCAGTCGCAGTGCGTTACCCCAGGGCGATAATATTCCAGCGATATCCAGGGAAATGGGCCAACATCGCTGGAAAACCAGCGATGTTGCACTCAAAACGGCGATAGCCTTGGTGATATGCCATGTGGTCGTATCACCATAATCCACCCCCAACGTTATGGATACATAAGTCTGGATATTACCAGACGTTCAAATCCAGTGATAATGGCCAGCTAGCGTGATTTTGTCCAGGGAAGACATGGCTTGGCGGTTCGGGCTGGACTGTTTCCATGAGGCACAGGGTCAGACTGATTTGCATATGGCCATGTCTAAACTGGGGTGGCGGAGTGAGCTAAAGAATGATGATGGATTAAACCCAGATCAGTTGACTGGGGGTGAGTGCTTGTAATGTTCAACACTCCGTCCATCATCCCCTTTGGTTTTGCTATGTTCGCCCTAAGTTGGCAGGGTATGCCCAGACGTGGGTCCATTGCTCACTTTGCCACTGGATTCAAGATAGCCTGGCTGATGATGGCTGTAAGCCATAAACCGGTTCCAGGATGCTTGTTTCCGGTCCAGGGAAGACATGGCTTGGCAGTTCGGGCTGGGATGTTCCCATGAGGCACAGGGTAAGACTGATTTGCATATGGCCATTTCTGAACTGAGGAGGCAGAGTGAGCTAAAGAATGATGATGGATTAAACCCAGATCAGTTGACTGGGGGTGAGTGCTTGCAATGTTCAACACTCCGTCCATCATCCCCTTTGGTTTTGCTATGTTTGCCCTAAGTTGGCAGGGTATGCCCAGACGTGGGTCCCTTGCTCACTTTGCCACTGGATTCAAGATAGCCTGGCTGATGACGGCTGTAAGCCAGAAACCGGTCCCAGGATGCTTGTTTCCGGTCCAGGGAAGACATGGCTTGGCAGTTCGGGCTGGACTGTTCCCATGAGGCACAGGGTTAGACTGATTTGCATATGGTCATGTCTGAACTGGGGTGGCGGAGTGAGCTACAGAATGATGATGGATTAAACCCAGATCAGTTGACTGGGGGTGAGTGCTTGCAATGTTCAACACTCCGTCCATCATCCCCTTTGGTTTTGCTATGATCGCCCTAAGTTGGCAGGGTATGCCCAGACGTGGGTCCCTTGCTCGCTTTGCCACTGGATACAAGATAGCCTGGCTGATGACGGCTGTAAGCCAGGAACCGGTCCCAGGATGCTTGGTTCCGGTTCAGGGAAGACATAGCTTGGCAGTTCCGGCTGGACTGTTCCCATGAGGCACAGGGTCAGACTGATTTGCTTTTAGAAAAGTCTGAACTGGGGTGGCGGAGTGAGCTAAAGAATGATGATGGATTAAACCCAGATCAGTTGACTGGGGGTGAGTGCTTGCAATGTTCAACTCTCCGTCCATCATCCCCTTTGGTTTTGTTGTACTCTAATATATGCCAAAGACAGAAATGGAAGTGATCAAATCAATTCTGTCCACAGATTGACAAAGCCAGGAAACATGTTAATAAAGTGTTTCTGCATTCCTCAGAGACCATAGCATAGGCGTTATCTATAACAGCAATCTGCATTTAAACATGAATGAAATCTACAGAACTGATGGTGTGCAACAGGGTATTTCTGTGCAAACTGAAGCTCTGCATTAAGACTTATCTGTAGCTAGAAGATACTCAAAATGAACTCCAAAGGCTTTTATCAGAGCCACCTACTACCCCAAATATATAATTTTTTTCTAACAAAAATCTGTCTTTTTATTTTTAAATTTTTGATAAATGCGCCACAAATATGCAAAACAAAGGCAAATGGTATATATGACAGAATGGGTGAATAACAGTATACATTAATTACTGATTGGGTGCATCAGTGCAAGTTTATGCAACTGAATGACTGTATCAGTATGTGTATGAATCAATGAATGAATGTATAAATTTGTCTATGAGGAAGATTATTGGGTGCATCAGTCCATGTATTTGTAACTAAATGGCTGGTGCATATTTTTCCGAGTAAATGTGTGGAAGAGTGCATAGGTCAGTCTCTCACTCAGTTTCTCACTGAGTGCATCACTGTCTCAGTGCTTCTGTGACTGGGTGCATTGCTAACTGACTGGGCATGTGAATGGGTGTGTTGGTGTCTAACTGAGACCGTCAGTGGGTGTGTCAGCCTTTAAGTTCAGCTGTGAGTCACTGTGCCAGTATCTGAGTGGGTTTGTCACTGGGTGTCTTAGTGTCTTAATGGGTCCTTGAGTGGGTTCATAAGTGTCTGAGTGAGTCTGTGAAGGGGTGGTTTAGGGCCAGATGTATGACGTGATTTTGCATGCGCAAAGGTTTTGCAACCTTTTTGCACATGCAAAATCACGGTGGGCCATATTTTGGGCTGTGAAACACTATTTTGCAAGTCGCAAAAAATTGCGACTCACAAAATAGTGTTTCACGACTCCTAATTAGGAAGGGCAGTTCCAAGGGTGTCCCTTCCTAATTGCGACTTCGCAGCCCTATGTATGAATGTTTTGCAACCGCAATTGCGGTCGCAAAACACTCGCAATTTACCGCCCTCTTCAAGAGGGTAATAATGCAGTCGCAAATAGGAAGGGGTCCCTGGGGACCCCTTCCCCTTTGCAAATGCAGGGGAAAATATTTTTTAGGGGCAGGCAGTGGTCCAAGGGACCACTACCTGCCCTTAAAAAATGAAACAAAAACGTTTAATTTTTCTTTTTTTAAATGCATCCCGTTTTCCTTTAAGGATCCCGTTTTCCTTTAAGGAAATCGGGCTGCAATAAAAAAAAAAAAATGCTTTATTTAAAAGCAGTCCAAGACATGGAGGTCTGCTGAGCCCACCAGGCCACTACACCTGGGAGGGCCAGCCATTCCCAATGGGGTCGCAAATTGCGAGTGCCTTATTAATATGCATGAGGCATGCAATTTGCGACCTCATTGGGAATCACAATCAGTGTTGCAGACAATGTTGTACATGCCAATTTGCGACTCGCAAAACTGTTGTTTTGTGATTAATTGTGAATGCACGCACCAATGGCAATTCTCTGATTGGCTGGATTGAACCTGAACAGAAAGTTGCAGCTGCCATTTTATTGCTCGGGAATGGTTCCTGGGCTGATAATTTCTGAAAAAGCTAACATAATGGGTCAGAGTAGAGGTTCTCTGACCCCATGTTTAAGGAATGGGGGTGTTAGTGACACAAGTTATGTGTCCAAAATTGATTTCCATCATTGCGATAAATTCCATGCGTGTCAAATTGCAGATTTTTGTTATAGATACAGCCCATGCAATGGTCTCCGAGGAATGAAGAAACACTTTTATTAACATGTTTCCTTGCTTTGTCAATCTGTAGACAGATTTGATTTGACCATTTCCATTTCTGTCTTTGGCATATATTAGAGTACACCAAGACAGTTTGAGGGAAAAGTGACATCAGTTCTGCAAAGGTATCTTTCATTAGGATTTCCAGCTCTACCTCAGACAATGTCCCTAGGTCATTGCCACCACAGTGCACAATCATGATGTAGGGAGCTTGGGTATCCACTATGGATTTAACCAAAGCCAAATAGTGATGAAACATTAACCCTCTCTGGCCAAACCAACTACATTGCACATTTGGCAAGCCCAAGTCCCTGTCAATACCTCTCTTTTTTTGCAGCCTCTTTAGCCCAATAGATATAGCTGTGGCCCACAATCCATACGCTAAGTATTTTGAAGTGAAGGAGCAATAGTCAGGAGAAGGCTGGAGCTGAATAAGGTAGTTTTCCAAAAGAAAATCAGTTAAAATTGAGGTGTTTATTTAAAAAAAAGATATATTTTATTGGATGCTGTCAGCATGAAAGTGAATAAAATTGGGTAGTGTGTTGGATGTCTTAGCAAGACGTCTTATTATTGGCTGTTCGTTTAAGTGAAGAAATGTAACACAGACATGGATATGCTTTTGAATCTGCTGTATCTCATTTGGAAGTTTCATGTTCCTTCTAGAATGTGCTGTGAACTTATGACCCACTGGGTTGCTAGGTACACTGAGCTAAGAGTGTATTGGGGAGTAGGGGTGTTAAAGAGACACAACGGGGCATATTATCAAGGGCAGTATCGACACTTTAGCGGCACTTTTTGCCGATAAAGCGGCGATATTTTTATCGCCCTATTAGCAAGCTGTCGCTAACAGCTGTTAGCGACAGCTTTATGGCGAAAGCGGCCGTTGTGTTGCCGCTTTGCATGTCAGCGTTAATTATCGCTAATGACATGCAAAGTAGGCGTTCCTGACTAAAACTCCTTTGAAATAGTCGCAAACACAACTTCCCCCTATTACCAATGCCCGCGAAGCGATAGGAAAATTTGCGCTAACCGCGCTTATCGCTGTAACTTAACGCCTGAAAAAAACTTGCCTTAACCATCTTGTCAATGGGGGGTGGATTGTTGGGTTAAGTACACACTTGCCTATTAGCAAGCTTTTCATTAGCGCTGTTGATTTAGCGCTGGAATTCTCGCGCTATTGCTGGTTTTACACGCTATCGCTGGATTTCCTATTGCCTTTGCGATACACGTTGATAATACCGTGCTATTACGGCGAGGAAATCCAGCGATAGCCGGCGATAAAAAAAACAGCACTAAGCGCGCTTTGCGATAAATATCGCAGGTCCTTGATAATATGCCCCAACATTTTTTTTAAGTTGAGGAGTTATGACACAATTTAAGTAATGGTAAACTTTAATTTCCAACTCAGGACTTTGTAATAAACTTTTGTGTAGTATTTACATTATTTATAAGTATGAAGCTAGTTATAGGTTTGAACTCCTGTTTTTTTTCGCGATTGCTCTGCGGTTATCACTAATACATTGCGAACACACATGATAGGAATCTCTTTTGAAAGGGAGAGAAAGGGTTAACAGATACAAACCATTTACAAGTGGAGATAGTGTAGTCTAAAATGAAAGACATGATTTCATTTGCTGCCGTTCTCATGACCACAGAGTGCAAAGTTGAACAGGTTGCCATTTCATGGTTGCTTTATTTGAGATTGGTGTACCATTCTTGAGCTTAGTTTTTACAAATCCTAACAGTGCCAAAACTATCCACAAAGAGCTAAAACAACAATATCATCTACAAACTGAATTCACTGGTATGTACATAACTTTTTTAATCCTCTATAAAAAAATGACATTAGAAATGAAGACGTATATGGGAGTTTGATAGAAAGAAGTATCACAGTGATATGAAAAATTATATCAGATGAACTATATCTATTCGAGGGTGTGTGTTTAAGAGGTTAGTGGTGAATGTTTTAGGAAGTAAGACAAAAATGAATTAGGCCTCTTTATTACACTGTGTACTTTATTGAAAAATAGTAGTATGGTATTGTGGAACATTGCAATGACGAACTAAGAATGTTTTAAATGTCTAAACATCATGTGCAGAACAGATACATCTGTTATTTGCATTCTGGGCATTGTAGTACTTTTAGCAACATTATTAAACAGGAGTAGTGAAGTCACAAATAAAAGATGAGAACAATGTTGTCTGCCTGTATATGAATTCGAAAGAAGTAATACTTGTCAGGTATGTATTGGGAAGTGTTTGTCAATGTGTTAATTTATATGACACTTTGCATGTGCTTAGATGGTGAGTTATGGTTCTTGTGGTTGCAAATAGCTATATATATGGTAGGACTTTTGAGTTTACTTAAAGATGCAGAGAGGTATACATTTTTGGAAAGATGGATTGGAGGTGTACATCTATGAAGAAATTGCATATATGTTTACATGGTGATCTATGTTCAGTAAGGCTGATGAAAATGTCATGTATATGGTGAGGGTGGTGTTTTTTTCTTTAAACATGGTTTGTTTAAACTTAGGGAGGATTAATAGTACAGAATGCCTAGAGAGTTCTTGTACTACCTTCATTTGGAGTGTAACTTTTGTTTGCAAAATGCTGAGTATATGTTTTAGAAGCAGAAGAAGTATTTGAGAAATGATGTCGGTAGACCATACACAAAAGGTTTTGTGCATTGAACATTTTTCAAATGTTGTTTTCCATTTTAGAAATGTATTGATGCATATGCAAGCTCAGTAACAAAGCAATGTATGATCCTGGAGAGCCATGTATGGAATTATATACCAAGGGGCTGATTCCGATCTCGGTCGGAGGCGCACCCAATACTATTCGGTCGGGAAAAAAGCCATGCGAAAGCCAGTTTCCCGACCGATCCGTGCAGCACACCGAACGAGCAAGTACGATGCGCACAACAGCAAAAATTCCGGCCGAGCCGTACTCACCCAAACCAGGTCCTGTTCTCCGACCGAGGCGAATCCGGAAACGCCCGAATCGAGTCGCACGGAAGGGAAAATGCAGCCCCGTCCGGCCGGACAAGTACGATCGCGCTTTCCGTACGCGCCCGAACCCGTCGCTACGCACGGCACGTCAAAGCATCCGGAGAGGCGCACATAAGCTCCGAATCGCGCCACAACACGATCCACGGCTACGAGACGAACACAGCACCGACGAGGACGACGCGAGGCGGCGAGGACGAAGCGAGCGGCGAGGACGAAGCCAAGCGACGAGGACGACGCGAAGCAGCGAGAAGGACGAACGACCACGAACCAACCATGAATCCCTTCGTCCCGATCATACCAATATTCTACATCTACTACCGGAACAGGCACGGACGCGTACGGCGCAGAAGGTAAGTCAGACACCAACCACAAAACACATACAACACGTACACGACACATCACACACATACACTGGGAATCTGAATATACTTACACCAGCAACAGCAGCACCATAGGGGCGGGATGCCCATCACCAATGCCACATATGCACACAGGGGCCTGAATGCGCGCCACCACCCCAACCCAGGGGGGGCTGGATGCCTACCACTACTACCACCCTTAGCCAGGGGGGCAGGATGCCTACCATTACTACCACCCTCACCCACGGGGGGCAGGATGCCTACCACTACTACCACCCTTAGCCAGGGGGGCAGGATGCCCACCACTACTACCACCCTCACCCAGGGGGGGCAGGATGCCCACCACTACTACCACCCTTAGCCAGGGGGCAGGAAGCCTACCACTACTACCACCCTTAGCCAGGGGGCAGGATGCCTACCACTACTACCACCCTCACCCAGGGTGGCAGGATGCCTACCACTACTACCACCCTTAGCCAGGGGGCAGGATGCCTACCACTACTACCACCCTTAGCCAGGGGGCAGGATGCCCACCACTACTACCACCCTTAGCCAGGGGGCAGGAAGCCCACCACTACTACCACCCTTAGCCAGGGGGCAGGATGCCCACCACTACTACCACCCTTAGCCAGGGGGCAGGAAGCCTACCACTACTACCACCCTTAGCCAGGGGGCAGGATGCCTACCACTACTACCACCCTTAGCCAGGGTGGCAGGATGCCTACCACTACTACCACCCTTAGCCAGGGGGGCAGGATGCCACCACTACTACCACCCTTAGCCAGGGGGGCAGGAAGCCTACCACTACTACCACCCTTAGCCAGGGGGCAGGATGCCTACCACTACTACCACCCTTAGCCAGGGTGGCAGGATGCCTACCACTACTACCACCCTTAGCCAGGGGGCAGGATGCCTACCACTACTACCACCCTTAGCCAGGGGGCAGGATGCCCACCACTACTACCACCCTTAGCCAGGGGGCAGGATGCCTACCACTACTACCACCCTCACCCACGGGGGCAGGATGCCTACCACTACTGCCACCCTTAGCCAGGGGCAGGATGCCTACCACTACTACCACCCTCACCCACGGGGGGCAGGATGCCTACCACTACTACCACCCTCACCCACGGGGGGCAGGATGCCTACCACTACTACCACCCTTAGCCAGGGGGCAGGATGCCTACCACTACTACCACCCTCACCCACGGGGGGCAGGATGCCTACCACTACTACCACCCTCACCCAGGGGGCAGGATGCCACCACTACTACCACCCTTAGCCAGGGGGCAGGATGCCCACCACTACTACCACCCTCACCCAGGGGGCAGGATGCCCACCACTACTACCACCCTTAGCCAGGGGGGCTGGATGCCCTACCACTACTACCACCCTCACCCAGGGGGGCAGGATGCCCACCACTACTACCACCCTTAGCCAGGGGGCAGGATGCCCACCACTACTACCACCCTCACCCAGGGGGGCAGGATGCCCACCACTACTACCACCCTCACCCAGGGGGCAGGATGCCCACCACTACTACCACCCTTAGCCAGGGGGCTGGATGCCTACCACTACTACCACCCTCACCCAGGGGGGCAGGATGCCCACCACTACTACCACCCTTAGCCAGGGGGCTGGATGCCTACCACTACTACCACCCTTAGCCAGGGGGGCAGGATGCCTACCACTACTACCACCCTCACCCACGGGGGCAGGATGCCCACCACTACTACCACCCCCACTCATAGGATGGACAATGCATGACACAACAAGCACACCACAACCTAGGGAATGCAAGATTAAGACATCCCCCACCACCATGACAAGCGTGTGAGCAGGCTGTGTCAAATGCCTACAACACCGAACATGACTTTGAACATACAATGTGACCCCCTAGCACATGTGCCACACATATATGTGTGTGGCACCCACAATGCTAAGCAGCCCATGACCATTGTGGCAATGGGGCCTAAACCCCATCATCACAGTGACCAAAAGGCAAGTGTGGGGTCCATAGCTGAAGCACATTTTGACCATTGTGGCAATGGGGTCTAAACTCCCATCATCACAGTGACCAAAAGGCAAGTGTGGGGTCCATAGCTGAAGCACATTTTGACCATTGTGGCAATGGGGTCTAAACCCCCATCATCACAGTGACCAAAAGGCAAGTGTGGGGTCCATAGCTGAAGCACATTTTGACCATTGTGGCAATGGGGTCTAAACCCCCATCATCACAGTGACCAAAAGGCAAGTGTGGGGTCCATAGCTGAAGCACATTTTGACCATTGTGGCAATGGGGTCTAAACCCCCATCATCACAGTGACCAAAAGGTAAGTGTGGGGTCCATAGCTGAAGCACATTTTGACCATTGTGGCAATGGGGTCTACACCCTCATCATCACAGTGACCAAAAGGTAATTGTTGACAAAGAAAGAGCTGCAACTGCCAAACTGCATGGATCATTCCTGGTCACAGAACCAAAAACTCATCTGTGGCAAAGTAGTGTATGTGTCCCATTGCAACATAAATTGGGGGAGCCAAATACTGCAGTGCAAATGAAACATTCCTTTGGCCATGTGCAGACAAACAACACCCATGGGGGCTGAGACCGTCAACAGTCATCAATGACACAATGACAGAAGTGACCATCAGAATGCAGAACCACATATTTGCACCAATGGGCACACAAATGCAGATACCCTGTGGAGACAGCAGATGTGAGGTGAACAGATACCATACCATGGCAGCAATGGGACACACAAACCATGATCACTGTGCTGACCGATGACCTAGGAGTCCCAGGGACAGCAGGGGAAACACACCAAACAACATACAGCCAATGGCACACCCAAGATATGCCAATGCAGTGGTGCAGATGCACAAACACAAACAGGCAGACCAACACTGTCATCATACACAGCAGGTGAGGGGTGGGGGTGCCAGTGTCCCCAGGCAACAACACAACACATGAGGAGAGCTGAATACCAATCATACAGATGTGCATACACTGCCACACTAAGGTAACTCATGGATCCAAATCCCCTATGTGGGCAAGCAGGCATTGACAGGTGAGAGGGAGCACAAAACACACATGTCACACAGGCACGTAGGAACAACAACTGACACAGCAAGTCACAGACACACCACAGCACCACCCCCAGGGCCCCCACAATGTGGTGACCCTGGGCTGAATAAAAATACCACTGTGATGACAAAGCTAAATGTCGTTCACACTGTGAACCACAGTCAGGTGTCCTGAGCAACTAACTACCATCACACCTACACAAGCACAAATCAATCAGCATGGCCAGTAAGCCAAGGCCAACATGGAGGCAGGGGACTAGCCGGGCAACAACTCTCATCTGCACACACTCAACACCACACCCCTCGACCTCCAACAATGTGCAGCAGTGAAGTACACATGCACTGGTGACATTGCACATGCACCCATGACTATTCCAGGGTGGTGGGTGGGAACCAAGGTGTAGAAACACATCACACATGGACACTCAACAAGACTCCTGAATGTCTGACACACTGCACACTACGCTGTACATGGACATGACGGCAATACCACACCGACCAATGGGATCCCAGCCACAGTCACACACCAATGAAGAAGCCAAGGTCACCCACAAAGAACACACATAGACAACAACCAACATTGCAGCCCGGACCCTAAGGAGTGCCAGCAGTCACACACACAACGTGTCACAATCAACGAAAGATAACACAAACTGGAAATCACATGACAGGGGCAAACAACAAGTGCCAAAGGGAAACCTGACTGTGACCCATCTGCGTCTGCACACAAACTCTGCCCTGACAGCAAACACACCTATGGGTGACACCCTGATGACCAGTAATGTGCCATGCACCCACATCACAGAGAACACAGGGAGAAGACTTTGGGGGAACATAGCTCAAGTCAGCAAGCATCACAAACAGGTACAACACTAGGGATCACAGCATGCGCAGATGAATGGAAGTGAACACACAGACATGCACATACAACACACACCATGGGCGCAGGCAATGTCACACGTGTACACACTGCCATGAGGGGACTCCACTCCTGTGTGAGGAAAGCTGTGCCATATGTTGCCTCAGTAGGGCCCCATCATGTCAGCTGAGCACTTGGTCACACAATCAACAATTAGCACCAAATGAGGGCTCCCATCACATCAGCCTGGTCATGGATGTGCCAACGGAATCATCAGCACAGATCCAACACACTTGTATAGCAATGTTGCACTGACTACACGGATGAGTCCCTCCCCATTGATGCCCAAACCTGCATGTCCACTGGAGATGGCAACACGGTCAGGGAAGTAGACAAATGCAACGATGGCAGGCACAACAGATGTGCAGGGGTGGAAGCCACAGAAATGAAATTGCCAATGTAAGTAGGAAACCCATTGCCAAATACTGAACACATGACACCCTCAGATTTTGCTATTGATGACATGGATACACCACATGATAGGACACATTCCCCCTGGACCACATGGGTTCCTGCACAGTAACACTTCATAATCATGAGACCAGATATCACCATCACTGCAGCAAGGGCATGGTTAGCTGCACCAACAACATGTACATCTGAAGCATGAGCACTAGAGAAAAGAAAGTTGCTTTATTCAGCATATGTGTTGTTTGATAACGACGTCCAGAAGAAATTAGAGCAAAGGCCAATGGCCAGTCCATTGTCAAAGTTCAAACAGGGTGACACTGGCAGATGTCACCCTACGCATGCCTGCACAATACCAGGGACAATCCACTAGGAGGGGCAACCGGGAGGCAGGCCAGGCACCGCAGGGACAGGATCAGGGCTCACCAGGGGGAGTCAGGGGAAGGGGTGGTGGGTGCTGGAGAGCCACTGACAACTGCAGTGGAGGTGTCTGACATGGTGTGTGCCGGCACAACTGGGGGGCATGACACAGATGTCGTGGGTGCCGGCACAACTGCAGTGGACCCTGCAGATGGGGTGGACAGGTCCGCCACTGCAGTGCCCAAGTCAGACAGGGCGGTAGTGGACTCCACTGCAGTGCCTACCTCCAGGGGAGGAGAATGGGGAACAGGCAAGGTGGGTTGGACAGAGGGGGAGGACACCCTCACCACATCAGTGGCACAGACAAGCGCAGCGGGGGTGTGGTGCTGGGAGAGCAAGTGGCAGGGGAGAAGGCCGGAGCATCTTGGGGATGGTATATCTGTGGGTGGGGGAACCTGGGGCAGGGGTGTGGTGGGGGCACCTGTGCAGTGGGGGCCTGAGGGATGGAGGACGGAGACCTTGTGCCTGAGCTGCAGGGCGGTGGCGGGGTCTTGCTCTTAGCACTCCGGGGGGACTTGCGGGTGGGTGCCTCAGTCCGTCTGCGCCTGGGGGAGGGTGTCCGGGGGCGAGGTGCACTCTGCTCCGTGTGGGGGGGCTTCCTCTTCCCCCGGGATGCTGGAGCAGCTTCATCGGTGGGGAAGAGGCCGAGGTCACAGAGGAAGAGCTGCTGTGACTTTGGGGTTGCAGGTGAGGCAAGGGAGGGTGCTTTGGAGGGAGAGGGAACTGAGGACTGCGCAGTGCGTGTGGATGCGTGTGTGTGTTCCAGGGCCCCATCCCCTGTGAGTCTGGCTTCAGTCCCCTGAATGTGCGTGCATGTGCGTTTTGTCATTGGCGTGTGTGTCAGTGTGCTGGATCGGTGTGTGCTGGTGTGTGCCTGTGCCAGTGTGTGTGTGCCTGGGATGGGTAAGGTGCTGGGGAGTGTGGATGGAGCAGAGGCAGGAGGGGTGAGGGACCGTTTGAGGAGGGACACTGCTGCCGTCAGGGAGGAGTCCATGGACCTATTGCCCCTCTGTAGGTCAGACATGCCCGATGAGATGCCCTCCATGAACGACACCAGCTGAGTCAACAGCGCGGTGTGCGCATGGAGGACACTCAGCATGGCTGTCTGCCCTACATGGAGCTGGCAAAGGAGGTACACAGACTCCTCACTCAGGGCAGCAGGGGACACAGGGGCAGGGGGTGCGGTGCCTGGCCCAAAGGAGACACGCTCCCGGACATGGGAGCCTCCACGGACCTGGGGAATGGGAGCCGATGGGAGGGCGGTGGTGGTGCTGGTGGTGGCGGGGACAGCAACACTAGCTGGGGTGTGGTGGCTGCTGACACCCGCCTCCACAAGGGAGTCATCCTCCGAGTTGCTCTGGTCCTCAGCTGAGGTGGATGCTGCTGAGGACTCCTCGGTGTGGCTCCCCTCGCCCTCCGTGCCACTGGGTCCCTCCGACCACTCCTCGGCTGCTGACCCAGTCTGGCTCTCCGGCTCCTACTGGTCCGTGGAGCTGTCCCCTTCCGTGGCCGTGGATGTATCTGCAAACAATGGGGAAACAGACAGACATCAGTCACCTGCACATAACGCACACACCACTGTGAGCACAGCACATCACAGAGCAAGCCCTGGCATCATTAGTTGTACATTGCTAAAAGTGCACTAATTGAACAGGAGAAGTCAATTGTCAGTCTGATGCCAAGCATGGCACTCACATCCCACATGGCCTTGCACCCATCTGTCTGGTGTCTGTTGGATTGCAACACCCCAGTGTTGACACATGCACCAAGTACACAGTAGTTGGACAGTGCAGAGGACACGGTGTGGACACATCACAGCTCTTGCCACTGAGTCAGTACAGGTTTACGGATGTAAGGGATGCCCAGAGTCAAATAGGAAATGCATGTGATGCATACCAGCGACAGACACCATGATGCACCCATGTCCTGATAGCCAGCGCCACTATGGTGTGCATGTAGCACATGTCACTCCCCTGCAGGATCACCAATCAGTAGACACATGCCATGGCGGAGGCATGACTGCAAAGTCATACATCACTGTCTCAGTGATGTATGACTTTGCAGCCAGACAACAACACTCTGCACTGTGTCACAATAGTAGGTCATGGGGAATGCAAGTCCTGGAGCTGCACAAGTGCACATGTACATCCCCCACAACACATCCTCTTAACCCTCATCTGTCCAGGTCATACCTATTGGACATATGGGAGACCTGTGACACTACCCTCTGAACCTGAGCCCCTCACACTCTGCTGTGCATGGGGAACAGCTGCCTGAACTTCACATTTACATGCCCCAGTCTGCATGGGCAGCTGATCAGACACCTATGTGTCACACAAGTATCGTCTCCTATGGTCACATCTCCAGTGGCATGCTGAGCCCCTACCAAGAAACTCCACAGCAGTCCTGGCGACTAATCCACAGCACACTGACACAGAGGCAGACACCTGAGGGGTCAAATCACTGTGCACAATGTGTCCTCTGATACACGGGAGTGGGAGTACAGAGTGTATTGTATGGCCTGGAGTAGGCATGACTGTCCAGCCCCACATGAATGAGGGATGAGCCCTGGACTGTAGGCAGCTGGCTAAGTATGTGTGACACACGTCATATACATACTCCTGGGGCCCAAACATTGTTCCCACCACGCAGCATGGGTGTGTGCCAGGTACCCCAGCCACATGTGGTGGATCAGCTCAGCAATTGGACCACAGATCAAAGTAACACGCTGAACACATGTCAGAATACAGGCATTGTGTAAGCAATGGACCCACCCATGATGCCCACCACAGAGTCAGGGAAACAGATGCTGTCTCCCACCTTGAGTCAAGCAAACTGCAAGGACACAGTCCTAAGTGACAGAATTCCCTGCATGTAAGGGCCACACCTGGGTATCAGATGAGGAGTGGGCAGTGCACAATAGAGGGACATGGCTCCTGGACAACATGACTGCTGTACTGTGGCAGTTCAACCAGGCCCGAGGAGGGCACATAGCATGTTAGACAGAGTACACAGTGCAGTCTTTGACTCACCCCCTCCTTGCTGCTCTCTGGCCTTCAGCTGCCCATCCAGGTCTGGAAAGACCACCGCCAGGATCCTGAGCATGTGGGGGGTCAGGGTCCGTGTTCCGCCCCTCCTGCGAGGAGGCGACAGCTTCAGCTGGACCCGTGCAATCCTCCGGGTCCAGCCCCGAAGGTCCTGCCACCTCTTTTGGCAGTTGCGGATCCGGCGCTTGTAGACCCCCACGGACCGGACAGCCCGGACGATGTCCTTCCAGATCTCATGCTTCCGATGGGCAGAAGCCTGTCAGGATGACAAAGTGATAAGGCCATTACTACACATGCAACATATCCGTGCATGACACAGTTGCATATACATGTCGCAATCACAGGGGCACATGGTGTACCCAGGCAGTGCACGGCTGCCCATGGACAGTTTTCCAGAAGTCACTACATGGTATCATTGCATGGGGAGTAAAACCCTGTTCAGAAGCACTGTCACTGCACCATACCTGTCCAGTGCAAGTCACTACACACTATGGGGGGTGACAACTACTCAGTGAGCCTGCTAGCCAGTGGTGTGCTGACTCTCAGCCTTGCTAGTCAGACAAAATGCACATTCAGAAAGGCAGTGCACAGAACACTCACCTGCTCCCCTGGTGTCCCATACAGCTTGCTGTACTGTGGAAGTAGGCTGTCCAGCAGGGCCTGGTTCTCTTCAAGGCTGAAGGCTGGGGCTCTCTCCACAGTACGTGCCATTGCAGGGTCCAGAGGGGCAGAGACAGCAGCAGTGCAGTGGCAGATGTCGTCCTGGAGCATGTAGTGCAGGCAAGTGGGCTCTCAGGGGAACATGCAGCAATATATATGTGCTGGAGAGGCAGATACTGTCCCTTGTGTCCAAAGTGATAGGTCCAAGTCGTTTGCATCTTCTGAATCTGGCCAATCCATGGAATAGCAGCACCAAAACACGCCCACAGCATCCTTCAAAATTTCAACTTCATGACATACATGATTTTGCAACATTGTTGTGGGTGACCAACTGATTTTCCAGCAACCGACTCGTTCGAATATTCGAAAACGCGTCCGTTGCCAGGCAAGCCCATTGTCAATGGGTGCGCACCGATCGGTCCATTGAGGTACAACGCGCACAGGGGTACAACGCGTACCCGCACACATTGAAAGCAATGGGCCGGCCGGAGGCACCGATCGGTCCATTGCTGTTCAACGCGCACAGGGGTACAACGCGTACCCGCACACATTGAAAGCAATGGGCCGGCCGGAGGCACCGATCGGTCCATTGCAGTACAACGCGCACAGGGGTACAACGCGTACCCGCACACATTGAATGCAATGGGCCGGCCGGAGGCACCGATCGGTCCATTGCAGTACAACGCGCACAGGGGTACAACGCGTACCCGCACACATTGAATGCAATGGGCCGGCCGGAGGCACCGATCGGTCCATTGCAGTACCAACGCGCACAGGGGTACAACGCGTACCCGCACACATTGAATGCAATGGGCCGGCCGGAGGCACCGATCGGTCCATTGCAGTACAACGCGCACAGGGGTACAACGCGTACCCGCACACATTGAATGCAATGGGCCGGCCGGAGGCACCGATCGGTCCATTGCAGTACAACGCGCACAGGGGTACAACGCGTACCCGCACACATTGAATGCAATGGGCCGGCCGGAGGCACCGATCGGTCCATTGCAGTACAACGCGCACAGGGGTACAACGCGTACCCGCACACATTGAAAGCAATGGGCCGGCCGGAGGCACCGATCGGTCCATTGCTGTTCAACGCGCACAGAGGTACAACGCGTACCCGCACACATTGAATGCAATGGGCCGGCCGGAGGCACCGATCGGTCCATTGCTGTTCAACGCATCACTGTACATGTGACTGGCATATGTCAGCATGCCTGTCTCAGATGGACATATGCCAGCCACAGATAGCTCCCAGGGAGTGAGGGGCACACCTACATCACGACAGCCTGTCCAAACCTTATCATAAGGCATGTAAGGCTGCATTTCCTATTGTGTGTATGTTGGTGTACATGTTGTCCTGTGGGTGTCACCTGTGGGCAGCCACCCCCAGGCTGTGCACGTGTTCATGGGGACAGGATCCTGGGTGTTACGTGTACGTGACCACTGTGATGTGCAACTGTTCATATCTGTGCATGTGCCATGGTCACATTTCACAGTGGTGTTTGTGTATGTCATGTCACATACCCCGTGAGTCCCATGTGGGACGGTATGTTTGAGCCAGGGTGTCCCAGTGGCACAATAGTGATGGCCCTCCACAGTCTTTGTGCATGTAGTGTTTACAATGTCTCTGATTTCATGTGCACAATGGGAGACAGTCTCCACATCCACGTTGTGTGTGCATGGACTCTGATGTTGTGCGTGTGTGTCACAGACGTCCATGGCTCTCCTGCCATGGCAAGTGTAGCCACTACCTGTGGGGGTCATGTTTGTTTTGTTGTGGTGTACACATGATACTCCAGGTGATGCCAGTGTCCATGTGGCATTACAGGGTCCCTGGGAATGTGCCTGTCGTTGAGCTGTGGTGCCTGGGGCACATCTGTCCTCACATGTCACTGGGGGGGTGACTGTGACACAGCATCATGATATCCAATGGGCCAACCTGGGACAAATTGATGCCACCTGTAGGACCGTGTTGACAGATGTTGGCCATGTATGTACCATACATGTCGTTCCGGTACTGCACACTTCATGTAGTTGTGCCTCATGATGATGTATGTTGGGATCTTGAGTGTGTTCAATGCCGCATATGTGGGGTGACTGACGATCTTGCTTACTTCTCCTCTGCACTGCAGGGCTCCTGCTGTCCATCGGCCATTCCCAGACCTGGCAACGATGGTGGAACGGGACAGCATCCGACGGTACCGCTTCACCAGGCAGCTGATTGAGGATTTGGCAGTGCAGTTGTCCCCACATTTGCAGCCTGGCCGGCCGTATCCTACAGCGCTGACCCCCAAGGTGAAGGTGATGGCAGCCCTACACTTCTTTGCCACCGGTACCTTCCAACATACTGTGGCGTCTGCTGGTGGGATGTCACAGACCATGTTCAGCCGTGTGCTCCGCGATTTCTTGGCGGCAATGTTGCTCTTCCTGAACCGGTACATCTATTTCCCTAGACTGCGACGACTCACTGACGTGAAGAGTGACTTTTATGCCCTGGGGAGGATGCCGCATGTCATTGGCTCCATTGATGGGACACATGTGGCTTTGGTACCACCACAGGCCCAGGAGCAGGCCTACAGGAACCGCAAGCACTACCACTCGGTCAATGCACTGGTGGTGTGTCTTGCAGACATGACCATCACACACGTGTGTGCCCGTTTCCCTGGTTCAGCACACGATGCCTTTGTGATGAGGAGTAGTCGCATCCCCAGGTTGATGGCACAGATGCAGAACCAGCGTGCCTGGCTTGTCGGTGTGTACTGACTTTGTGCCATTGTGTGTGATCTGATCTGTAGTATTCCGCCCACTTTTCCAAGTCAGCTGATGTGCACTTGTCTGTCCGTAGGTGACTCGGGATACCCCAACATGCCGTGGTTGCTGACACCCCTCAGGAACCCTGTGACACCTGCCCAGATGCGCTACAATGAGGCACATGGTCGGACCAGGAGAGTGATTGAGCGGACCTTTGGTCTCCTGAAGAGCCGCTTCCGCTGCCTGGACAAGACCGGAGGGTCCCTCCCATATGCCCCTGCGAAAGTGTGCAAGATTATCATCGTCTGCTGCATGCTCCACAACCTGGCAGTGCGGAAGGGAGTTGCCTCTCATCCAGGATGACGATGACCAACATCCGCCACCTGTGGAGGATCCTGGCCTGGACCACGATGCCAGTGACTGATGATGATGATGATGGTGATGGTGATGTCCGCACACAGCTCATCACCAACTTCTTTAGCTGAATGTGAGTATCCTGAGGTGTCATGTGAATGATGTGAGTTGGCATGATGTGTGGGTGGTGCTCTGGTGCTGTTGGAGTGTGTCCATGGGCTACTTGACAGGATGTGTGTTGCGATGTGTGGTGACAGGTGGGCTGTACTCCCCAACAGTGTTGACATGCTAACTTGGTTCTGGGTGGGTATCTTGTAACATGTATTGTGCATGAGTTTTGCTGTTCTGTCCTGTACTGCATTGCTTTTGACTGTGTGTCATTTCTGTCCTTCACAGGGTACTTTCAGATTCGTTTGGTCAACTGTGTCCACCGACGACGTGATTGCACATCCAGGCTGGTAGCTGTTGTGTCCCTACAGGTGATGTGCGCCACACCCATGGACTTCCTTCTGTCTACAGTTGTTGACTGTGTGCCCGCTACCAGGTGGGGTTACCTTGCATCTGTAGTGGTTACGGCATGTTGCTACTGTGTAATAAACCTGTGCTTCACTTAGTGATGTGCGTTGTCTGTGGTCACACATTTGACTGCCATTTGCTTACTGCACCTGTGGGCTACTTGACTACAACTGGGAATGGGTGTGGTGTCTGTGCATTGCACCGTCTTCCCTGGCAACATCAGTGTAGGCAATGAGTCAGATGGCCTAGGTGTGTATGTGTTGTGTAGCCCTGGTGGTGTGTCTCCCTCATATGTGTCACGTTGCCTGTACTCACATGCCTGTGTTGTCCTTGCTGTTGCAGTTCGCATTCACAGTGTAATTTTGCTGTTCATCATCCCCATAACAGCACCCACGTTGGAATCACGACAGAGGCAAGTATGGTGTATTATTGTGTTTATTGTGATACATCTGTGATAATAGTGCATAGGATGGATTGTGCTGTACATGAATCTTGCAATCCCAAGTTCCTAGATGAATAGAAAGTCCAGGTAGACAGGATCCCCAGTATCGGGGCCACAGTTGTCTGACACATTGTTCCAACTTGTACTCCCCATGCAATGTGTGGGAGTAGTGTTGCCATCAACAGGGTGAACAGTCTGTGCACAAAGGCGAAAATCCAGAACAGGTTCAGGCTTCCTGGGAGTTGCGCTTGGCCATCAGCCTCTCACTTTCCCCTCCTCGGACGACCCCTCTTCTTGGGGGGGGGCCCTCAAGTGCAGGCTGCTGCGGTGCAGGGGACTCTCCGCCAGAGTCCTCCTCCTCCCTGTGGCAGTTGCAGTTTGTTCGGTACCAGATGTTGTTGGCACACAGGGAGGTGTGGACTGGTTGCTGTTCATCTGGCGGAGGCATTGTAAAATGTCCCTGTGCACCGCCGTCATCTCATGTAGTACATCCCACTTGGACTCCACGCGGGACATGTGGGAGTCCACACGTGACATGTGTGACTCCACGTGGGACATGTGGGAGTCCAAGCGGGCATGATGGGCAGCCTGCTGCTGTTTGATGTCTCTGAGGAGCCCCACTACCTGGCTGAGCTCTCCGGTGCTGGACTGGTACGCATCAGCTATGCGTACCAGTTGTGGGTCTTCATGCACACCAGCAACGTCTGCAAGCAGCGACCTCTGTCTCCCACCCCTCCCACCACCCCTGCTGACATGTGCAGTGTGTGCAGTTGCACGCACAGATAACCCTGGTCCACCTTGGGGGTTGGTGGTGGTGGTGGTGTCCATGGCCCCAGGTTGGTCCAGGGTCACTGCGCTGGTGTTGTTCCTTATTCTGTCCATGTCGGCAGGGATGGTATTCGTGGTGACAGTCGTTGGAGGGGTGGGTGCAGGGGGTGCAGCTGGTGGACCTGCTGGTGCTGCAGCTGGTGGTCCTGCTGGTGCAGCATGTTGACTTGCACCGGATGTGCCAGGTTGTTCTTCATCGTCCGAGGAGGACAGAGGCTGTACTGACGCCAGTGAGCTCGGCATCCTCTTGAGCCTGGGACTGGGACTCCTCAGCGTCTGCTGCTGTGTCCCTATCATCACCTGTTTTTGGGAGACACAAACAATGTATGTCATGTTTCTGCAGGCATCAGTGGTTGACACACCTGACAGTTGTGACTGTGCCTCGGGGTGCGGGCCTGTACATTGTATTGTCCTAAGTCGTCACAGTCAGGGGTTGATATTGGTGTGGCACATTGTCCTGCATTATTTGGGCATTTCTATGTATTCTCTGGGGTGTGAACATGGTCTGCATTGATTGTGTTTGGTTGACAGCCAGACCTCCTTCCCACCCACCCACCCACCCAGTCAGTTATCCCACCATGGAACGTGCTTGCATTGCAGGGAGTGTAAGTTGTCTCTCAGGATGTCAGTCAGTGGTGTCCTGCTGTTTGTTGGTGCACAGTTGCCAGCAGGGCCTTGTGCTCCCCACAGCAGTAGCCAGTGTCAGCCATCTTGTGAGTCCTTCTCCACTCCCTGTGATGTGAGCATGGTTCAGGGTGGTGTTGATGGGCCAGTTGTGGGGGTGACCAATATCAGTGACTACGACTCCCATCATGCTATTGCCTCCACCCCCTTCCCAGCATGCCCATGCTTCCTTCCTTTTGACTCTGCTTCCCTGTGGGGTGGGCTGGCTGTGCTGACAGGATGGCTGGGAGTGTTGTCCTGGCAGTTGTTTGGCTAAGAGTCCCAAGAGTGTCCCTGTGCTTCACACAACATAACCCAGGGTGGTGGTGCTTTGTGGGATCTTGTGTTAGGATGGAGGGCATTGCATTCTACCAGGTGGGTACTGTGGAGTTTGTGTTGGGGGGGGGGTGTGAGGGAGGTGCTGGTGACTATGGTCAGTGCTGCAAGTCCCCCTTCCCACCCAGCTAGCCGGATATCCCACCATGGAACGTGCTTGCATTGCAGGGAGTGTAAGTTGTCTCTCAGGATGTCAGTCAGTGGTGTCCTGCTGTTTGTTGGTGCACAGATGCCAGCAGGGCCTTGTGCTCCCCACAGCAGTAGCCAGTGTCAGCCATCTTGTGAGTCCTTCTCCACTCCCTGTGATGTGAGCATGGTTCAGGGTGGTGTTGATGGGCCAGTTGTGGGGCTGACCAATATCAGTGACTACGACTCCCATCATGCTATTGCCTCCACCCCCTTCCCAGCATGCCCATGCTTCCTTCCTTTTGACTCTGCTTCCCTGTGGGGTGGGCTGGCTGTGCTGACAGGATGGCTGGGAGTGTTGTCCTGGCAGTTGTTTGGCTAAGAGTCCCAAGAGTGTCCCTGTGCTTCACACAACATAACCCAGGGTGGTGGTGCTTTGTGGGATCTTGTGTTAGGATGGAGGGCATTGCATTCTACCAGGTGGGTACTGTGGAGTTTGTGTTGGGGGGGGGGTGAGGGAGGTGCTGGTGACTATGGTCAGTGCTGCAAGTCCCCCTTCCCACCCAGCTAGCCGGATATCCCACCATGGAACGTGCTTGCATTGCAGGGAGTGTAAGTTGTCTCTCAGGATGTCAGTCAGTGGTGTCCTGCTGTTTGTTGGTGCACAGTTGGCAGCAGGGCCTTGTGCTCCCCACAGCAGTAGCCAGTGTCAGCCATCTTGTGAGTCCTTCTCCACTCCCTGTGATGTGAGCATGGTTCAGGGTGGTGTTGATGGGCCAGTTGTGAGGCTGAGCAATGTCTGTGACTACGACTCCCATCATGCTATTGCCTCCACCCCCTTCCCAGCATGCCCATGCTTCCTTCCTTTTGACTCTGCTTCCCTGTGGGGTGGGCTGGCTGTGCTGACAGGATGGCTGGGAGTGTTGTCCTGGCAGTTGTTTGGCTAAGAGTCCCAAGAGTGTCCCTGTGCTTCACACAACATAACCCAGGGTGGTGGTGCTTTGTGGGATCTTGTGTTAGGATGGAGGGCATTGCATTCTACCAGGTGGGTACTGTGGAGTTTGTGTTGGGGGGGGGTGAGGGGAGGTGCTGGTGACTATGGTCAGTGCTGCAAGTCCCCCTTCCCACCCAGCCAGCCGGATATCCCACCATGGAACGTGCTTGCATTGCAGGGAGTGGAAGTTGTCTCTCAGGATGTCAGTCAGTGGTGTCCTGCTGTTTGTTGGTGCACAGTTGCCAGCAGGGCCTTGTGCTCCTCACAGCAGTAGCCAGTGTCAGCCATCTTGTGAGTCCTTCTCCACTCCCTGTGATGTGCGCATGGTTCATGGTGGTGTTGATGGGACAGTTGTGGGGGCGGAGCAATGTCTGTGACTGCGACTCCCATGATGCTATTGGCTACACTGACTTGGCCAGCATACACAGAATTCCTTCCTTTGAGTGGTCTTCACTGTGTGTTGGTGTTGTTGTGGTGGCTACATGTGTGGATGTGTTTGTTAGTTCTATTTGTGCCACTGCCTAGCTGTAGTTGTGGTTGTGTTTGTACATGTGTTGGCACGGTTGGATGTGACTTTTTTGATGGCATGTGTTGTGTTTCTCTGACTGACATACACATTTTGGGATGATTCTGTTCTGGTTG
>CAWUFW010018526.1:0-218345 GCA_963921515.1 Calotriton arnoldi
GCGGTACAGGTTAAATGGACTTCCATCTGTGAGAAAGTAAGTTTATCGCTCTAACATACAACAATACATTCCAGCCTCAAAGGTCAAGGTCCTCAAAGATTTCCTAGAATACTAAACCTTTACAAAAGCCTGCACTCTCCCAACTCACGTAAAAGGTGCTACATTAGACTAGATTATCTCCAGAGATAAGGCTGTTAAAATAAACTCAATTGATCCATGCGACTGGTCGGACCACCACATCATAACCTTCCAAGTATCTGTCATAAAAAAGAAAATAACTTCGCAATCCGTCAAACTCAAACAGTGGGCTTAAACAATGAGAATCTAGTAGCTCGCTGTGAGAGGGATCTACACCCACCTAATATGTGAACGAACTTACAGATCACTATAATTCTACAGTGAAATCAATGCAATCGCTCTTTTAAAACTGAAAAGAGTACCGGATAAAGATAAAAAATCCTTGGTTCAAAGGAAATGGAGCCAGCACTCATCATCCTCCCAGCTACAACTACTAAGACAAGAAACAAATACAACAAAAGTATTCTCAGATAAAAAAAAAAAATTCTTTAAAAAGGAACTTGTAATGCCAAAAATAGACCTCGTAAACTCTTCAAAATGATTTAAACAACAATCTAATAAGCTGGCCAAATCCTAGCAAGAATCAACAAAATCCCAACTAAGCTGTGAGGTATTCTCAGCCTCCTTTGCATTCAAATCCAACTCCTTGGACAGTGAGCTCAAGATAGCCACAGATACACTCGCTAACCCTTGGACATCCCAATTTTATCCATTACACTCACCACAGGCAAAGACTAAAAATAAAGCACAATGGTCGGATTTCAAGCTATATGACCACAATGATATTGCCAGATTCCTTTCGACTATAAAACCAAATAACCACTACAATGATCCTCGCACTTCAAAATCCTTGAAGATACTCAACTAATTTGTTGACCCAATTTGGAAACTATAAATCAATGCTTCTCTGTCACAAGTTTCCTTACCAGACTGCCTAAAAACAGGACAAGTCCTTGAAGTCTTTAAAAAAAAAACGGACAGGAAACCCCGCCGACTCAAATAATTTTGGGCCATTGACCAATATTCCTCTATTGGCCAAAGTGCTAGA
This sequence comes from Calotriton arnoldi, assembly GCA_963921515.1. NCBI lineage: Eukaryota > Metazoa > Chordata > Amphibia > Caudata > Salamandridae > Calotriton > Calotriton arnoldi. Next base: position 1,127 of record CAWUFW010018526.1, read on the forward strand.
AAAATGTGTGCAACAGCTGAGCCAAAACATTACGAAATTTAATCTGCTAGACGAATGCCAATCTGAGTTCAGACCAGGTCATAGTACGGAAACAGCAATAATAATGCTCTACTGGCACTAGATCACAACGAAACAGGTCTATTAGTTCTTCTTGACTTGTCATCTGCATTTGCCATGGCAAACCATGAAAAACTACTAGCCCAACTAGAAAACCGGATGGGGTTATCGGAAACCGTGCTAGATTGATTTAAATCCTTCTTGCATCACAGAACTCAAAGATTTTTGGTTAACCAAGATCTGTCATTATCATTCCCCAATTCAATTGGTGTTCTGCAAAGCTCAACATTATCCCCCCACCACTTATTAACCTATATGTCGAGCCACTAACTGAAATTCTACAGCACGCTAACACATTCTTTCACATGTACGCGGATGACACCCACATTTATATGAAGATTTCATCGCTGGAGGAGATCAAGTCAATGAATGATACCTTAAAGATGACCTTACAATAGTTAACTAGCAATAAACTAAGACATGCAAAAAACAGACTTCCTTTTATGATCACCACCTCCCAAAAGCTCCCCTGATGTTAAGGAATTGACCAAGATGATCACTGCTCTAAATTGTACCCCGGTCCTGGTTGACTCAACCAAATCACTACAAATTACGCTTGATAAGAATCTAAACATGCAAACTCACATCAACTTGATGGCAAAAAGCTACCGCTTTCACTTAAGCTATCTAAGGAAATTGAAACTGTTCATTGCAACAACAGAGCTCAAATTGGCAGTCCAGGCATTAGTCATCTTGAGGATCGAATATGGCTGCACAACACCATCAGGTTTGCTCAAGATCTCCACAGCTCCACTAAAAGAAAGTCTCAATGCGACCGCGAGACTCATAACAGGGTCTAGAAAATTTGACCACATTTCTCCACATCTGAAGGCTCTAAACTAGCTACCATAAGAAGCCAGAATTCAACTTAAATTGGCATGTATTACACACAAAGCGCTCCACTACAAAACGCTGATGTACCTAGCTCAAAAAAATTAAGACATCAGGGAGCGGCATACCATCTTGGAGTGCCAGGGACCTAATGATGAAAATCGCCCATCTTTCAGAAGAAGGAAACTTATGACTGAGCTTACTCCGGAGCTGCCCCAAGAATCTGGAACTCGCTTCCTCCTAACATTAGAAGAATTCCGACCACATCAGTTTTCAAGAAGGAAGCAAAGATCTTTCCAATGAGCACATTCCTACAATAGCCAACGGCAGAACAATTACATCGATGTCTACTAGTGAATGCGTTTCCTAGTCCTTATGGGTATGGAATCTGCTTTCTCCATCAGGGCCCTAGTTTTAGCATAACAGAAGAGCCAAGATAGAGCATAACAGAACTCTCCAGTTTATCAGGGAGTTACTCACGAAACTATCAGTCAGAAGTATATGGCCAGTATGTCATTAATGTATATTGTGTCTTTTCTAAGTACATTTGAGTGAACTTTGAGATTCATTTAGTCTACGTGTTACATGCGTATGGTAAAGTTTTTACTCAGACTACTCATATTATTTGTTTTATCTGTGTGTTGGATGCCTTCTCTCTTTGACTGTCGTAACAGTTGATACTATGTAATTGTGAAGGTCTCCGATACCCAATGGGTCATGTTCACGCTATATAAAATGCTGAATAGAATGAATAAAATAAATAAAGTGCAATATATACCCAGACAGTGTTAAGTGTAAAAATTAGAAAGTAATATTACAAAATGGGAAATAAATATATTACAAAATGTGCCACATTAATGCCGCATAACTTGCCTTTTCATGCCACATAATTTAGTATACCCTGCTGCATAATTTGGTCCTCCCCTGCCCCATAATTCTAGTGGCCCAAACTTTAATACAGTGCTTACAATGTGCAGGTACTGTCCGATACTGAGTACCTTCACTCCTTTAATTTGAAATAGAGAGCACATGCACTGGTGCAATACTTTCAATGGGAGAGTATCAGCACTTCTCAGCAGCAATTACTATGGGATAGTGAGCACCTGAAAGGGCTTTAAGTGGGATGAAAATACTGGGGAGTCTCTAAAAGGGGTGTTGCAACCCCGGTAAAGGGCATGGCCAACACAATTAGGAGCAGGGCCTAAATCATGATAACTAGAACAGTGTGCTCTAGAAATTCATAGTCACATTCAGCAAATGGTAATAAAATCGCAAAAGGCATATTTACAATAAAAAAACAAAGCATATACAAATCTAGGACTATAAATATTGCATTAATATACCTCTATGGTTAACTGGCAGCTGTGCTGGGGTGCCTGTTCTCTCTGATCAGAGCTAAACTGATGGTAGCCTGTTCTGAGTCCGTGCTGCCTTACCATATAAACTATTATTGGGCGCAATGTCCTACATTTTCATTTGCCTTCCTTGTTCAATTCCCAGGCCCACGCTCGCTTACAGTTTTATCTTCAAGAGCAATGTTTTAGTTTTGGGTCGGTAGCTATCCACTAGTAACAGGCTCCATAGATCAACTAAAGGCATCAACAAGCATTTATCTGGGAATTAGGGTCTAGCTGCAGTTCCTGGATCAACTGTTTGGTCCTGCTTTGGACAAACTGGAATTACACGCCGAGTGGTAATCAAACTGACATTAACACATTGAACAAAAATGGAGTTCATTATCTGAGCCGTGGGACCCGACTAAGATAATCTTAGGAGAAATAAAATTGGCAAGCCATTAGGTAGTGCACATTGTCTTTAGGATAAAAAGTCTGATATGTTTTACTATAATTTAAAATATCAACTTATGTAATTCGCTACTGTAAATAGCAGGTGCCCTAACAACTTAGAATGTTTCAAGTTGTGATCTATTTTGCAGGGGGAAACAGGTTCTCACTCGTCCCCTTCCCCCCCACCTCCACCCCTTCCGTAGCTCCTACTCCATATCCTCTCTGACCCAAGACCTCCTGCCTAGTAATGGCATTTTGTCCCAATTGCAGTGAAAATGGTGCCTTTTCTTTACCAAGTTTTCTTCTGCGGTGGGTGGAATGGAAGGTGACCAATGTGGAGCGGGAGGAGCATGAATAGGCAAAAGTGACAGGGGGAAACATATGGTCCGCACAACAAGTATTTGTGGCCCCCAAGGAGACCTAGCAGTAGAAAGAGGGTGCTGTGTTTGCCCAGTAACTTGCAAAGAAATAAATGGTTTAGGATAGACAAAGTAAAAATATTAAGAAATGTCAACTTTTGTGGAAATGGTTGGAAGCTGCCTCCTAAATAGGGAAAGTTGGTGCAATCGTTCATGCAACTCATCAACCCTTTTCTGATGGTTCAAATACGCATAACCTACTCAAACTAGTTTTAAAATCATAAGTGGTTAGAGGTCTGCAGCTTCCAAGCGCTGAACATCATAGATACTGTTAATAAAGATGTAAACGCCCACTTTCAATGCTCTGTTTTATCTCTCGTCCCAGTGTATCAGCTTTTGTCAAGCTTACCTAAATATACATAGATTGTTTATTAAACAATGTGTCATTATAAACAAAACAGTAAAATACAGATAATGCTAAACAAGAGAAAACAAACATTTTCATTTTCGTTAAAATTCAACAGGCTAAGACAGTTACCAAACCAAAACCCATCACAAAAATATTTGTCGTGCCCTCTGCCTGCCGTTAGATCACGTATAGAGCAAGGTAGAGACTATGGCCCTGATGGAGCAAGGACTCACAAATGAGACTTGCTCGGAGGCAATCTTCTCACAGTATTAATTTATTAACCTTTGTATTGTTCATACTAATAATTGCATACACGAATACAAGTAGAAAGGAAGCTTGCCTATATGTTATAACTAATAAATAACGCTTGTCTGTTCTAAAATGGCCGCTAAAGCGCGGGAATCTTTTTTGCGCATGTGTCAACCATATCACGTGGTGTGACGTCTTTCTTTGCTTGGTGGGAAATTCTTGCTTCTGCGCAGTGTGTATTAAAATGGCTGCTTTATGTTTTCACGTGCTACAGCTTGCTCTCATGTTGCAATTAAACTGTGGTATTCTAACGCTATTAACGCGGGATAGAATTTATAAGTAAATGGGAATAGAAAGAGTGGGTATACAGTGAAACAATTTATTTGTGATTTTAATATTTTCTTCTTTGACTTTTATTAGTTCGTAAATTGGGCCTGGGGTTGGTGAACTGAAACTCGAGAGACAATGGTTCTGCGCATGCGTCCTACACGACTGCCCAGAGAAAAGGATGAAGTCAACCTGGACGTCGTCCAAGGCCATGACCTGATGGCCAACACTGCTGTACCCATGATGTCCCTACTGAAAAGAAACAAATTATATGAACAATGTATAAACTTTGTCGTGAGACGGGTGGGAAATAAAGCAAATGTATTAATTGTGATGGGCGGTATTTTTAAACAATGGGCTTAAAGAAATTGAACCAAATCGATATGGTGTGAGGATCAACCCCCTGTCCAATCAGAAGTAGTGGGCCCATATTTTTGCAACATTAATGGGAGGTACATGGGTGTAGAAGGGTATAATAGATATAGTATTAGCAAATTAGTTAGCATTAGAACGCTCAGGCGGAGTTGAGCTAGAGGCGTAAGCTCCAGACGTACAAGCTGATCGATTGCAGACTGAACCGCGGTCCAGAGAGGTCCTGAGGAGGGGGTGGCGGAGTCCATTAGAAGGAAGACACGGGAGAATTCGAGGAGAAGCGAAGTACCAGAGAGGGGAACGACGCAGGCGTCGTTGATAGAGAGGTTACCGGTCCTGTCCTGAACCTGGAGGAGGTCTTTGCTCTTCATCCTTCCTGGGTCCTATCTTTTCCAACTCCTTTGGCCAAGGGGTTTGGTTCTCGCACTTTTAGGTAAATATAAATGCAAACCTTAGTTGCGCTGCTGTCTCCATCTTTCTTCTTTCTGAGGAACCGTCATTGATCGATAAATTGATTATGCTTCATCCTTGATATACGATTAAGTATCATGTGGTTCTGTATTTTACTCTGCTAAATCTTTAGATAAACATTTTAAAACTTCCTGACTCAGTGATTATTTCAGGATTATGTATTTTAATGAATGTCACTCATTTTAAATTTCCCAATTGGCAAGGGGTCCATTGGTAAGTCATTACTCTTCAATCAGAAAAGTAATTGGTAGCAGGGATTTTGATAAAGAGTACAACTGACCCACCAGCGGAAATTGCTAGCGTAGTATGAATGTATGGGCCCAAGTGAGTATTTGGTGTATGAATGTTCATTGCTAGTAACCCGCTGGATCAGCCCAAGTCCAGACACATATTTGTAATTCCAGTTTATTCTTATACCAAATACTGGATTTCAAGGACCATGGTTTTCACAACCCAAATCGAATGGGTTGTGCAATGCTTATTATGCTCTAATTATAAGAACTCGATTCACTCAGTTTGTATTTGCCTTTTTCCGCTTTAAGCAAGCAGATCCATAGAACTGCAGCAGCACTGTTTGTAAAAGTAACGAGTTGCATTAAATTGCGCATGTATCTCCAAAACAGCACTCTAAGATTGAAGACAGAATCTAGTCCTGTCCCTGCCAAGTGCTGTCCGTGACTCACCTTTTTCCATGGGGTGTCTGCATAGGGATGATTTTAGTTTAGTTGTAAATACCAACACATCCAGCAGGAACGGAGAGGTTCACAGGATATCACAAGAGGCAGCTGCAGGAGGCTCCAAAGTTACTCTAGCCATGTTACTCAAAGCAAGCAGAGAAAGGCAGGGTTGGATTGGGACCAAAAATAGGCCTGGGCGCCCCCTAAAAAAGTGACGCACATTCTAGGAGAGGGACTTTGGAGAAATGATGGGTCAATTAAGCATTTTAGAGCTTGTAGGGTCAGTATCATTTGTAAAGACTGAAAATACCACAGAGGTAAAATTTGAATACTTACAGCAGTCGCAACACCTTGTACAATGTAGTGAGATACCTACTCCCAATCAACTGGGACTTTGATACAGATAATCACATAAATCACAAATTGAACACAAAGTCATGGGGGAAGGACTAAGTCAGGATCTCTGGGAAAACAACCTACAATGACACGACAAAAAGCGGCTCTGAAATTCCTCCTCTCCACGATTCACTACAGAAGGGACAGAGAATAAAAGCTCATTTTCAGTGGCAGCTCTGCCTTGTTTCTGCCAGCTTTTTAGGTCTCACTTGAAACAGCACATGCGCTGTTGCTTGCGAGACATTTTGTTAACTTACAGTGGGCCTACAGCCTCACATTGCTTACCATTGGTTGGCTTCATCATCATTCTCATTTGCTTGCTTCTCTTTGGTCAGCATATGCCAGCTTCCCATATTCCTTCTGTTTGTCCTTCGATTGAAGCATGACCAAGTACTTGTGTTCTTCTACTGCGCTCACTTTCGGAGCTACCTTTTTCTTTTTGTTGAAGCACTCCATAAGAGTGCATGTCTTTGAAGGCCATCTTATCATTTTACCAGAGTGCTTTTGTCCCCCTTGCTGTTGTTGCTTGCCTCCTCCATTTTGCTTGCCCCCACTTACTGCCAATGTTGCTGCTTGCCCCCTTCTATGTTATTGCTTGCCCCCAGCTGCTGTCTATGCTGTTGCTTGCCCCTCCTGCCCTCTGGATCGTTGCTTTCTCTCCCTCCCACCCCACATATTGTAGCTTGTTCCCCCCACCCTCTGTGTTGTTGCTTGTCCCCTTCCACTATCATTCTTGTTGCTTGCCCACTCCTGCTGTCTGTCTTGTACCTTGCCACCATTCAATGTCCATCTTGTTGCTTTTCCCTGCCATCCTCCCCCTATTGTCTATGTTGCCCCCTCCCCCACCCACCATAACCATAAAAGAATACTAGAATGCAGACTGTGCTGGCCGTGTCAGATTTTAAAAAAAATCTTTCGTCAATCACTCCCTCCACCAGTTCCTGTTGTTGTTTGCCCCTCACCCCTGTTAACACTGCCCCCACCCACCAGCCATAACACAAAAAAAGCACTATGATAAGGACATTGCTCTCTGTGTCATAGTGCTTTTTTTTTCACTTTCAGCCATGCAGCACCATAGCCAAGTTGCTGTGCAACATGACTAAAACATTTGACAAAACCAATAGGTTGCGTAGCCAAGACCTATTGGTTTTTGCCAATGCTTGTTTTTAATACAACCAGTTGTGTACAATAACATACTCATTGCTAATAAGACTTTACTGTTACCTAAAGAGCCCTTTTTTTTAGCAACCTTAGAATAGAGAAAGTTCAACAGTGCTTTCCCATGCCTTGCAGTTTGTATGCAGCGCCTTGATGCTAATTCATAACTCGCTGTGCTACAGTGAACGCATTGTAACTTATGAACTGCAACTAACAAAAACGACCTCTGACAAAAGCAGTAACTCACTGATCTATCTACATAATAAACAAATTTGTGATCTGCATGTTACACTTTCTGTTTTGCAGCAGGCATATTAACCCTCTGTGCTAAATTATGATAAATCAAAGATGTCACTGGATAAAGCACAGATCTTTTCTGAAAGTACTTTTGTCGCCGTCTGAAAACCAAGGACATGTGCAGGTAAGGAGGCAAGTTAATTATTGAAGTTTAGTCCATATGGGTCGAAGTGAGATTGGCCCAATGGCCTCAACACCTGTCCTGGCCTCCCAGCGTGGCCTCTCAGCCTCTTCACACTTTCTTCTCCCCGCCCACCATGACCTCAGTGTGACTGCCTTGGAGAGGAGAACAATATCAGACTACAGGAAGTAGCCCATAAACCCCAAGGAGACTAGGGCAGTAATCTGTAACAAACAACAGTGTCTCAAACAAGGGTATTATTTAAAGGTCAAGTACATGTGGCACAATTAGTTGCGAAGAATAAAATCCAAAAGGGGAGGAAAACCAGGGAGACATTTTCTTGTGAAGATAAATTATATTTCAATCAATAAACATGTTGGAGATATTGAACTTCATATGTACAAGCACATGGAACGTTAGCACTGCGTTACACTGAATGGCATGTAACCTACAAGATACTGTGCACAAGTACTCGTGAAGCTTTGTGACGGCGCAAGTGACATGTGACGTGGTATATACAGAGATGGTGACGGGCGCAACAAGAAACAAGTGGAATTTTTAGAATTCTTTACATATTTAGGATACCCAGGCAGTTAATGGTACATGAATGCAAAAATTAAATGAATGGGGTATCCGTAAATGGGGGTGCCAGGAGTTCCGCTGTGGAAGTCGACGGCGTTTCGGCCTGCAGAAGTGTTAGGCCATCATCAGGACCAGGTTACGGAATATTTATATTGCAGTGTCAAGACTCACAAGGAGGTCTCTGTCCAAGGCGATACTAGGAAGGACCTATAGAAACTTGATGAATGACAGAAGGGGTGCAAGGGATTGCTCCGAATGCGAAAAGGGCTGCTGGTCGTACTACTTGGATCAGTCAGCGTCGGCACGAATGAATCGGCATAGCTGGCACGAGTCAGGCTTATGAACTGCAACTAACAAAAGGACCTCTGACAAAAGCAGTAACCCACTGATCTATCTACATAATAAACAAGTTTGTGATCTGCATGTTACACTTTCTGTTTTGCAGCAGGAATATTAACCCTCTGTGCTAAATTATGATGTGAAAGATGTCACTAGATAAAACACAGATCTTTCCTGAAAGTACTTTTGCCACTGTCTGAAAACCAAGGACATGTGCAGGTAAGGAGGTAAGTTAATTATGTTAGCAGGTATTTATTATGGCCCAGCTACAGCCACAAAACCAGCCTCTCAACAACGCCACTGCATGCAAACTTGTCCCAGCCCCCCACCTCTAAGCACAGCACTGTGTGCCTGCATCCCACCTGCTCATGCCTGCCTTCTATAACAATGGCTCGAGCAGAAGGACATGGAGAGGGCTAGTTGGCCAGTAGGGCATTGTGGGCTACTGCCCTTAAAGGAACCAGCCAACAGCTGGCACTCCGGCACCGGCCAAAGTGTCTGATTTGCCAATCCAACCCTGGAGAAAGGCCTGCCTGGTATGCCTTTAAAACACCAAACAAAATGTTATGTGTGGCTACGTCGTGCTGCGTGAGCCATGTTTGTTAGACGTGCCCTACAGTTTTGTTTGCCAGGACCAGGCATAAGAATGCCAGGGCATCGAAACGGAGCCCAATAGGGACCCATTTTGATCCCTCCTTTACAGGCCGAGCTTTTGACTTCTTGTATACTTTACCATACTTCTTTGCGGGCTTAAAGCCCACCCACTGCTTTTCTTTTGTTTGTTTTCATGTCTTTTAAAAACCCTTGCTTGCCGGTGGTCATTCCTGCCTCTTTGTCCCTCCTTTTTAGGTCGAGCCTAAACAGCGCTTGAGCTGTAGGCGATGTGTTATCTCTACTTTGTGGGGTATGACTCCTCCCACGTTTTTGATAGGCTTTTGGGTGTGTCATTTGAAAATCGTAGCCTGCAAATGGTTAATGGTGGCTGCATGTCCCACCTTTTCTGGGAAGTTCACTCCCATGAAGTATTGCCTCGGGAGCGAGCAGGGACGCGCACGCTCCTTGCGTGCCTTTATCTTCTTGCTCTTGCTGATGCTTTTCTGCAATTGCGTACAAACGTTTTTTGTTTGCTAATGCGGAGAATCGCTAAGAAGGCCGAATCTCTTATTTCCAACTTTATCTCTAGTACCAATTTAATTTGTCACAAAATGCTGCGTAGATGGTGCAGTGCCTCACGTATGGCGCCATCGGATTCTAAAGCAAGAAGAATCAACAATTAATAAACATTTTGGCAAGTAAACATCATTTCAGGCACAACCCAAGTCAGACAGAAAACATCTGTTTGGGGAGGGGGGCGATAAGGAGCAGGAGGGAATGTTGCTTCCTGTCGAGGCTTGAAAATTCAGGGGGTAATTCTTTCGAATACGTCTTTTGGCAGTTTGTGGTCATGGGTCAGCTGCACAGGGAACAAGAGGCCAGGCAGGAATGGTATTTTTGAGCTAGGACAGGCTGTGCTGGCCGTACGAGTTGTAAATTAGCTCAGTGGAAAAACGAGCCTGGTGCAGAGCCGCTAGCCTGCCCAGGCGCATAAACGGAAGGCCAGTTTGACTGAGCAGTACTGACACTGCCTTTCATTTTCATGAGACAGATGCAGCAGTTAGAAAAATGTAGTTCATTCGCGGTAGTTATTAACGGTGTATCAACAATCCAGTGGCGTTGTAGCACTGAATATAAATAAAGTATTATTATGGAAATCGTGGCTTTTCTTGATCGTACCACTCGATGTGTTTCTGGGTCCGTAAGCCCTAAATAGACTAGCAAGGAAGGGGGTGTCGTTCTAGTGCCTCGGTGAGATCCTGAGCATAAATGTCGCCTGTGGGTTCACAGAAGTCTGTGACTAATCAGGGTGTGTCCCTACTCCTGGGGGGGGGGGGGGGTCATAGTTAATACAGGAAAGAGATGGGTTAGTAGAGCAGCTGAATTCCCAGGGTTTCAGCACTTTGGAAGAAAACGGGATAAAAGCATTCTCCGGTGCTAGGCAAGTGGCATAATGGCCAGAGCTTCCGACTTTGGAGCTGGGGAACCAGGTTCGAGTCTCGTCATCGGTTCAACATCCTGTGATGCCGAGCAAATTACTTAAATTCCCCGTGCCTACTGAAATGAATGTGTCCGTCTGTAATGGATCTGGTGCTCATGTAAAGCGCTCTGAAACCTTCGGGTTGAGTTCGCGCTATATAAAATTGCAGGCGGGTTGTTCATCATAGACCCGGCGTTGGCCTTGAGCCTATCCCACTGCAGAGGAATGGGAGGTAGAAGAGGCAGACTCTGTTTGGGGATTAGTCAATTTCCATTACATTTTGGGGCCCTAGTTCTCCGGGCATAATATCCCTGCTCATATGTACCTTGGCACAGTAATCAACGGCGTATCTTTTCTCTCTGCACAGCATTCTCATGGCATATTTCTCCTGGCACAATGTGAGAGGCATTTTCCTCTGCTACCATTGTGTTTCCCGTACAATTATGGAATTAGGGCATTTGACACATATCCAACGATGTAGTATCTATTGCGTAAATTGCCGACTTCTGCGAATCATTGTGTAGCTCATAAATATTAAATGTTACTTTAAAAAGTGTCACGCATGGTGAAGTGCACTGGAAGATTATTTATAAAGGTTAATTGGTCACCATCCAGTTGCTGATCGACGCATTCCGGTATCGAACACGTGCTAAGAAGGTGAATGAAACCTTTGACCAGACAATATGTGAAATGACAAAATAGCAAAATAATACGGCTGCCTCATAATTATGTATAAATACACTTTGTTGCTGTATTTAGGCATCCCTGCTAGATGATTTTGCCCTCCACTGCCTCAGAAAAACATTGTCCCTGCATATGGGCAGTGTTTAATCACGGGGAAGCTTTTTGGTGTTATAGAAGCCAGCAGGAATTCCTGGGTCCTGTTTGCTAACTCTCAAGTGGTCAGCTGGACAGAGGATGGGAGAGAGGACCAGACGATGAGAACCAATGTATCCATCTATATAGATCTGGTCAGTGCCCTAATATGGCTGGAGCTCCGGGTGCATGGATAACCAACTCAGTTCAGATCCCAACAAAACACCGCTCAAAAATCCACCAAGAAAAACTGGAACATGGATCTCACTCAAGTCCAGTTAACAAAGCCACTGGATGTTCTGGAAGTCTGTGTTTAGCAGGACACAGTTCGGGTTTGAGACCAGTTGCTGACCCTACTGTGCTTGCAGTATGAAAAGAAGGCACAATGCTGGAGTGGGTGCCAGCCTCCCTTAAGACATCCCGAGGGGTACCAAATTTCAGGGGCCTTAACAGTTTCATCTTCAGCAAGAATGCACATTTTCATATATGAAGGAACGTTTTCCATAGTTTGTTAAATTGTGGTGGTTTCATACATTCAATGGCTTTTTTTTTAGAATACTCTAATATTTCTCGACCTAAGGACATGTAAAAAAATCTGCTCAAGCCCATACCAAAAAAATCGTATTTGTTTTTGTAGATTGTTGCATAACTGTTAATTTCTGCACTAGTGCCCGAGGGAAGTGGTGAATCCCCATTGTAGCCAACTTGGGCTTAGGTCTACCAGGAGCATATGATCCACATAAGAAAGTGATTGGATTGTTATCCCATCTACTTTAGAGAAATAGCAAGCCTTCAGCACACAGGAGCAGCACAGAACTTCCTGTTCAGATGCCTGAATCACGTGTGTCATGACAATGCAGAGTGGTAATACTGGAACCGCTATTGCTGATACCATATTTACTGGTAGTTTACCACACCGATTTATGCATGTCATTCCTGAATTTCTGACCTTTTTGCAGGGGCAAATTCCACCTGGATTGACCTGGTGAGTTTACCCTTATTATCATTTGTTGTAATTTTGAATGTGGTAATATCACATGCGCAATTACTGCAAAGCCAGTAATACTAATTTGAAATCGATATTAAGAGCCCTCTTGTAATGTGTTCTAAAGTGCATTCACAGTACAAGGACACATGAATTATCGAGGTGTCATTTCATCCCAATACATTTCATATTACCCTGATCGAGTGTTGAACCTATAACATGAAGGTGGACAATGTCTCCAGAGTAGGCTCTGGAGGGCCAGATCCATCAATCAATCAATCAATCACGGCATTTATAGAGCGCGCTACTCACCCGGGAGGGTCTCAAGGCGCTGGGGGAGGGGGTAAGTTACTGCTCGAACAGCCAGGTCTTGAGCTGCTTCCTGAAGGAGAGATGGTCCTGGGTTCGCCGAAGGTGAGTGGGGAGGGAGTTCCAGGTCTTGGCTGCCAGGTAGGAGAAGGATCTTCCTCCGGCGGTGGTTCTGCGGATGCGAGGTACGGTGGCGAGGGCGTGGCTGGTTGATCGTAGCTGGCGTGTGGGCGTGTAGAAGGTCATGCGGTCGTTGAGGTACTTTGGGCCCAGGTCGTGGAGGGCCTTGTGTGCGTGGGTGAGGAGTCTGAACGTGATTCTCTTGCTGACGGGGAGCCAGTGCAGGTCTTTCAGGTGCACGGTGATGTGGCTGTGTCGGGGGATGTCCAGGATGAGTCGTGCGGAGGCGTTCTGGATGCGCTGGAGTCTCTTTTGAAGTTTGGCTGTGGTTCCGGCGTAGAGGGTGTTCCCATAGTCCAGTCGGCTGGTGACGAGTGCCTGGGTGACGGTCTTCCTGGTTTCAGTGGGGATCCATCTGAAGATCTTGCGGAGCATGCGCAGGGTGTTGAAGCATGAAGATGAGACGGCGTTGACTTGTCTGGTCATCGACAGGGAGGAGTCCAGGATGAAGCCCAGGTTGCGTGCGTGGTCCGTTGGCTTGGGCGCGGTGCCCAGGGCCGGGGGCCACCAGGAGTCGTCCCAGGCGGAGGGTGATGAGCCCAGGATGAGGACTTCCGTCTTGTCTGAGTTCAGTTTAAGGCGGCTGTTCCTCATCCAGTCGGCGACGTCTCTCATTCCGTCGTGTAGGTTGGCTCTGGCGGTGGTGGGGTCGTTGGTGAGGGAGAGGATCAGCTGGGTGTCGTCGGCGTAGGAGATGATGTTGAGGTTGTGTCGGCGTGCGATGGCTGCGAGGGGGCTCATGTAGACGTTGAAGAGGGTTGGGCTGAGTGAGGATCCTTGTGGAACGCCGCAGATGACTTCGGTGGCTTCGGATCTGAACGGGGGAGGCGGACTCTCTGGGTTCTTCCGGCGAGGAACGAGATGATCCATTCCAGTGCTTTCTCTCGGATTCCGATGTTGCTGAGGCGCTTCACTAGGGTGCGGTGGCAGACGGTGTCGAACGCCGCAGAGAGGTCCAAGAGGATGAGGGCAGCTGTTTCCCCGTTGTCGGTTAGGGTTCTGATGTCGTCGGTGGCTGCGATAAGGGCGGTCTCGGTGCTGTGGTTGGCCCGAAACCCGGACTGCGAGGGGTCGAGGGATCCATTCGTCTCGAGGAAGGCGGCAAGCTGTCTGTTGACGGTCTTCTCGATGACTTTGGCCGGAAACGGAAGGAGCGAGATGGGACGGTAGTTCTTGAGGTCGGTGGGGTCCGCCGTTGGTTTTTTTCAGGAGGGCGGTAAGCTCGGCGTGCTTCCAGCTCTCCAGGAAGGTGGCGGTGTGGAAGGAGGAGTTGATGATGTCCCGGAGATGGGGTGCGATGGTGGCGTCGGCTTTGTTGAAGACGTGGTGTGGGCAGGGGTCGGTTGGTGATCCGGAGTGGATGGAGTTCATCGTGCGGGTGGTGTCTTCGGTGCTGATCGGGGTCCAGTTGCAGAGGGTGGTGGTGGCGGGCGTTGGTTCGGCGGTAGGGTGCGTTGTTTGTGCGTCGAAGCTGTTGTGTATGTCGGTGATCTTGCGGTGGAAGAACGCGGAGAGTGAGTTGCAGAGGTCTTGCGAGGGGGTGATGTCGTTGTTTCCGGCGCTGGGGTTGGAGAACTCTTTGACGATGCTGAAAAGTTCCTTGCTGTCATGGGCGTTGTTGTCCAGTCGTTCTTTGAGTGCCGACTTCTTGGTGGCACGGATCAGCTGGTGGTGTTTGCGGGTGGCGTGCTTGAGGGCGGTCCTGTTGTCTGTGGTCTGGTCGAGTCGCCAGGTTTTCTCGAGAGTGCGGCAGTTCTTCTTGGATTCCTTGAGTTCGTTGGTGAACCAAGGGGTTTTCTTGCTTCCGGGTCTGCTGGGAGGGTTTTTAGTGGTGCGAGGTCGTCGGCGCAGGCGGTCAGCCACTTGGCGAGGTTGCTGGCTGCTTCGTTTGGGTCCGTTGTGTTGGTGGGTGTGTTCTGGCTGAGGGAGGCGGTGAGCTGCTCAGCGGTGATCTTGCTCCAGCTCCGGCGGGGAGCCTGTTGCGGGTGGTGGTGGGTCGCAGTCTTTCTGAAGCTGAAGTGGACGCAGCTGTGGTCGGTCCAGTGGAGTCCGGTGGCGTGGCTGAAGGAGATGTGCTTGCTGGACGAGAAGACGGGGTCAAGCGTGTGGCCGGCGTAGTGGGTGGGCGTGTTCACCAGTTGCTTGAGTCCGAGGTTGGCGAGGTTGTCCAGCAGGGCGGTGGTGTTTCTGTCGTTGTTGTTCTCCAGGTGGAAGTTGAGGTCCCCTAGGAGGATGTAGTCGGCTGAGGGCATGGCGTGCGGGCTGATGAAGTCTGCGATGTCTTCGCTGAATAGTGTGCGTGGTCCCGGGGGTCTGTAGATGAGGGTGCCTCGGAGGGTGGTCTTGGGGTCAGTGTGTATCTGGAAGTGTAGGTGTTCGGCGGCGGAGAAGGTCTCGTCGGAGTTAGTCGAGATGCGGATGGTGTTCTTGTGTACGATGGCGATGCCTCCTCCCGTCTGGTTGACGCGGTCCTTCCGGGTGATCTTGTATCCATCCGGGATGGCTATGGCGATGTCGGGCGCTGAGGAGGCGTTCATCCAGGTTTCGGTGAGGAAGGCGATGTCCGGTGCTGTTGCGTCGAGCAGGTCCCAGAGTTCCACGGCGTGCCTGTGGACGGAGCGGGTGTTCAGCAGGATGCATTTCAGGTGGTTGCTGCTGTTGCTCGACTTGGCGGAGGTGGTGCACGTCCGGGGGCAGGTGAATCGGCAGGTTTGGCAGGTGAAGGGTCCGTGGGTGCGTCTCGGTGAGGCTCGGTAGCAGGCAGGGTTCCGGCCGGCATTGAGTGCGGTGAGTGTGGCGGCGTCGTAGGTCCGTCGAGTAGTGTTGCGTTGGTGGGTTCCAGGGGTTCTGGCGCTGTGCGCGGTCCAGTCGCGGACGGGCGCAGACGGGCTTGCCTTAGGCGCGCCTTCGGCGCGCCAGCGGCGCGCCCGCTGCGCACGTCCGCTGCGCGGCCGCGCAGCGGCCGCCATTTATGGGGAGGTGGGAGGGAGGAGCAGCTGGGAGGCGGGAGGCAGGGGCAGCGAATGGGCAGTCAGGGGGGCGGGGCCGCAGGGAACGCAGCGGCGGGAGTGGCGAGAGGCAGCGGGGGCACAGAAAGGAAAAACAGGGGGAGAGCAGACAAAATCACGGGCACAACAACAGTGGGGCAGCGAGGGGCACAGAAAGGAAAAACAGGGGGAGAGCAGACAAAATCACGGGCACAACAACAGTGGGGCAGCGAGGGGCACAGAAAGGAAAAACAGGGGGAGAGCAGACAAAATCACGGGCACAACAACAGTGGGGCAGCGAGGGGCACAGAAAGGAAAAACAGGGGGAGAGCAGACAAAATCACGGGCACAACAACAGTGGGGCAGCGAGGGGCACAGAAAGGAAAAACAGGGGGAGAGCAGACAAAATCACGGGCACAACAACAGTGGGGCAGCGAGGGGCACAGAAAGGAAAAACAGGGGGAGAGCAGACAAAATCACGGGCACAACAACAGTGGGGCAGCGAGGGGCACAGAAAGGAAAACCAGGGGGAGAGCAGACAAAATCACGGGCACAACAACAGTGGGGCAGCGAGGGGCACAGAAAGGAAAAACAGGGGGAGAGCAGACAAAATCACAGGCACAACAACAGTGGGGCAGCGAGGGGCACAGAAAGGAAAACCAGGGGGAGAGCAGACAAAATCACGGGCACAACAACAGTGGGGCAGCGAGGGGCACAGAAAGGAAAACCAGGGGGAGAGCAGACAAAATCACGGGCACAACAACAGTGGGGCAGCGAGGGGCACAGAAAGGAAAAACAGGGGGAGAGCAGACAAAATCACGGGCACAACAACAGTGGGGCAGCGAGGGGCACAGAAAGGAAAAACAGGGGGAGAGCAGACAAAATCACGGGCACAACAACAGTGGGGCAGCGAGGGGCACAGAAAGGAAAAACAGGGGGAGAGCAGACAAAATCACGGGCACAACAACAGTGGGGCAGCGAGGGGCACAGAAAGGAAAAACAGGGGGAGAGCAGACAAAATCACGGGCACAACAACAGTGGGGCAGCGAGGGGCACAGAAAGGAAAAACAGGGGGAGAGCAGACAAAACGGGCACCGGGGCCACAAGCGGAGGGCGATCTTACCTACAGGAGCAGCGGGCAGACAACACAGGCGGAGCTGTGTGGTGGGGGAGCGACCTACCTGGCTTCATCGGAAACCCACAGAAGATAAATTTACACTTAATGAGTCTCTATGAAAATCATTGACATACTTGGTGATTGTAATGAAAACCTGGTGTGAATCCACCTCACAGGGCACTATTTTGGACAGCCCCAGGATGGACTATTTAGTAAAAGATGTGGCAAATGGCAGACCTTAGCAGCCAGCCTTCGATGCTCCTTCCAGTAGATCTGTTCCAGAGCTTAAATGCAATAAGATGTGAGCGATATACTGTATACTGGTTGTAACATTTTAATGTGTAAGACCTAACAAATTATTTAATTTTTATTAGGGTTTTACAAAATAACATAATACTTTATTAAAGAAAAATTGTGTTCGTCCATGTCTCAGTACTTTTTTTTGCTACAAACTTTATTTCGCATTGTTTCCGCTGCATTAAAACGGCATACATCGCAATTAATACAAACATATTGCAACGTCTGTATATCTTAAAACAATCAGAGTTAAAATGCACAATAGATGGTAAAACAATTTACAGCGAATAAAACACAGTCCTTCTATGCCTGGCAGCTTTCACACTACATGTGTAATTAATTAATCCTCATAAAACCTTGATCCAGTGTTCAGGGGCTAATAGCCAATAGCCCTATAAGTTACATTAAAACATTTTGGCTCAGCAATTTATAGGTATCTGTTCGGGCTACTTTGTACATTTTGTTTTTACTTGACCATAATGCAAGAGAGGGAATTATAATTAATCGGAAACAGTTCATTTCTGCTTCCCAGGAACCCGTTAAAAGTTGCAATCTTAGGACGCACATTTCCCATCCCATAGGTCTAAAGTTCTTTCCTGCATTTCACGGCGGACCAAAGCAAAGTCGCAAGTACATAGCACACCAAAAGATTCTCAAGCTGTTGGAAATGTAACAGTGCTAGCCTATAATGAGTAAAGTTAGCGCTGAGCAAGTAAGGACCTATTATTCTTTTCCTTTGATGGGAGCAGAAGGAGCAAAGGAATAATATGTGCTGAACTGACTGGACAGATACGCCATCACAAGGGCAAAGGAAAGATTCTTGTGCAAGTGGATATTTGCCAGAAATCCCAATATAAGTGGTATAAAATTTAAACGAAACCTAACCAGAATAAAACGATGCTGCAAATTATGCAGAAAAGCCAAATAAAATTGTGCATCCAAATTTACTGTTGGAGAGACATTATGTACACTAACACTTTTGTTTTTATTTTCCATTCATCTAATAGCAGCAACATCTGCCAGAAAAATCGGTTTCAATTTAGCCTTAAGAAAGATAGCGCACTCTGTGGGGGTATCAAATAATTCACACAAACACAACCTTGCCAGTGTGGAACCAACATATCTTATTCAGGGTATCTTTTTAGCAAGATCCAATTTAAGACAGTCTCGTAACACTTCCTTGCTTAAAGGGACCGTCACCCTCCTCCAAACGGAGTGCCACTGTAACAGTGGTGCTAGGCAAATTACATCACTAATGTACGGGAGTCCCAACTCACCATGGCAGATGTAATTTGAGCAACTTTGGGGCAATAATAGCAGCTTTTTGGCAAAAGCATCCTACACTTGTTGTAGGGGGTCGATGTCTACGATACCCCATACTGTAGTGGTGAGCCTCAACAAGGCCTACCAGTGCTTAGGGGTTCTCCCTTCCTTGCACAGAGTCCTCAGACCAATAGGAAGAAGTTGGCACAGAAACTGGAGTAGAAAAGACAGAGTTTATTAAACCTCATGAGGTGGAGCTACATTCACACAGCACCCTTCGGTAATGCATGAAGTAGCACCCTGAATGGAAGGACCTTGGTCCTTTTATACCCACACTGGGGCTCAAATGAAGGCGGTACAAACACAAATGCTGGTTTTAGGTACATATAAGGTCATACAAGAAATGCACAGTCGACAAGTGGGTGGAGCTAACAGTTTCTAATTCTAGTAGACACATCCTGACATTTATAAACTCGGAACAGCTGCATGGACAGCTGCGAGCTCAACTGAGCATGTGCAAAGCAAAAAGGCTAAATATAACTCGTCTCTAGGCAGATTTCAAGAGCAGTTAACAGGAAGGTAGGACAGAGCACATGGCAACCAAAATGGCTGCCAGAAATACAAAATGGATTCCACAAAGCGGACAATTTAGCCTCTGAATACAGGATGTCTTCGGCTAATGCTTAACTTAAGTGCTGCCAAATTACAACAGACGACCCTTTCAGCATTAGCTGAAGACATTCGTTTATCTGGGGTAATCTAAATATTCATCCCATACATATATTAACATTATTTCGGCCACCTCTTTATTCAACATTTGTTGGGCCTTTGTTTCAGCAACGTTCCCTTTGGCAGGTATACAAGCAGAGATGCAAATGGAGCAAAGCATTGGACCACATTGGATACATACACAGCATGTAAAAAGTATCATAATCATTACACACAGGATAGTCAGTAGCTTCCAGCCCCAAGCAGAAACAAGAGTCCAAAACCATCCAGTAAAAGTCCAAGTACCAGTCTCTGGATGAATTTCTGCAGCAATCTTATGCAGTTCTGATATTGCGCCATATACTGAAGGTGAGTGATCCGGTATGAATACACAACAGCTGCTACCGATGATGCGACATGCACCACCTCGATCAGCCAAAATCACGTTTAGCACCATCCTATTCTGGAGTGCTACAATCCTTGCAATCTGTAGTTCCTCTGTAATGTTCCCAAGTGCCATAGCTGTCTGATTGGTAACAGCTTCCACAACACGAGTTAAGCGCCTGATCTTTCTACTGTTCAATGCAGCACCCACAAAGAAAAATAAGCCCAAGTTGAAATCAACATATTGTTGTAGGGTAGTGTCGGTTTGATCAACTTCATCCATACTTATTGTCCTCTTATTTCTGTTTTTGGAAATATCATTGTACAGTTTAAAATCACGGTGATATAATGCAGGTGCCAGAAACACAGGGGGCAATAGAAAAGATACATAGCGGATTCCTGACCACCCAACAGGTAATTGATAATATCCGTTATTTCCACACACAAAATACGTATTATGCGAGGCTGTGAAAGTGCTGTCATTGGCACCTTCAATGGTCAGGATTACAGTACACTCGCTCCTCCCCACTGGAATTCTTCCAACGCTACAGATACACAAATCTGCTTTAGTTTTTGTCACAGAAATCACAAAAGGTCCAATGTTCTTCTTTATTCTCACATTTGTGAAGACATATGGTGTTGAAATATTGTCCGGTTGATACTCTTCCCATTCCCATTTAGTCCCTTTGGCTTGTGGATAACCTTCTTTATTTTGATAACACACTTTATTAAGTTGAAAAATAATCCCACCTACTGAAGGCTTTCCAGATGCAAACAAAAGCGCATACCAAGCTTGACAAGAACCATTGTGAGAAAATGGAAGAGGAATAAAAGGTGTTCCTCCTTTCTTTTGATGTGCAGGTATCATCCCACACACCCAACAGTTGGTAGTATTTGTAACATTGTGAGTATGGTGCAACATCTGGATAAAGGTATTGTTTAGATAGGATTGTCGATGCTTCTGCTCACGGTAGGGAAGAGTAAAGTAGTGGTGTTCCACTGGTACTGGCGTAGTGGCAACAAAAAGCTGTCGAACAGGAGCCACCTTCTCGATGTACCACGTAATTGCTGCCATAGCCACCATAGCAACAACAAACCCTACAGCACAAATGATTCTTTTGTTATTCATTTCAGCAACAGTAATGATTGATCTTTCTAAAAACTTGTTGAAAACAATCGTTGGAGCTCTTCTCCCTGGGCAGCCGTTGATTTCTTCACCATGGGCCAAGGCGGGTGTCACTACACTAATGCAGGGCTGATCCCCCTCAAAAATGGGACGATCAAAAGGGGTACATTACTAACCAAAAAAAAGAGTCCTTGGGAAATTGTAGCCGCTGTACAACCAGCCAGAGGGGAGTCTTCTCCCTGTGTCCGTTTGAGCCTTACAGGCAGGCTCTTGTTGTTCCCACGGTGGAGCTGCACAACTCGCAACTTCAAGAATCACGGCCCAGTTTGAGAAGAAAAAGTCTTTCAACGATCCTGTCCAGTGTCTCAGGCAGTGCATCAGTTTTCTTCACTTTAATCAAACAGGCACCAAGGGCACAGCACCTGTACCCTAAACTCAAGTCCTTCCTTAACTCCTGTATTGCTCCGCTGGCGCACTGCTCTTTTGTTGGGGCCACAGAGTGTAGCCAGTATGCTCGGGCATCCCTTGATCAACAAACAGAGGCGCAGACTTGCATTCACTTTGGGACCAGGACTCAAGGCCTGAAGCAACCCTTGTTTCAAAGGGGGTCACCTCAAGCAAAAGCCTCCTTGCCGTCCTTATCGGTCTGTGACTCTCTCAGCTGGGCATCAAAAACTGGATCCACAGAAAGATTTCTTCATCCTGATTTGTGACCCCGTCTTTCGCCCAAGACAGTGGCAGGGGTACACACTTCACGTCCCAGTGCTTCCGGCCTTCACTGAGGTCCTAGTTGCCAGCAACGCCTGTGCTGGTTCCCTTTATCTGGACTCCAAGCTGGACTGGTGCTGACTCCCAGGCTGGATCTGATGTCCGGGCCCCTCTGGCCATGGTTGTAGGGCAGCAAATATCTATTGGTGGGCAGAACAAAAGGTCTTTAGACAAGGCACAAAAATAATCTATCAACAGAGAGGATAGTCTCAGAATACTTCCTTAGTCTTGGGATGCCCCATTCATTAGCAAGGCACCCAAGAACCACTTCATCTATCTGAGAATAAAAAAAAACACCCTAGACCTATTGGCAAGTATAAAAGGAACTTTTTGGTGAACTGACAAGAGTAATACGTCACCCAATCCCAAGCAACCAAGGAAGTCTGTGTTCATTTACTAAATTCTGAGGAAAAAAGAAAAACAATACAGACATACTCCAAATCCTTACATTTGTGCATTCCTATATTATTCATCTGAAGAACCTCAAGAAAAAGGAACTTTTCCTACACTTCTACTTATGAACCTTGCATTACTTGTGCAGGACTGCAGACACTTCTAAAATACTTTCTCTTACGTAAAGACACCTACATTTTATGCCTAGGACCATGCTTTCATGTTATAGGCGCAGCGGAAAAATCTAAAACTGCTAATTTAACAGGGATTCTTATTTCATAAATAACTTTTTTTTAAAACTCAAGATAGTGGGTACATAAATTTCTCCAGCAGAACATGTTGTGACAAACAAACTCCTATAAAACAATATTTTCCTTCAAAATGTTTGCTAAGGATCACATGGGCGTCTTTCCTGCATTCTACTTTTCACGATCCGAACTATACAACATCATTTTCAAAAGGAAAAAAACCCTATCTCCAGTTCTAATAAGGGCTGTCAGCTCAATTACACAGACTAGCTAATAAAAGACTAGCAATGCCCTTGCAAAACTGTATAGAACATGAGAATAACAAACAATAACGGTATTGCCACCTGAGATTTTTGAACAGAAACCCCCACTATACAGTTCCCTTTAAAGATCAAATAAGGGAACATCAATCTGTTCTACTCATTCTTTCATACAGGATGGGCAGTAACATAGTATATTTTTCATCATTTTATTAATTCTAACAATTTTAAAACAGTATTACTGAATAGCCAATTAAATGTCTCATGGCCATTTCCTAGACAGCTTAGACAGACTCATGAGAGAGTGAGAAAAAGAAGAGAGAAAACATAAATTAGCCTACCCTTAATTTGCCCAGGAGCTAACCTCCTTCCCCCATTTTGACAGTAGGAAAACCTGAAAACAGGTTTACCTTCTGGCAACACTATCTACCCCTATTTGTGGCAACTGGGCACAAACAAACTTGTAGGAGATATCTTAGAAAGTGGCTATTTTCTGATTCAGCCTAACACAAGCACATTGAGTTAACTTTAGAAAGCGTTAATAACCAATTACCAATTCCTTCAGCAATGGTGCTAGATTAACATGAGGGCGCATGAATGCAAACTAAAATCCATTGCCTCCTTATCTCAGCCCTTGCACAGTAATCTTTAAACTAAAACCATTATTTTGATATACATGGCAGAGCTATGCTCTACTCAGGGCCCACATACGTCACTGCTTTTCCTTCTTTTCATATGACTGCGCAAAACTTGCGTTTGCCAAAAATAGGAAGCAAAGCTTTTCTTCCTCTCTCTGCGCTGTCATCTCTTCTTTCAAAAACTGTTCGGAGGTCGAAATGTCCAAGCAAACCTTCCCCTTAGCCCTGCTAGGTAGCTAAATGCAGAACTCCGACCTTTAACCCTTTCACCAGCTGTCCATTTTTGTGCAAGGCTTTCCATGCGGTCTTTGCAATTCAAAGCAACTCTGGAGAATTACAGCTGAAAGGCAGTCCTGTCCACCTAATAATTTTAAAAGTAGAATCTAACTTCTGCTGTGTTTTTTTTTTTTCAATACTTGTCTCTATCTGTGTGCAGTGTATGGTGTGCATTCTAGCAGGTTAGAGGTCAGCTATTTGTGTTATACTTAAATGTGTGCATTTACTGAAGCCTAAGAGCAGTGTGAAAGCTGCTCTGCTTGGCAGAACTACTTTTAAATAGTGAATTTGTCCCAATTTCGACTTTGGTGGTAGGGGCACTTAAAAATGAATAACCTACAATATTGTGGCATATTAGGGATCCCCAGGGTGTCCTCTAGATATCCCAGAGATGGGGGATCAGAAATGTATAAGGTACACCCTTAAAAAAACGTTTTTATATGCCTGGATAAAGTGAAATTTCACATTGCACTCCCCACATCATGGTAAAGTGCTACTTAAATCCAAATTTGATGCTAGGAGCTATATATTATTCACAGTATGATTATCAGACATTACAAAAGATCAAAAACAATTTTAGGGCAATTATTTTTAATAAACATTTTTTTTTCTTCATATAATCAAAATTCTCCTTTTTTTTTTTTTTTTATAATTATCACAAACCCTTTTGATGGTTCCACATATGAAGAGCAAGCCTCATTCCTTTCCTATCACCTTTAAATGTATTTATTTATAATACGAAGCACAAAAGCCTTACTGAAACATGAAAAGTCAGCGTCACTTTTAAAGGACAGTAATCATTTAACACCAGAACCACGGATGTGCTTGTTAAAAAGGCATTAAGAAAGGAAATCCCTTTTAATCTTTTCTCTGTTATCCAAAATAATGAAACTGTCTTTTCTGACTTATAAAATCCGCAGTTTTTAATGCACGTTTTCAAACCATGTTTGCACTAACTTAAAATCTAGTTGACTCGGCAGTTTCCTTATGGCTTGGGACCAAGAATAGCCATGTGTTGTTGACACAGCTGTGTTCTGACCAGCAGGCGTCAACATCTCACGCCTTTCAAGCCAGCACAAATCTATCGTTCTGTAATGTGGTGTTTATTTCAGCAACAACCAATTCACTCAGATGATGTGAATGCTTTTCAATATTAATATATAAGGATAATACTGTAACATTTTTCATTTTAGTCCTAATTGTGTGAAAGCACACAAATTCGTTTTTTCCTACCTTTCTATGAGGCCTATTTTATTCCTATTGAATGTAAATTCTGATTTATCTGTACCAGTGTGGCAATTTGCACATATCTATAGTTTCTTACTTTATCAATTTTAATGGTAGCGTGCAGCTATTTAGCATATATTACATTATTCATTCCCTGAATTTAAAAAAATGTAGTTTTTTAAATGACATTTGCATAACAGAATGACAACAAAAACCAAATTTAGCTCATTCCAGACATTTTCAGAAGGGGGTCATACACTCATAACACACAACACAGCGCGCTTAAGGCTAGCCATTCTTACACAAAAAACATAGTCTACTTTACTGAAACAAGTACTTTCAAGCATGTCAGTCCAGAACCACATACAACAAAAAAACAATTAACCCACAAATCAACACTTAGGGCAAAAACAAGAGACAGCCTACAGACTGTACGCAAAACCAAACTATTTGTAAATACTAATTGTAAGTCATATTTACAAGAAGAGCTCTCAAAAGTAGTCCAAAAGACTGCACCAAAACAGCCCAAAAGACTGCTCCATGTTATCAGGATCCGTTTTATGTACATATTTAGTTCCATGGGGTACTTAGTCACCAAGAAAGAAATATCTTTTTACTATACCTAAACCTATTTAGGTATCCCCTCTGAGGGAGTCAGCTGAGTACTTACTAAATCCATATTGGTACCTCCAAAACAGCAACACTTTCTACGAAGTGTGCTAGAAGCAGGCATGCCAAAAATATTATAGCATATATAATATTATACTCCAAGTGACACTTAACACAATGTGTGCCGTTCAAGTTTTCAAAGTTAGAGACAAATCTCCTCATTACCTGCCTATATGTATTGCAATACATATATAATTACAAAACAGATTCCAAAATTGGCCAATCATACAAACAAAGCCACAGTAAGTGTTACTAAACTACCTTACCAATCAAAGGCATCAAACCAACAGCAAGTGCAGCAAAACGGCTCTTACCAAATCAAATGGTGTCCAGGTTCCAACTGCCAAGTTCTCAAATCGACCAAATGGTCACTGCACGGCGAATCAACAGAAGAGATCTCAGTCGAGGACCGGCGCCGCCGTGATGGTCAGATCAGAAAGAAAGAAAAAACGCCATGGGTGCCAAGACTCGGGTCTCCTCAGGCAGCGATCGCGTCCAAAAGCGAGATTACAATCCTTCGTCTCGACCAGTCCTTCGGGCATCCGAGTCGCCGATGAGCCCCACATTGGAAGCGCCAATTTGTAGTGGTGAGCCTCAACAAGGCCTACCAGTGCTTAGGGGTTCTCCCTTCCTTGCACAGAGTCCTCAGACCAATAGGAAGAAGTTGGCACAGAAACTGGAATAGAAAAGACAGAGTTTATTAAACCTCATGAGGTGGAGCTACATTCACACAGCACCCTTCGGTAATGCATGAAGTAGCACCCTGAATGGAAGGACCTTGGTCCTTTTATACCCACACAGGGGCTCAAATGAAGGCGGTACAAACACAAATGCTGGTTTTAGGTACCATAAGGTCATACAAGAAATGCACAGTCGACAAGTGGGTGGAGCTAACAGTTTCTACTTCTAGTAGACACATCCTGACATTTATAAACTTGGAACAGCTGCATGGACAGCTGCGAGCTCAACTGAGCATGTGCAAAGCAAAAAGGCTAAATATAACTCGTCTCTAGGCAGATTTCAAGAGCAGTTAACAGGAAGGTAGGACAGAGCACATGGCGAGCACATGGCAGCACATGGCAACCAAAATGGCTGCCAGAAATACAAAATGGATTCCACAAAGCGGACAATTTAGCCTCTGAATACAGGATGTCTTCGGCTAATGCTTAACTTAAGTGCTGCCAAATTACAACAATACTGCCACCGCATATGTCGCTATAGTCTTTGTTTTTGCTGCTTAGATGTGTAAAACTTCAGGGACGGGCTTATTCCCCAACTTCTTTGTAAAATTAACAAGCATTTGCAATGCAATAGGTCTCACATTTGCGAGAGTTCTAGCCATTGGCATTGTAAATGACAATTCCTTTTATTTATGTGTTTTGAAAACCTGTAAGGGGTACATAAACATGCCCTTTGTACTTATAGATTTTGCTTATGAGAAGCAAGGATGGCAGTAAAAGAGGCGCAGTTACTGCTAGCCTTGCTTCTCGTAAGCAATGACTATTAGTACAAAGTGCGTGTTTAAGCACCGCTTACAGGTTTTCAAAACACAAATAAAAGGCATAGTCATTTACAATGCCAATAGCTCAAATTCTCACAAATGCGAGACCTATTGCATTGTAAATGCTTGTTGTCTTTCGTTTCTTCCCAGGAAGCAGGGACTAAGTACTGTATAATTACGCTTTGGGGCTATGTTTTCATTTCTTTCCTGCTCCTGTTACACTGTGGGGGTGTGTGTGTGCAGCTTTCCTCTCACTCCCTCCTTCCCCTATTGTTAGAACGACATGCATGTGCTTCCCAATACGGGCCTGTCCAGTCTCACTAAGGAAGGAACTGTTACATTACAATTAAAAGCCGGAGGAGAATGACCCTAGATGGCTATATGACCACCGCGCTGTCGCATACTATGAAGGCTCGGTTTCACCACTGTTGTAGGCCATAAAATGGTAGACCTTTGTCTTAACACAGCGGACATCTTGAAGTTACAATGTTTTTCAGGAATCCAAGATAGAATAGCTCTGAAAATGACATCAACCATTGCTGGTACTCTTTATACGTACGTACTACAGATAATTTGTAATGCGTTGTATTATATGGTAAATACTACAAAATAGTTAAAACACTTCTTTAAAATGTATATTTTCCATTTTTTTCAAATGAAAACCGAAAATTAATAACCGTTACGGTATCTAAAGAGGTTTGTTTTTCTGGGACAATTTTAAAAGCTTGCCCCAGTACCTTCCAATGATTGCAAAGAGCCTTTTGAATGAGAGCTCTTTCAGTAAAACAGCAGGCCCTGTTGGACTCTGCCGCGTCTAAAATGGCAACGGCTCACCTAATCTTGTGAGAGGCTACAATGTTTGGATCAGGCATAACGCTGGCATTTCTCGCTAAACACAGAGAGGCAGCCATGCTTTACATGCTTTCTAAAAGGAAAGCCTAGACGTGCATTAATTAGGGTGGCTAACACGGACTGAGATGTCCGGTTTAGAAATATCTGTTATTGGATCGGAGTTTTCTTTATTTACGGGTGCTCTGCGCACAGAGTTAGTGTAGGGCAGGCATTGCGGAGCGCTGCTGCCTGTGAATTATTGATACCCGGGATCCCGTTAGCATGTCTTCCCTACTGCAGGACGAGGTCCCCCTGACAAACTTCATTCAGCAGCATGTGCTGAATGAGATATAAGAGGTAACATAAGAGCCCAGTTTTCACTAACAGTTCCGAACTTCCCCTGCAATGGCCTCCTAAAGAACTTGGCAGGTGTAGTCCTAGGAGAACTACGAGGCATTCTTGAGGGCTGTAGGTAAGTAGGTCCATTTTATGGCCATTTGTGGGAACACCACACGCCTCATGATGGTGTCGAGAAAGGGTAAATGTCCATTTTGCCACAACACGGTGGGCCTTCATTTAGGATTTATCCTAATTATAAGAGCTCCCGATCTGGTCGTTATGGGAACAGAGGCACAGAGAGTGGCTTGGTACCCAGGGTCTGGTAACACCGGCTGCAGTATTACTCTTATTGCGAGCTACTCTTGCACCAGCGCCGGTATTTACGAGCTTCAATGCCTGGAATTCAAATAGTATGTAGTAAATCGGGATTTCCATGCGGATTGTAACTTGGTAGGTGCAATTTTAGATGGTTTTACACTTGAACATTTCACTCACTCTCAGCAGGCAACATGGCCATCAGTGTTACAACAGACTCCTAGTCCTAATTCAGATGGTTACTGCAACCAGATCAGGATCGACAGCCGAATCGTGATTGACAACAAATTTGGTTTGGCCAAGGTGGCACAATGTGTCAAGTGGGAAATTGGGATTTTGATGGTAGGCCGCCTGATCCGCAGTACACAATTTACCCACTGCTTGGCATATGTAAAGGTTGGCCCAATACAAGATGTCCAATCTGCAACAGAGTACACTCCAGCTTTGTCTTTTTATTACATTGTGATCACTCTTCTTTGCCTTTTTCCTACCTTTAAAAAAAAATAAAAAAAAAAATACTATAACTGATTTTGTCTCTGCTACAGCCTCTACTCGAAGG
Organism: Calotriton arnoldi; assembly: GCA_963921515.1. Taxonomy (NCBI): domain Eukaryota; kingdom Metazoa; phylum Chordata; class Amphibia; order Caudata; family Salamandridae; genus Calotriton; species Calotriton arnoldi. The sequence goes on from CAWUFW010018526.1 coordinate 29,889, forward strand.
CATTTCTGTGCATGTATCGCCCTAAAAGCCATGCTACAGTCTGACAAGCCCTGCCCCTTAGTGCACGGTCGCCTGGGAGGTGGCGCGGGGTATCTGAACAACACTGATTTCCGCTGTGCTGTCATCATATTAGGGCCTAGGTTATGAAAAGAGCAGTTTATTCATGTACATCTAGGGACACAAGACTGTTCATTAAAATATATAGGCCGTGAGGAGTTTCCCCTGGTACTAGATTGGTTGAAGGAAGAGACAGACAGGATTACAGCCAGTCTAGATATAACTTTTAGTTGAACAAAGTGATATCTTGAGCTCTTTGTGTCACAAAGAGCTATTCGTTTTACTTTGAAGATGGAACATCTAGATACAGGCAGCCAGTGTATAGCGCAAAAAGAGGGGGGAGATGCATGACATATTGAGGTGAAGGAGCTGTGACATATTGAGTTTAAAGAGTTGTCTCGCGCTGCCTTCTGGATTGTCTGGAACTTATTAATCACTTGGAATCAATCTGGAAGTCTTGGGGGCAAGAGCTTTTCCCTCGGCTGCGACTGATCTGCAACCAGTCCCTAGAGGAAGGAGTGGTCCCGGGAATCTGGAAGCAGGCAGTGGTAACTCCCCTGCTAAAGAAACCATCATCTGATCCCACGGACCCGGCTAATTTTAGGCCTATATCACTTCTGCCATACCCTATAAAAATCTTGGAGAAATTAGTTAGTAAGTCTCTGTCATGCTATCTGGAGGAGAACAACCTTCTAGATAGGGATCAATTTGGATTCCGACCAGGTCACGGGACAGAAACAGCCCTGGCAACTGTAATGGACAACCTTCGAATGCGAGCCGACAATGGGAACGTCTCGGTACTAGTACTGTTAGATATGTCGGCCGCCTTCGATACCGTAAGCCATGCAGTGCTGCTGGGAAGATTGGAGAGGATAGGGGTGAAAGGCCGAGTACTGAAGTGGCTACAATCATATCTTACAGAGAGACAGCAGATGGTTTCCATGATGCCATATGCCTCTCCCAAATTCCAGGTTCGCCATGGAGTGCCACAGGGTTCGGCAATTAGTCCCATCCTCTTCAATATATATCTGCGCCCACTGATCGCCCTAATAAAATCATTTGGGATCGACCTGGTTAACTACGCTGACGACAACTAGTTTTCTCCATAGAAGGGAAAGATGCAATGACCATGGATATCTTCCAAGAATGCATGCGCCAAACATCTAGCTGGCTCAAGGAAAACTCTTTGCAATTCAATAAGGAAAAAAACAGAAGTGGTGTACTGTAATACGGCCAAACTGACACAGCAGATACCGATGGAGATTAAATTCTCCCCTGGAGACAAATCCCTGTCCTCAGTTAAAACGGTCCGAAACTTAGGTGTCCTAATCGATGACAACCTTCAGATGGCATCACAGGCCAATAAAACAACCAGTGTCTGCTTTGCCCTACAAAAGGCACTGCGGAAGATCCTCCCCTTACTGCCAGAGGAAACTAGACCCTTGGTAGTAAGGAGTGCCATCCTGAGCAGACTGGACTACTGCAACTCCCTATATTTAGGAGCCCCGCAATATATCTTGCAGTGATTGCAGAGAGTCCAGTCCATGGCAGCTAAGCTGGCATTAGGAAGGCAACGCAGGGCTTCTACTACGCTGGCTCTAAGAGAACTACACTGGCTACCAGTTAAGGACAGAGTGAGTTTTAAATCTCTATGCATAGTGTATAGAGCGGCACATGGCTCGGGTCCCCTTCCTATGCAGGATAGATTCACATGGTACAAACCGACTAGATCCCTTCGATCCTCTGGCACCAATCTGGTCACCACCACTAGATTTAAAAAATCCAGGATGGGAGGAAGGGCTTTTAGCAATACGGCCTCCCGCCTATGGAACGAACTCCCACAGAAGATCAGACAAGCTGACACCCTGCTTTGTTTCAGAATCTGAAAACATGGCTCTTCCCCAGGAATGATAATATCACTCCTTAAGTTTGAGAAGCACGGTAGACTGATTAATTCCTCTGCTATGTGACAGCGCCTGGATACCCGTAGGGTGACAGTTTGCGCTATATAAATGCGCAAAACAATACAATACTTGGTAAGATGCTCCACACTAGACACTCTGGGGCAGATTTATAAGCCCCTTGCGCCACTTTTGCGTCACTTTTGCGTCACTTTTCCCATGTTAAAAATGATGCAAAAGTGGCACAAGGGCCTTGTAAATAAGCCCTAATATATGTAGTCCAGATACAACAGTACTAGTCTGATGACTTGTACTTTCTCTTTGAAATTCTTAGGTTATGTTGGATTGGAGTGGAATAGTGAACATACATGAACAGGCAAAGTCTCATGTTCACCATTGTAGGACTGGATTCCATCACTTGTGTAAAATTCATAGGAGTTCCCTACAATTTAACCCGCAGCATTCTGCGCTCACCCCCTTCCTTTCAGTGGCACATTTAAATGTAGGAGGAGGACTCATTGTGCCTGTTTATGAATGCTCTGTGTGAGAAGTTGGCCTGGTATATGCTGTCCACTAATTAAAGTGGGCACCTTGCACCAGTCCAAACGACCCTTATTGATGATTAGGTTAAAGACAACCTTTATTGAAAGCTATCCTAGTGGTAACTATAGAGAGCAGCCTTCAAGCTAAGTCTCGAAGGAATGTAAAGCAGCTTGTTTTACCAGTATATAACCTCCTGAATGACCAAATGAAAGGAGAACCACACCAGGTATATATAAAATATATGTATTTATTACTAAACACTCTCTACTAACCTCTTTTTGAGATTAGAGAACAAGACACACAATATTAAATCACTAGAACGACAGTAAATAGCACAATACACAGAGGGCTCCAGGGGGAGACCGAACCATATACTAAGAAAGTGGTATAAGAACCACGACTTGACTAGACACAGTGCCTAGAGCACGTAGAATCACTGGGACCCCAAGGAATCAGCCAAGGTAGTGACACAGGGGACCCACGGAGGACTGGTGCAGTGTTGGAAATTTAAAGATTAAGGACTTTTAGGAGAGGACTTTAAGCAAACCCAGCTAAACATAGAAGGTTCTTAGGCCAGCACCCTTGAGAGTACCGAAGTACCCGTGTTACCTATCCCAGAGGAGCCGGGTGCATAGGGGTCAAGTGGTGTCGGAAACCCTCGTCATTTTCAATGGCGTGATGCGAGAAAGTACTGCTGCTGTGGAGAAGAAAAGTGTCCGGTGTGATCCAAGCCTGGATCGGAGATGAGAAGAACCTGAAAGCAGAGGGGTCAAAGTCTGGGTTACTTCATGTGACCAGGAGCGGAGCAATCGAATGCCCACCGATGTCGGGTGCTTCAGGTGAGATGAGGTGAAGCTGGACTCTGCAGCCACGGGGACCAGGAGACGTCGACGACAACCACAGTCCGGATCCGAGCTGTCCCATGAAGGACGTCGAGTGCTGGGAGGTCAGTGTCCGGATTGAACACCAACAAGCCTTGGCATCTGCAACCCACGCGGTCAGAGGAAAGATGATTCTGTGAGGACCAGCAAGGTCCTGGGGACTCCCCAAGCAATAGAGAGTCAGGGGACGTCTGGAGCAACCAGGGAAGCCCACTGAAAGTTAAAGTTGCCTTCTCAGGGACCCACAGGCTAACGGACCAGGGATTGCAAAGGGACCTTGAGCTGAATCACTAAATACCAGCCCACGGAACACTCGTGGAGTGTAGGCCGGAAATCTTCAGGGGAATTACTGCTCGGGGTCAGGACTACAAGTAGCCCAAAGCACAGCTTCAGGGATTGCCGAAAAGCATATGCTGCGGCAAATGTACACGGTGCCCAGGGGTTCGGGTTGCACGGTCCCCACGAGGGATACGGGCCTCAGAATTGCTGAGAGCGCAGATCGACCTCCGAGACCTCAGGAACCTATCTCCTGTGTTGCAGAAATCTTCGGAGTCCTTCGGGAGCTTCGTAGATGCAAACCAGTCAGATGCGTTTTGGTGCCTGCTCAGCAGGGGAGTAACTCCTTTACTCCAAGGGAGATTCTTCAGTTGTCCAGCAAAGCGTAGATCGTCGAAGGATACTTGGTTTCTGTAGCAGAGTTTAGTCCAGGTAATATCTAAAGTCCTGTAGTCAGGGGTTCCTACTTTATACCCAAGGAAGGGGTGGGACAAACTCTGGGGACCCACCTATGGGAGGGTCAGGACACAGGGGTGGCTACACCCATGTCCTTAGTCCAGTTTTGTGCCAGAGCAGGAGCAAATGGCTCCTGCAACCGGTTTGAGCTGGACTATGCACAGGGACACCAAATGTGCCCCCAGTGCAGACAAAGCACTCTGAGAGTGCACCCACCCAGCCCCAATACACTAATGCCTGTCTGGGAGGTGGTCACACCTCCCTGTGACAGGAAACCTATTGTCAAGCCTTCCCCTACCGGAGTTTCCTCCAGCAGCAGGAGGGCAGACTCGTGTCTGTGGCTGGCAGCATCCATTTTGTGATGCCAGGGTTCTGTGAAGCTGGTACCGGGTGTACCGGTGTTGTCATATTTCTCCCTCTAGGAGGGTGGAATCATACCTCCCACACCAGTTACTGGTGTGGAGGTATGATTCCAAGGTGTTTGACACCAAACACATGTTTCCATGCAGCCATTTTAAAGTTAGCATTTACCGTGAGGTTATAATGCACTTAAGTATATATGGTTGGCTGCATCACAAACAACCCTGGAGAATAGGTTCCGAAGGCTGCAGAGGGGCTCTGCTCATGCATGGGCACCCTCTCACATAAAACCCAGCACCCTGCCTTCAGGATTGGTAAGGCCTGCCATAGGGGTGACTGATAGGTTTATATGTGCAGTGATTAGGATAGATATAGTGACCCTATCTAAGTAAGGGGTGCAGGCACCACCTTACACAGGCTGCAGTAGCAGACCTGTGGTGTCAGTTTAAATGGTCTCTCAGGGGTGGCATAATACATGCTGCAGTCCCTGGGAGGCCTCTGGGGTACCTATGCCCTGGGTACATAGTATACCATATACTAGGGACTTATAAGGGTACCCCAGAATCCAATCTGGAGTGTACCTAAAGTACATGCAATCAATTTAGAGGAGAAAGCAGATAGACTGGGGTCCTGAATAGCAGGGCCCCAGTCAGACGAAGTCGAAAACAGTGAAACATCAGCAAAAAGTGGGGGTAACTATAAGAAGCAGATCATACTCTCCTACACTCTGCTTTTAATGTCACCCCACTGAGACAGAAGTTAAACATCAGGGACTTGTAGAATTTGATCCTGTAAAATAAAATTGCTCTCTGAAGCACTTGAGGCTCTTTTCTTTTTATTTCACCGCTTTTCCATCTGTTGCACGACAATTGCTGAATGGTACATCATTTTTAAAAGCTTTCTACTTGGCGTTCTGTGAAAGAGGAAGCTGGGAAGAAATACAGAGTATGAATTCATTGTGGAGTTTTTTGGTGGGTCATGAATATTCATGAAACCTTAATTTTGTCTGAAATTGTGCCTTTTAGGTTCTGAACTCTGACATTTACATCTGTGGATGTGTGCAGGACTTATGGATAATCTGTTGCATGGCTAAACACTTAAAATTTGGCAAAGACAAATCCATTTATAAAAGACATCATCATTTACAATACCAATAGCTCCAAGTCTTGCAAATGCGAGACCTATTGAATTGCAAATGCTAGTTAAAACTGCTGTTGCTCAGCACCGGCAGGATCCAGCCCACTTAAAACCCTGGTACCTATGCTTCAGAACTTCGATTTAAAGCACTTGCCCCTTTTGCCTGCAAGTGCACTGTATTTTGGGAAACGTGCCACAGAAGACTTATGCTGGCAATGAACAGCAGCACAGACAGCGTACTTGTTGTATACTAGCGCAGTCAGCCTTCGCCCACAGCTCCAGATATTTTGCTAGCGTTTTGCCACTTCGACCTCCAGTGCCTGATTGCAGTCCTTAATCACAGTTCATGTCAGGCAGGCCCTCAAGCACAACCAGCCAGATATCAGAGGAGACTTCCCTCTTTCGAGCTCGGTCACAGAGTTGCTACCAGGGTCAGATTGGGATCAAGAATAGGACCGGGCACCCTCCAAAAAGTGGCCCCCATTCACATCCTTTCGTAAACCATTTGTTGGTCAGTATCACACGGTGAAGTGTTGGAGATAGCTAGGGTAAATGAATAATCTGCCAATAACCACTTAGATCAGGTGATGAATGCTCATCTCACTGAGCTCTCTCTTGGGCCTACTGACAGATAGTTTGACAGCTCACGAGCATGCAGCATAATAGAGCCCAAAATAGTACTATTTTTAAACAAGCAATTGCAATTGATCTACTGCTTTAAGTGTTATAAAAAAATGGATGGGCTCTACAGTGGTTGTGACCAAATAAATACAACTTAGAATCTTTTATAAGAGAGGCGTTAATGTAACTACGGACGTGGCCTAAAATGTAAGTTCAGATCCTGTGCTTTCAAGGCGAGTCACCTAATCAGTATAGGAATGCCTCTGCTGTTAGTGAGTCCAAATACATCACAGAAAAAACATGTAAAACAAGTCAGACCATTTGGCTTTACCAGGGCTTATTAGCTCTGATTTTTATTCAATACCATATAAATGAATATTCTTCCCTTCACATCTTTCCACTGTAGTCTCCCTGTGTTTATTGCTTATACTCTTTTCTCATCAAATCTTCTTAAGTCTCTCAATCTGCATGCCTCACACTTCATCTTCTGCCCTTTCTTTTCATTTTCTCCTTCTGCATTCTTTTGTCACCTCTCTTACACACAGACAAACGCTGAATTTCTTTTTCTTTGGTGCTAATATTTTGCCAGCAGTATTTGTGCACCAATTGTACGCACTTTAAACTAAAATGGTAATTCTGATTGACAAACATACAGCTATTGCTCTGTGCTCTCAGCAGAGATGCCAAGAATTGGATTAGTGTAACACCTTTGTGACCCACTACCAGGCACCGCGAAAAACATGCACTGCCTTCAAGCTCCTCTCTAGAACTTTGAATTGTGTCCAGTCTTCAACACGCACCAACAACCTGAACTCACCCAAACATGAGGACTCAGTTGACAGAATGTGCCAAGAAAAGTCCTAAGCAGGGTCACTAGAATTATGCGGCAGGGGTCACTAAATTATGTGATCAGAGAAAGCAAATTATGTGGCATGATGTAGCACATTTTGAACCAGTAATGCTTCACTATTTTGCCTTTTTACTAATGTAAACACTAAAGAATCCAAGGTCAAAACATAAATACAGGCATTAGCAACTGCAAGATGGCCTGCCTCTGTGCGGCAAAGGGTCTGCCACTGAGCTGGAACATGTGCTATAGCGTTTTTAGCAACTTTTGATCTGTTTGAGCTAGAAACAATTTATTCTTTATTAAAATCTGCAAATTATGCAGGAGATAAAGTATGTGAAAAGTGCAGCAAATGAATAACTATGCGGGAAAACGCCGCAGTCGCAGAATCACATAAATCCAGTGGCCTTGGTTGCTTGAAAAACTAAACTACAGTATTTCACCTGAAAAAGGGAAATAGGTTATCGTACAAATAAAACCTGTTAAGTATGATAGGGTCTGCATCAGTGACCGACTACTCAGGGCTCTCACATGTCGAGCAGAGAGATCAGTATTTTGCTCTCATCTGCCACTTGCTCCTGTTCGTTGGATGTATGACGATACCACGCATGCATTACATCGCATGCCATTAGATCGCGGTTTTAACAACGCAAGTCGTTACGACTTGCGTTGGAGGGCGCTGGACTTAGGAGTAGTTTAATTTACTATTCCAACTCCAGCCTACGTACAGTAGGGAAGGTGTTGGATAGTAATTTAAACTACTCCTTGTCCTATAGCACCCTCCAGTGCAAGTCGTTGTAACGACTTTAGTTGTAAAAACCACAATCTAATGGCATGCGATGTAATGCATGCGTTCTAAAGGTTGTTTCCCCTGTTCGTTTCCCGGGCCAGGGGGGCCACGTACACCAGGCACCCAGCGGCGAAAGGCCGCCAACGTCATTGCAAAGCGCCAGGAGGCGCTAGAAAAGTTGCAGCGGGCTCTCGCAGCGCGGGACCCGCTCTCATCTGCCACTTGCTCCTGTTCGTTTCCCGGGCCAGGGGGGCCATGCACACCAGGCACCCAGCGAAAGGCCACCAACGTCATTGCAAAGCGCCAGGAGGCGCTAGAAAAGTTGCAGCGGGCTCTCGCAGCGCGGGACCCGCTCTCATCTGCCACTTGCTCCTGTTCGTTTCCCGGGCCAGGGGGGCCACGCACACCAGGCACCCAGCGAAAGGCCGCCAACGTCATTGCAAAGCACCAGGAGGCGCTAGAAAAGCTGCTGCGGGCTCCCGCAGTGCGGGACCCGCTCTCATCTGCCACATGCTCCTGTTCGTTTCCCGGGCCAGGGGGGCCACGCACACCAGGCACCCAGCGGCGAAAGGCCGCCAACGTCATTGCAAAGCGCCAGGAGGCGCTAGAAAAGCTGCAGCGGGCTCCCCCGGGCCAAGGGTGGGCCAGTCTTAGACCGGATGAGACTGGGCTGGGCCACCCCCCTTGGCGTCACTTTTCGGATGTAGGACCGCGGGACAGCCGGAACTTAGCAGGCAACTCTAAGGTCAGTCTAATTATAAGTATACATTGCCTGCCTCTTTCCCCCCAAAGCTACTAAGACTCACATGTTCTGTTGAAATTTATCCACAAGCAGCCATGGGTAAACGCACTACTCCATCTAAAGGCCCCTCCACCCGGCAGAAAGCCCCATCTGCATCCTCAAGCGCCCAACCAACAGCAATTGACAAGATGTTGCAGCAGGCTATAGACGCGGTTTCAAATGAAATAGAGCGCACTGAGACGTCTCTCAATAACACCGAATTTAGCCCTTAGCCCTACCTTATCTGACTGTGGAATTGTGTTACAACCCCTAACCCCAAACGTCACTCCAGACCCTGAGCCCCCAAGCACACGAGCAAAGTCAGGAGCAGGTCATGCCCCCAAGATTCCCATGGGTGGCGACGGAAAGAAGAAAGGAGGGAAACGGAAACCCGCAACACATAAGGGACCAAAGCGGAATAAACAAGCAACTGACTCGCCACCAAATAGATCTTCGAGAGTACAAGAAATAGGCACGCATCTGCAAATGACAGAGCAACCCGTGTGGGTGTCCAAGTTGGTTTTGGACCTCAAAGCCCACTTTAGTTTGGCTCTTAAAAGCAAACTTGTTGCCATAACAACACGAATTGACAATTTATCATCATTGGTGGACCATTGGGTGGGCAAAGTTGATTCCGTTCTTAGAGTAATTGAGCCTTTTAGATCCCTTGACACAGAGCTGCCCTTATACCAAAAACAGGTAACAACTATTCCAGATGTATCCTCTGTCTTTACAGGGCCTAACAGCTGTGCAAAAGGATACTGCTCCCATCCTCAGATTGCCCACCCCCCCCAGAGTCGGGACCCACCCTGCCTCCAACAAAGGCCACCCTGCTGCTCTCAACCCGCACCAGTAAATAGGATAACACCCACTACACCAAGTCCGATTGACCATCAACCAGTTGAAAACAATCAGGAGGCACGCAAGAGGACCTCACCACACACACACCCAAGGGAAACCCAGTCTATCTTACCATGCATTGACCTGCCCCCAGCCTCGACTCCCTATGTTATTGTACTAGCCGGGATACCTGAGCAAGAAAGGGGCATAAGGGAGACGCATGTTGAACTTAAAAATAAATGTATTCACTGGTTAACTAAAAATAGGCCCCTCCCCTTCCAAGATCGTAGTAAAATCCTACTTACACGCAGGGTAAGCTGGCTGGGATGGAGGCGAAAGGACATAGCTGGGGATTGTGTCTTGATTAATTTTGGAGACACTCGTTCTGCCCAACACATCTTAAACTGGGGCTACCCTAGGGAAACTGGGGGCATTTTTCCTTTGCCCCTGGGTTACTTTTATCCCCCAGGCTAATGCCCCACCAGGAAGGAAATGTGGCCAGGGGATGAGGGATTATGGCGAAGCAACACCACAAATAGGTTGGGATCGTCCAACATCAGTGATATACAATATACCTGTTAAGAACAGATTTAGTTCCTTAAATCAGGTAGATTGACTAAACCAATCTGACCCACTTAATAAAGGGCAGAGTGACAACCATGAGATTAGTTTAGGACACTTACACCAGGATGGTTCAGCGTACAAGGATGGACACAGGAAAAAAAAAAAAAAAAAGGAGCCAAGGAACAGAGTAGCGAGGGCAGCTTGATAGACCATATCCCCTCTCCACCTAGAACTCCAACCAGGGAATATGGAAACAGCCTAAGGGGAAGGGCAGGAACTCTAGACACACACCTAGTTCCACTGAGGGAAAGTTCTTCCCTCCAGGCTTCTAAAGCTATTATAACAACACCGTCAAGTATGCGGATTTTAGAAGGGGCGTGGCCGAGCCGCGATGGTCGCGACTTAGTAGAGCTCCGCGTCTTCCCCAACCCCCCGTCTATCCGTGACATCCATCCGTGAGCCACAGCACTGTGCTGTACAGCGGAACGCCCCGGGCTCCTGGTTCGGTGACAGCGGAGCCTGCCGGATCTTCGCCGTCCCGTAGACGCCGATATCCTAACATTGGACCGACAGCAGCTATTGAGCGTCGGCTGGGCCTCTCCCCTGTGAGTCAGGACTGGCGCGGGAGCGGTGCTGTTTCCCCCTGCTGTGCCGCGGAAGTTCGGAGGCGCGGACGGAGACGGAAGGGGCTTGGGCCTGCAGCAAGGAGACGCCGGGGACTAGAGTGCAGGTGGCAGCCGGGAGAGGGACGGACTGATCTGGCGCCTTGGCCCTTGGTGGCGCCCGCGGGGAGCTGGAGGCCAGACCCGTAACCGGAAGACTGGAGAAGTGTCCCTGTGGCCCCCCGGGGGTGTCGGCGACGTGTAGCACATCCGCTGCCCTCCTGCTTGCCCCGCATATTGCTGCGACTAATTCTACCGCGTAAAGATGGGGCAGCGGTGAAGACGCCTCTGGTTGCATCGGCAGCCTGGGGCTTGCGGTGGTGAGCACTGTCCCAGGCTGTAGAGACTACAATACAGGCGGTGGCCTGACTTGCAGTGGGGATCAACGGAGTTTGGATTCACCTGGAAGCAGCAGCGGTGGGCACTCGGGGGTGAAGGCGTGAGGGAGCAGAAAGCAGCATACTGATGAACCCCCGCGTGCAAAGACTTGAAGCGACAATAGGGGGCAGAAGCCTGTGTAATTGTGAAGGACTTGATAGCCCCCCGTTATCGGGCCAAGGCGGACAAAACAGCGGATACCCTTGGTGGACCACAGTGGCCGTATGAAGAGAGGCTCCACACAAGTAAGAATAAATGCCTAGTGTAACGGGTGACTCACGCGCTGGTGGGGGCGTGGGACAATTATATTTCGTGCATTGCTGGGGGCCTGCCGGTAGCAGTTCGTAAAGAGATGCCATGAGGTTGGGGCCCCAACCAGAAAGAAGCAACACGGAAGGATCGGCCTCAGATGAGGTGTTGTACCTCGTACCAGCAGCCGGCGTGGTGAAGGGAGGGTGAGCTCAGGTTTCTGCCGGGCGGCTCGCTTCGCACTAAGTTCGGATAGTGGGCGCGGCGGGGATTGAGGCCGCCGTTGCCCACGGTAAGAGATCCAGAGGTTTGAACGGGAGCTGGCCTTGACATCCCGCACCGCAATGCAAACAACTCCACCCTGAAGGCATTCCAACCCCTGGCACAGCCTAGCCCGACAGGCGACCTTGAGTTGGCGACACTGACTACGACACTGAGTGCTTGTTGCTCCCGGGGGTCCCTGGCTGATTGGACGGCCGCCCGGTCAGACTGGTTGGTGGCAGCGAGACAGGCATCAGTGACGCCATGGCATCGTCAAGGGGAAGCAAACCGGTGCAGCAAAATATACTCGACCGTTACACTCGCCCTAAGACATCGCTGCCCGATCCTTCCCCCACGGGTAAGAGCAGCGGAGCACATACTGAGTCAGACCCGGAACCCACCCTTAAGGATGTGCTGGAAGCAATCGCAGGAATCAAGACATCATTGGAACAAAAGATGGACGCAATTTCAGTGGAAGTCAACCTGCTGAGGGTGGACCAGAACAAACACGGTGAGAAAATCAAGCAACTGGAACTCACAAACGCGAGTCTGGTGGAAGATACATCTCAAGTGCAAACTGATATTAAAGAACTGCAAACCTTTCGAAAATACGCAGAAACAAAGATGGATGACTACGAAGGAAAACTGCGGCGCAATAACGTGCGTATCCTGGGAGTTCCCGAAAAATCTGAGGGGCAGGCCACTGACCTTTTTGTGGAGGATCTCATTCTCAAACACCTACAGCCAAAGGGACTCGGAAAGTTCTTTGTTATTGAGAGAGCCCATAGAGTGCCGGGGGGCCGCCCAAAGCCGGGGGCCCCTCTGCACCCAATCCTCGCCAGGGTACTGAATTTCAGAGATCGGGACGTTATCCTCCAACATGCCAGAGCAGGGCCTCCGCTCAGATACGACAACGCGGAAATCACCTTTTTTTCCAGATTTCACTCAGATGGTTCAGACACAGAGGCGTTCCTTCCTTGGGATCAAAAAGACGCTACGAGAGAAGGGTTATAAATACGCGATGCTGTTCCCGGCCAGGCTCCGTGTGGAAGCAGACGGCAAAGCCTGGTTCTTCGAGCAACCCAAGATGGCTGCGGACTGGTTGGAGGCCCGCTGATTGCCTAGAGGCAAATGACTGGGGGTAATGTATGGGGGAGAGGGGAATGTCCGAGACAGCTGGAGTCATGGCCTTAAGGTTTGTCTGGTAAATGTTTGGTAGCGGGAGGGAGCCGGGGACTTGTTCAGGGTCGCTATGCATCTTCAATAGGCGAAAAGAGCCTAATGTAATACAGGCCAACGGTTGATCCGTATCTTGGGACAGTTGCTGGGGCATTAGTATGAGAGGGTGGGGGGAGGGGGCACCACGTACCCCAATTTACTACTTTTAGTTGGAGTGTGTGGGCGACAGGCACTCTACAAGTTTGATCATGGGCAGTTTTGAGCCCAGAGGGCAGGGGTGCAGGGAGGGGGTAGTTGGGAAGGGTTGATCTGTTTTGAGATTTATCGTTTGTGGTTTGTTTTTGTTTTGTCGACATCAACACAATGTAGAACATGCACAGCATGGAATGCACGTAGAGTTTCATTTTTTGACAGCACCAATAAGGGTTACCAAGCACGAGCGACTTCTAAGCACTCAGATAGATGGGCACACTGTGGGACATAGGGGTTAGAGTTCTCAGCTGGAATGTAAATGGACTGGGGGACAAGGTTAAACGTGGCATGGTCCACCAATACCTCAGGCCCCAGATGTCATCCTCCTGCAGGAAACACACCTCATTGGGAACTCATGCCAGGCTCTTAACAGGGGAGGGTACAAGTTGGCGGCAAATGCAGGCTTTACTACCAGGTCACGAGGGGTGGGCATACTAACTAAGAACTCGTTCCCTTTCGCCGTGCAAGCCACATGGTCGGATGCAAGGGGCAGGTATATCGGGGTCTCGGGTAGGTGGGAAGGTAGGACGGCCACATTTGTTTCAATTTATGTTCCCCCCGGACTACAGAAAGACACATTCAAAGACCTGGGTACCATACTCTTATCACTCCCCGTAGGCATCCTAGTGATAGGAGATTTTAATGCAGTGCTTTCCGGAACACTTGACTGCCATCCACCGCGAGAACTCAGACTCGCACAGAAGTGGCTGCCGGATTTTCTTGACTCTATGGGATTGGTAGACGGGTGGAGGATACTTAACCCAGACAGGACCCAATACACGTTCTTATCGGGAGCCCACCATAGTCTATCTCGAATTGATTACATCCTAGTCCCGGCAGCACAGGCATTAAATATTCGGGAGGTTCGTCACCTGGGCAGAGGTATCTCAGACCACTCTCCGGTCTGGATGAAGGTAGTCCTGGGTCAACAGAGCGCCGGGAAAATAGCCCCTATTAATTCCTGGTATCTACGCGACCCGGAAATTCAGAAGAAAATAGACCAAGCCACAGACAAATACTTTCAAATAATGAGGGGACGGTTGATTCAGCTCAGACGTTATGGGAAGCCTACAAAACAGTTATTCGAGGGGAGAGACTGTCCCTGATTGCGGGGAAGAAAAAAGAAAAACAGATAGATTTAGTGCGAGCAGAAGAAGAAATACTGAGAGTAGAAGAGGAGCTAGCTCAGGTGGTGACACCCGAAAACTTACATCTCCTTAATCTGAAACAAGACGACTTCAAAAGTATTGCGGAGGATAGAGCCAGGGCTCTGGGTAGGGACACGCAGAGCAGAATTTATGAGCATGGCGATAAGGCGGGGAAGCTCATTGCGTGGTTGGATAGGAGGGAGTGGGCGGCCCGTCTTGTGCCCGAGTTATATAGTGAAGACACTGTCACCATAACTGACCCGCAGGAAATAGCTGACCAGTTTGCTCGCTACTATCAAACGGTGTACTGCACGTCTGGTAAATATACAGAGGACGACAGTAGTGGTTTGCTTAGAGATATCAGACTTCCTACCCTCTCAAATGAAAATTGTGAATATCTCGAGTCCGCTCTCACAAACGATGAGGTGGCACAGGCAATACTGGGGGTGATTCGGGAAAGGCATCAGGTCCCTATGGTATTCCGATTGAACTGTACAAATTGAGACCGGACAAGATAGCCCCGCACCTCCGCTCGATGTTAGTTGAAAGCAAGGGAAAGGGGACGCTCCCCTTTGATCAACGAGTCGCAAATATCGTGGTCATACATAAGGAGGGGAAACCCAAGACCAGCTGTGCGTCCTATAGACCAATATCGTTACTGAATGCAGAACCTAAGATCCTTGCCAAATTATTAGCCACGCGTTTGATTAAAGTTATTGATTCACTAGTGCACCCCGACCAGTCAGGCTTTATGCCACATCGCAATACCGCCCTCAATCTACGCCGCTTGCATGGGGTTCTGGGTAGAGTACCAACTATCCTAGAACCCGCCATATTGGTATCCTTGGACGCCACCATGGCATTCGACATGGTTGAGTGGCCATATCTCTTCGCTGTGCTGGATAAATTAGGATTTGGTCCAAACTTTAAGAGCTGGGTTCGCCTGTTGAGCCATGGGACTGGAGTACAAGTTGTGGTGAACAACCGCAAGCCCCCAGCTTTCCAACTGAGCCGTGGCACGCGCCAGGGGTGCCCTTTATCCCCGCTCCTCTTCGCGTTAGCATTGGAGCCCCTGGCGGCATGGATCCGTAGAGATCAAGTGATCCGCGGGATGCGGTGGGCCCCGGGCTGGGAGGATAAGATTTCGCTCTACGCGGATGACATTCTGCTGTACCCGACCTCCCCGAGAGCCTCCTTGATCGGCCTCCTGGACATTCTCGTGGTGTTCGGGAGATACTCCGGATTTACCATCAACTGGTCAAAGTCTGATCTACGTCCTACGGGGAGAACCCCCTACTCTCCCGAGGGGCTGCCAGATACAGATAGCGTTGGACGGCTTCCGTTATCTTGGCATCTTCATCACGCTAAGCTCGGAGCTCCGCTTCATCCGTAACTTGGTGCCACCCCTGCAGAGACTGAAAAGTGACGTTAAGCGCTGGAAGACTCTACCCCTCTCATTGTTGGGTAAGGCGGTCTTTTTCATGATGAGGACACTGCCCCGCTTCCTATACGCCCTCCAGAACTCAATGGACCCAGTTCCCACGTCTTATTTCAAAGACAGAGACCCTCCAAAGAGAACTCCTATGGGATGGCAAGCCCCGAATCGCCCTCACCAAATTAACCCTTAATTGGTACGACGGGGGAATCAGCCTCCCAGATATTAGGAAATATTATTGGGCATCCCATTTGGCAGCTATTAATCAGGGGATCTATGGTTGACCGGATATGCCATGGATAGGTGGTTGCTGCTGGGGAGGGGGGAAAAAAAAAAAAAAAAAAAAAAAAAAAAGAGTACAGCAGGGTGCTATATGCCCGGCCTCGCAGGTATCCACTTACAGGACCGACGGCTCATTCGGTCCATGTGTGGCATGTTGCTAATAAACAGCTGGGTTGGGATCGCAGACTCACCATGGCGACGCCACTGTGGAGCTCTGAGAAATTGGGCAGTCTGTGGCGATTCAAAGGCTTTGACAAATGGGACCTTATTGGAATCTCACAGATCAAAGACATCTGGGGTAAGGAGTCTATTCTCCCCTTCACTTCCCTACAACAGCAGTACAGCTTGGCGGATACTGAATACTACCGGAATCTTCAAATACAGCATGCCTTGCTCACCCACGTTACCAGTAACTCCATACTGCAGGAGGCCTCTCCCTTGGAGGACAGATTACTAGATGGCCATCTTCCCGAGAGGGCCATCTCCCTGATCTACAAAAAACTGATTAATAACATGGAGGATCCACTACTATCATTGAAGGAGAAGTGGGGTAGAGATGGCTTAGAACTGGACGAGGAAGACTGGCAAGAGGCGGTCTCCTCCCCGAGAGTAGTAGCAGTCCGGGCAAGGTTACGCTTGGTACAAATCAAAATTCTACACAGGATCTACATCACAGGGCCGGGCACGAATGGGCAGGGCAAAAAGTGGGGAATGCAGACGTGGGTGCGGGGAGCTCTGCACTTTTATCCATATTTTGTGGTCCTGTGAGCACGTACAGACTTATTGGCAAGCAATACATCGCACTTTACGGGAGGTACTTAATGTTGACGTATGGCCTGAGGCCCGTAGGTGCCTCCTGAACATTTGGGAGCCTTCGGATCTCACCTCTCACACCACGCAGTGGGCGACGCTGGCACTGATTGCGAAAAGGAATATCGCACAGCTCTGGGGGGCCCGTCAGCCACCCACACTGGGAAAATGGGAGGAAGACCTAGACTGGTGTATGTTTCGGGAGAGGTCGGTTTATGTTGCAAGAGGGTGCCCTGGGAAATGGAGTAAAGTGTGGGGGCCATGGAACCATTACAGAGGCAATATCTGTACTCCCCCCCCCCGACTCCCTTGCATGACTCTGGGACCCTTGATTTGTCTTGTACTGTGAAATGCTATTTGATTTATTGTGTTATGGATGAAATATTCGGAATTGGTAATGCCCTTGCTTGTGATATACAATTGTGAATTTTGTCGACGCTGTTTAATAAAAAGATTTATAAAATAAAAAATAAAAAAAGTATGCGGATTTTATCCTGGAACATAGCAGGTTTTAACTCGAAATTGGATCTTCCAGATTGGGGGCCATTTATAGAGCAACATGAGTTATGCCTGTTCCAGGAAACATGGTCGAGGGTGGATACATTTAGATTGGGCTATGTGTCGTACTCCATCCCAGCAGTCCAGGGGGCTAGGGGTAGACCCTTGGGGGGCCTGTGTACATGGGTGGGAGTTCATTTGGGATGTAACGTTAAACAGTTAGAGACCTCCTCATCCGACATTTTGTGTGTTCTTCTCTTCTTTCCCAACTTTAGGAGGATCACACTAATCAATGTATACTCCCGGCCCGTAAGCTATGGGCAATCCTCCCAAACACTCGATTGCCTCTCCTCATTTCTCTCCACCCTACCGGAGGATTGTTGGGTCATCATAGGAGGGGACATCAACTGCCAATTCGAGCCCCTGAACAGCATATCCTCTAGTATCACAAGTGAGGAGGACTCGGTTTGGTCAATCCCAGCACCTAATATCCCTCCAATACGGGCATGGACCCCTTTAGTCCTGCAAATGAATGCACTTACTCTTAGCCACTCATTGAGGGCGTGTAATGGCCAACTACCATCTGATAGTCCTGGGAACTTCACTTTTAACAGGCTTGGGCAAGCTTCAATTTTAGATTATATTCTGGTAGACGTCAGGCTATGGTATAGGGTCCTTGATTTTAAGGTCACCCCACGCCATGAGAGTGACCACAACCCTTTGGCTTTTGAATTGTTGCTTCCGTTTTCTGAAGCCCCCCCAGTACACAATCAAACCCAAAACCAACATTGGTACTGGTGGAAGGAGGAAGGAGGGAATGCTGGGGGGAACTTGTACAAACACCGGATAAACTGGCCTCCCTATACAAACAAATTGTCCCTTTATTAGAAGCTGCGTTTCGTCTACCCATGACCAGTAGCAGTCCGGCTCCCCAACCGACTTTTGCAAAAAATTATCAGGATCTGTTTTCTGTTTTAGTGCAATTTTTTTTTTTATTCATAATAAGTCTAGGCCAAACACTAAACCAAGGCACCCATGGTATAATAAACAGTGCAAGGTGGCCAAGCATGCTCTCCTAATTTCGATTAGAATGAATGACAGGCCCAGAATTAAGGAAACCAGGGAGCAGTATAGGAAGATTGTATCTAGAGCAAAGATCAGCTGGGAAAACGGCAAATGGGAAGCTATAAAAACAGCACTGGATAACCGTAATATGAAAGGCTTCTGGAATCTAGTTAAGACAGGGAAATCTGAAGGCCAAACGGCTATAGTACCAAACATAGGGGAGGAAGTTTGGAGATCTCATTATAAATCCTTATACTCAAGGACTATAGAGAATGAGGGTTGGGTAGAAAGAGGGGATGTACCCAGACGCTCCACCCTGCACAATGAAGGAGATTACAGAGGCACTGGCCAAGCTACCCCAAGCCAAAGCACCAGGGCTTGATAAAATTCCAGGCGACTTATTCCGATCTGAACCCACAATCTGGGCACCCTACTTGTGGTCATTTTTTAATGCCATTTTACAAGGCATGGCGTTCCCCCCCCACATGGGCCGGGGCAGAAATCATTCCCATTTAAAACAAGCATTGAAAATGCAATAGGTCTCGCCTTTGATTAAGTTAAAGCCATTTGCTTTGCTAATGGTATTATATAGCAAAGCAAATGGCTTTAACTTAATCAAAGGCGAGACCTATTGCATTTTCAATGCTTGTTTGCAGTGGCACCAGTTACGCTCCCGGCGACCAGATACCTTATCGCTTCCTGCCACCTGTTACTGGACACAGATACAGGAATAGTGGTGAGTCCTTGCACGGGGAAATACCTCCCCAATCTTCCCGGCCCTCTAAATCCACAAACCAGCAAGAGGCTGTGGCATAATGGCCAGAGCTGCTGACTTTGGAGCTGGGGAGCCAGGTTCGAGTGTGGGTGTGGTCTCAACTTCCTGTGATTCTGTTAAGTCACTTAATCTCCCTGTGCCCACTAAAAAAATTAATGTGTCCTTGTGTAATGTAACTGGTGCTCGTGTAAAGCACCCTTGTACCTTTGGGTCGAGTTCGCGCTATATAAAACTGCAACAAAATAAATAAACTCATGGTCCGTTCAATAGCTGTATCACCTTCACCAGCTCAAGGGACACACTTCTACGTCACTTTCTCAACATCTGCGACCATTCGAATCCGATCCTGCTCTCCACGTTTCACCGGAAACGGGGGCACTCGGTGGCTTCCCACAATGCACCTCGCCACTTCTGAGAAAGTGGTTTGCCGTCCCGGCCCGTTTTGTCTGAGTTTGAGGGGGTGGCAACCCAAAGTAAATAAAAGGACCCTTTCCGGCCGGGGTGCCATTTCCTGGCTGCACTTAAAATGTTGGCTTCGGCGGGTTTAAAAACAAAACAAACAAGTCTGACTTATGGTGTAACATGCAGGTCTAGCTCAACATTTCATGATTTCGAGGTACATGAATTGACAAATTAGCTCGGGGGCATGAAAGTGGCAGCGGAAGCTTTTCGGTGTAACAGGTCCGTCAAAGTTTGTAAATAAAACATTTGGAAAGGGTAAGCAGAGACAATTTATGGACATAGGGATGCTTAATTATAAACACTGTGGGATACAGAGAAACATTCGGCATTTACTGTGAGTAATGCAATTACACGCCCTCGTCGCCACTGTAGTGCTTTTCAAGTCATCTAGTTGCAAATAAACTAAAAGACAATATATTTGTAAATGTTTTGCACATAAAAGAAAAGATATAAGCGTACGTCCACGTGGAAAGACATTCCTGGTATGGTGAGCTTTCTACACACCACACCCGTGCTGTGCCATGTCCCTACTTCCCCAGAGGAGCCCGCCAACCCATGACTGGTACTCGCATGCCAGATGGCGAAGAAGATGAGTGCGGCGCACAGCACCAAGGATAGCATGTAGCAGAAAGCAGCGAAGGTGAAAGCCATGGGGGACGAGGTGCCACTGGGAGGACCCCTCATACAAACACGGCTCCCAAAGAGGCCACCCCTCCGAGGTAGGTGCAGCCGGCACTTCCACAGCTCTCTCTCTCTACCCACCAGTCTGAACAAGGCACATTCAAATCCCGGCGGTGAACTGGAAAAAGCGCCTCCTGCCACCCTGGCTCCAGCCAGCAGTGCCTGAAACTTGAAGGATGCGCCGGAGCTCCCCGCAGACCCACAGATCCACATCCCATTCAACTTTTACATGAGCAGAGAGAGCGGCGCTGGACCAGTGACGGAGCAGGGCGGCGCCCTCTAGCGTCACAACACAGGCATGCAGCGACCATGTGGAGCTTCACTTATAGCGCTCACAGAAAGCACAAGCTGAAGCAGCACATACCGCTCCTACTGAGTTTTTTATTGTAATGTTATATAATATATTTGTGTTTTTGCAAACTATGAGGACGTTTGAATGTAATACAAACAACTAATAGCGCTGCCGGCTTTGGAACTGGGAAAGGGTCTGGTCCTGGCGTCGTCATAACATCCTGTGATTCTGCCCAAATCACTTAAGCTCCACGCTTCCTTAAAAAAACAGAGTGACCCCTTCTGTAATCGTGCTCATCTAAAGCACCTCAAAGCATCTGGGCCGAGTTCGCGCTGTGTAAAACTGCAAAAAAATACATAAATAATAGGGAACAGGCACTATCACTATTATAGACATTTGATAACACCTTCGCGAAATATTTCACTTTCTTGTTCTTTTGTGAACACGAAAACCATGTTTGGCTTGGAAGCACTTCGGAAGTTATGCTACAGTTAAAACAAGCACGCGCCTCGCACGGCAGCGGGGGGAGAGGAGGGGGCCTGCGCGATTCCCTTGCGGGAGCGAGCAGCGCCAGGAGCGATAATTACTAACATATGGTGCCGCTGCTCACTCCCGCAAGTGAATCGCCAAACGTGCACGCGTTGCCATTGAAGGCAATGGAACGCGTGCACGTTTTTGGCTGAAAAGCCGAATTGATAGCAAGAGGTCTTTTTTCCTATGCAGCGCATGCGCGCTGCGAAGGCGAGACCTAAAAAGGGCTCCCCGTTAAATCCAGCAAATTATCGCCCTATTAGTCTCTTGGACGTCACCCAAAAACTCTTCGCCCGTGTACTTTTGGGACGCCTGCAATCCTGGATAGAAGAGAACAACGTACTAACACCCTTACAAGCAGGGTTTAGGGCCAGGACTTCCACCATTGACCAGATCTTTAGATTACAACTCATCCACTGGAAAACCGTGACTTTAGAGGGTGGCAGCCTCTATCTCACATTCGTGGATCTCAAATCCGCTTTTGACTTGGTGCAGAGTGATCAGTTGTGGGGTATACTCCGTGATATGGGAGTACCAGA
This sequence comes from Calotriton arnoldi, assembly GCA_963921515.1. NCBI lineage: Eukaryota > Metazoa > Chordata > Amphibia > Caudata > Salamandridae > Calotriton > Calotriton arnoldi. The sequence continues at coordinate 51,442 of CAWUFW010018526.1, forward strand.
ATATCTTTGCTTCCAACAAACGCTTGCACCAGGACAATTATGCCCAAATAAGATATGGTAAAAATTGTGAACTTTCTGCTCCCTTCCCTGTAAAGAAAGGGGTGCGCTAGGGATGTGTTCTGGCCCAGACACTATTTTCACTTTTTTAAAACAGTTTAATTGAAACTCTGCTAGAGGGGAGAGACATTGATGCGCCTAGGCTGGCAAACCGCAAAATACCAGCTCTTATGTTTGCAGACGATACGCTCTTACTCTCCAAATCTTCTATGGGCATGCAGAGGGTGCTCGAGGTATTCAGTTCCTTCTGCAAAAATCGGGGACTGGAAATTAACCTTCAAAAAACCAAGTACATGGTTTTTAACGCTAACACCATAAATTGCCCACTTCCTCGATTAGACGGAAGGGTCCTAGAGAGGGTATCTATCTTTGACTACCTAGGGATCACACTAACCGAAAAGATGGACTGGGGGACACAAATAAAAAAAGCTAGTCTAAAACTGTCCCAGTCCACGAGGGGAATCCTAAAAGCTTATAAGAGCTGTTCGCATAAGGTGATAGGCCCAGTAGCAGAAATCTATAAAACCCAGGTTAGGGGAGCAGTATTATATGGGACAGAAGTATGGGGTCATTGTCCATCTACCTCCCTATCAAGGCCTGAGAACACATTCCTAAGGCAACTGTTGGGCCTCCCAGTAAGCACGCCACTAATTCCGCTTAGGATGGACCTAGGGATCAGTCCCATTGCAGATGTAGCTTCCTTCAGACTCCTCCTATACTGGCGACGCCTCTGGAGCACTCCTGAACTAGCCGACTATTAAGAGGAGTTGAAGGATGTTATGAGCCTTCATGGCGCAGGGAAACTCCCTTGGCTTGTTTATATTAGAAACTTGTGCCAGGCCTTAGGGAGGGCAAACTTGTGGACAACACCAGAAGAGACTTGCCCTACAATTTCAAAAAAAGTACTACTGGACTCCCACAGAGAATTTAAATTGTCTCTATTATGCCAGGGGCCTAGGTCTGGCAGCTTAACCGCAAGGTTTCTGGATGTTAAGCAACATTACAGGTTAGAATCGGTTCTCGATCACATCCAACCGCCTATGGCCCAAAAACATTTCCTCCAATTTAGACACGGGGTGCTCCCGCTTCGAGCATTTACAAATAAATGGCAGGGAGCCCATAAACTTGACTGCCCAGGATGCGACCTAGTTGAAGAAACTGAAACGCACGTCCTTTTTTTCTGCCCCGCTTACGGAAGGCCAAGGCCGCGGTGGCTCCTACAATTGTGTAGAAATATGGGGATTAGGCACCACATGGAGGTTTATAGGCTTTTTAAGCACGAAACAGATATACTTATTGTGTTAGCCATCTCTTGATACCTACACTCGATGTGGTGCATACGTGGAGCCATCTTAAAGAAAACCGATTCAGAAAAACCCCTAGCCTCATAGTAACTCTCTCTTCTTTTATATCCCATTCCATCCTTTCCCCTCATACACCTACTGTATGATTATTTCTTTGATCTCAATTATCCTCTAGCTTTTTTTCTTATACAACTTTAGTGTTTTAATCTGGACTTTTTATCATAATTTTACGCATTTTAAGCCCAAGTCAAAAGCTTTTAAATATTGCTAGTTATTTTTTTTTAATGAACTAATTAATTGCTTAAAAATATGAATGATTGGTTCTCCCTCGCAACTAATGTAGAAACCTCAAAATCTATAGTATATTGAACTACACTTAAAATGGGATTAAGAGTTGCTATGAGGGACCATATTAAAGATTGCATTAACAACTTTGCATAATTTTATAGTGTTCTAATTGTAAATACAGAACCAATGCACATACCTTTTATGTTTTATCGCATTGCTCTACTTCTCCAAAATGTATTTTAATGTTGTTTTCCTTATGTGCTTTTATGACCTATATGGTCGAAATAAAGTTTTTTGACTGACTGACTATTTTGCAATGTAAAGTGAATAACTTATAAGGCCTTGTAGAGGAGAACCGTTTCACTGTGTTTTTATTGCTACTGATTAGCCCTGCCACTACCCTCCTCCCATTCAAGCAAAACCATAAATATTGAATCGGCGTTCGTGCCTTTAAACAGAGTGCGGATAAAACAAAGATAAAATAACATCCGATCTCTCTTCCGCGAGTGCTTACGTATGGCCTGGTCCAGTGGTCCGCCCCGGAAAAAGAAGGACGGACAAAGTCTGTCCACACGCCTGGGTTCGCCATTAATGAATCGACCCAGCAGGGAGGAGAAGTGACAACGACCAACCTGGTCTGCGATTTTGGTGGCTGGCGAGGTTACTCAACCACCACCTCTGCCCACCTGGTGAGTAGGGGGAAGGACACATAACACGGTCAGTTCATTTTCCCCAGGAGGACCCAGGGCACTAACCTAGAGCCCCTGTAACCTCAGCGAGAGGATTGTAGCAGGTGCACTAACAGGTCGAACTAACTCGCCATCCTCCAACCCCGAAATATCGATATTACTACAAATAATAGAAAACATAATCATGAGCACCTACCGGCGGCAGCTGCCCCAACTCTTCGAACAAGAAAAGAACGCGCGCATACGCACAGGGCCGTGACCGATACGCGGTTCAAACGGGGTAGAGTCGGGCTCTCTGTTACTTACAATCTCCAAACACAGGTGCCCGGAGACAGCGCGTAGAAGCGGGGATCCTGCACCCCGTGCAGCAGCAAAGGTGAACGAAGTGAGGCGGAACGCGAGTGCAGAGAAGCCGATGACACCGCGCTCCCATCTCATTGCAGGGTGACGTAACTGCCGCGACCGGGATGGACTGCGCCTCCCCGGGCTCTCGCGCACTCCCTATTGGTGTAGCGTTGGACCCTCAGCTGAGTTCAGGTGCACGCGGGGGCTCCGCCGGTGCTTGCAATATTTAAGCGCGCACCACATCCTTCCAGTTTAAGTGCCTGCCCTTCAGAGTTAAACAAGAGTGTAATGTGCTTTCACAGAAGCTGCAGCGTGACATGGCCCTCAAAACTGCGATGGTCAACGTAGCGCAAAGTTCGCTCCAGCTTTTTAAATGTTTTTATAATACGTGGCAACGGTCCCGTATTTCCCGGGACAGCCCCGACGATTTGGAGACTATCCCGGGAAAGTCCTGGGAATTCAGAAATCTGAAATGTCGCCAGCTATAGTCTGAAGGAAGAAAGAGCTTTGTGTGCATGCCGAAGGGGGGTCCCGCGGTGATCGCCCCCATGCTGGTTCTCTGCCTCCTGTGCGCAGTGAAGTCCACCATACAGGAGCTACAAGGCAAGAGAGGGCTGATCCCGGGGCACTCATCGCCCTGCGCGTGATCCTCGGGTGTCTTATCACCCTGTATCCCGACGAACTGCCGTGTTCATAGCCATCTGCTTTATGCATGCTTCTGCCACTGCAAGAACCCCGGCCCCAGTTACTTCTGGATTCTGCCTCTTTCCCGTTGTCCCGTCCAGTCGTAGGCATGCCTGTGCGCGCGCGCATGCCTCTCGCAGCCTCCCCAACTGGCTTCTTCTGGTTCCCGGACCGCCACCCATCCATCTCCGGCCATAGGTGTGCCCTATGCAGGGCTCGAGTCGGGGTACCACGCGGGTGGACGGCGTACCCCCACTTATTTTACCGGGTGGACGCCATCCCCCCTGCCCAAAAGCTGGCCGCATTGAGGGCACTGCCATCAGAGTAAACCTCGTGGCAGGCACGAACACAGTCTCCCGCTGTGGGGAGTGCTTTCACTTCAGCGCGGGCCCGCACTGGTGAGGCAGACACAGCCTCACTAAAGTAAAGGCTTGGGCTCTGCAGAGAGAAGATATGCGCATCATGGGGACTGTTCCTGTCACCCTCTGTCTCCTTATATGCGTGGGGACTGCGCTCGCTGGATACATCGAGGTAAACAAAACATCTCGACCCAATTTTTGCCTGAACCTGAGACGCGATCTTGAATACTTTTTGCCACCAGCATCCACCTTTTTCTGGTGCGGATTTGGTCCACCGAAGACTGTGCACGTGCACAGACCTGGAGTGCGCCCCTTTGGTCAGCGGGTGGGAGGAGTACACCAGTTACTTGCTGTGCTCACCCTCAGTGTCTAAAATGGTATCGTCTCTCCTCGTGTGCTGCGTGAGTCCGGGCTGACTCAGTGAGAGAACAAGGGGCCCGGGCTTGGAATAGGAAGGAAGTGTGATGACGCCGAGGTTTGCTGCTGGCAGCCTGCCCCCATCACCTTTCGTGACGTCACTTCCTGTCGTGACGTCACTTCCGGTGACACCACCTAACGTGGAGCGTCCCCCCACTTCTTTTTTTAGGACTTGTGCCCTGGCCCTATGCATGCTCCACCTGCCGTGTACTGCCCTCGCATACCACTGCCTCGTCCTCGGCATGATCTCCACCAGTTGTGCGCATCCTTTTTGGGTTCAGGAGTAGCGCGCTACTCGCCGAAAAAGCGCTTCGACGCCTCGTCAGGGGCAGTAAGCGCTATATAAATGCAATGACCCGAAATAAGAGTCACGGCGAAAGCTAACTTTTCACTTAACAAAGCCCTGGTTTATACACCAACGTTCCGCTGCCTTCAAAAGAAAGGATGCCTTTAATTGAACAATTATATAAATGTCTATCAAAATAATAATGCTTCAAAACTGTTCAACACTAATGTTTTCACGATAACTAAAGACACATTTGCGCTCGTTTGCACGTGCCCTGTGAAAACTGCAAATCAAACGCAAACAGCTTTAACTAGTGATAAAACACGATTAAGAGGCAGGTATACCATCAGGGCTTCAAGTGGGATGAAAAAACTGGGGGAAGTTTCTTAAAGGGGCGTGGTCAATGTAATTAAGGGCGTGGCTTAAAAACACGTAAGCTAAAAAGCTGTGCTTATCATAGTGCTTGTTGCACAGTCGACTTTTCCGCAAAGAAACCTCATGTAATGCAATTCTGCATGCTGAGAGCTCACACCCCGCACACCAGATACAGGCGATCCCGTATGGAGAATTTGTTAGAGCAAGGAGAAACTGTAGTGAGGAATCAGAATATCACGAGTGCATTACAGATATGAAGAACAGATTCAGGAAAAGGGGATACAAATCATTTACCATTAAAAAAGCTGAGAACAGAATCGCAAATACACACAGAGACGACACACTTCGCGACAGGATTAGAACCCAAACACACAAACAACCAGTGAGATTGGTTACAGATTACACTGACATGAGTGTTATATTCAGGAAAAGTCTTAACAAACACTGGGGAGTCCTGCCCGATGATCGAACACTTAGTGACTTCATCACCACTCGACCTCAGATCACTTATAGACGAGGCAGGACACTCGGGAACAGACTCAGTCCTACAGTTCCACAAACTACTGTGGATTGTTCATGGCTCACAGCGCGCACAATAGGATTCTACAAATGCGGCTCTTGTGGAGTGTGCAGATGGGCCAAACATGGAACCAAAGACTTCACCAGCTTTGATAAAAAGAGTAACTACAACATCAAACAAAACATCAATTGTAATACCAAATTTGTGGTATACATCATAGAGTGCACATGCAATGGACAGTACGTGGGAAGTACCATCAGACCCCTCAAGGAAAGGATCAGTGAGCATGTAAGAGCACTTCATCAACAAGATGCCAGGTACCCTATGGCATTACATGCGGCAACTTGTCCATCCCAAGGTCTCCAAAAACGATTCTTGTTCTATGGCATCGACGTGACGGAACCAAGTCTCAGAGGTGGCAACAGGGAACTAAGGCTAAAATGCACGGAAGCGACCTGGATCATGCGCCTCGATACAGTGAAACACGGACTAAACAGCGACCACGAGATGCAGTACTTTCTGGGCAACTAAGGACATCAAAGCCATAACTATTACAGGACTAACAAGTAGCTGTGATCTTTTTATTCACTGCATCCTTTGGAGTCAAACACAACATTCAACATGCCTTCACCTGAATCATATTCCACCTTTGTTTGACATGCTATGTTTTGGACTTCTGATGATTGTATTTGCTCACTGTAACAAGGGTTTATACACCTCTTTGTATTGTATGCTGCAATATTGTTGCTGTTTCCTTCGAATCTCCCTTTTTCTCCAAATTGGATTAATGATTAGTGGTCACCCCTTTCAGCACACTATTTGTCTAATGATCATATTATTGCCTTTCCCGTTCTTTACATTTTTTCCATCATTATAGGTGCAGCGCACTCCTCACTTATCCCTTGGGCCGTACTCATTCTTTTTACAATTTGAGGGATCACCCGTTACCCCTCCTTTTGGATGGCTTCTTTTATTCCCAGCAGCGCGCTCCGGCTTTCGCAGTTTTCCCCTCTTTTACCTTTTTATAGCCTACCGATTTTTTCCGGTCACTCTTGCGTTTCTTGTAAATTCCCCTACATTTCTACACTATACTTTAATTATCGATTTCCTTACAGAAACTTACCATTTGTGTTTTTATTCCACGTTTCACCCGAACGTGGCAACCATTAAAGTTTCTTTTGGTTTCCCTCGTAATTTTTTTTTGCGATCTAGTGTTTCCTCCATTTTGTCAGTATAAAAAGGCACTTCCGGTTTTCAACTCTGTCCACATCCGGAACAGAGTTGGAACCAGTGCCTGTAATCCACATAGCACACACGCTAGAGGTAAGCAAGCTGTGTACGTTATTATGTTCTTATGACCCCCTTTTCATGTCACTTACTTCTTACTGTTACTGTTGGCCCCCCTTACACCTTAGCTGGTTCTTTTTTAGGTTCTTCGGTTGAAGCGGCGAACCCGCCCCTCAACACGACAATAGGCACTAATTTCCTGGGATCCCTGTTACTTCGGTAAGATCCCTTTATGCCGCATCTCCTTTGCTAATTAAAACATTTTTTACGTATGCGCGTCCCGTTTATCATTGGACTATTCACTTTTCTTTTAGGAGCTTCCACGTTTCCTTTTTTAAACAGTCCTAAGGAAACTCTACTTATTGGATTTTCCTTTGCCTCAGACCAGCCGGGTCGGAATTATCACCGGCGGAGCGGTGAGGACCTTTCCTTTACTCCTCATTAAATGTTCTTCTTTGTGCCCCTTTTTTAAAATTCTTTCCCCTGACTCCCGATATATATATATATATATATATATATTTTTTTTTTTTTCCGCTAGATTTCCCAGGACATCCACGCTTTCTATTACAGGTAGCCCTTCTATTTTTCTCTAAACACTGTCCTATCCTTTTGACATCCATACGCCTTGCTGTTGTGTGTCGATTTTTTTACCCGCGATCACTCTGCTTTGTCTGGCCTTTGAGAACACACATCGACTTTAAGGAACGTGACCATGAACTCATCTGCCATTATTTTACTTACCTTGGCCAGTTAGATTACCCAGCAATCATAATGTGTGTTTTTTGCTTTACCTTTATTTGAACAGGTTAAGAGACTGACTATTATTATATGTATGTTTTATAGCAGCACATGCTTTCAACTTTCCATGCAGGGACTTACTTTTGATCCAGGTTATGTAAATGCTTGCAATTATGAGATTATTGTATCACTTTGTGGCACTTCGGTCCTTACAATCACCCACTCACCTCTTCACTTTTTGAGCTTAGGCGCCACTCCCTGATGCATTATTACTCTACAGTGACTCTGTACAACAAGCAACTTCATCTTGTACTTCACGCTTTGCTTTCACGAGGTCTTCCTTCGGTTTTAAGTCACTTTTCCATGCCTTTACACTGTTCTTTTAGGGTTTCCACATTTAAGGGTTGTTCCATTCAATTCTCAACAACACCGTTTGCTGCTCTGACTAAATTTTGCATTCTTGTATATTGTGTGTTTACCCTACCATTTTGTATCTTTCCCAGCACTGAAGAAGTCACGGGACACTTTCCCTTTGTGACAAAACACGTGTTGGCTGGTTATGTTCTTTCACGATAAGGATTAAATAACTTAAGAATCTTATACCGACTTGTGTGAACTTCACATGATATCTCTCCTAATGCACAAGACCTCATAAACCATGCTTTTTACTCTAGAACGTGTGCCCAGGATAATGTTCTTCTTATCATAGTGTGCCGCCCGACTTGTATTTTGCTGTTTCTGTCATTGCATCCAGATATATGATACAACAAGTAACATCATACCTACAAGAAGTCAGGACAATTGGCTTTGTCAATGGTTGTTAGTTGCATAAGATAGATAAGCAGCAACTATGGCTTGTATGTAATATTGAAAAAGCTTCCAATTAAAGCCCTGGTGACACCACGACAATGTTGCTGCTCCTGAGTTTCAAAAAGAGATGGGAAATCCAGAGAGAAATTGACTCTCTTTAAAGGATTTCCCTTCCCCTACAACGCTCACCTGGCATGACGTCATGCCGTACCTTCTCCACTAGTGAGAAGTAAGCAGTGTGAGCAGCGCACAGCGATGTGCCTGCTGTCACTGCAGTCCGGAAAAAAACGGACCGCCTGTGCCAGGGCACAAAACAGAGCCCGATAGAGACCCGTTTCGTGGCCCCCTTTAAAAAACTGCCAGTGCTCAGCACCGGTGAGACCCGGCCCACTTAAAGCCCTGTATACCATCAACTAATGGATCCCTGAGATTTCAAAGCAACTATTATTTTTGGAGGGGTCAGAAAACTTGCAATGCTTTTGACTGGTAAAATAACGCAGCGGAGCGTCTCGTGGGAAGGTTGTAGAGTAGTTTCAACATAATGTCTGGGGAGAACTGTACTCGATATTTCGCGAATGCACTCAGTGTGCCATTCTGAGCCCGCCACACAGGAGATCAGATTCAGGGGAAAAATGTGCACGTAAACCGCACTTTTATTCACAACAAGCATTGGCAGAGTCAATATGTCTCACCGATGTGAGAGCTATTGGCATTGCTGATGTCGTTCATCCATGTGTACAGCAGCGTAGCTGCTGCACGCTGCTGTACAGCATGGCTAAAAGTTAGTGGCATGGCGTAGAGGAAACTGGAGTGGAGTGGGTTAAAGTAGGGTGGCATGGAGCAGAGTGGCGTAGAGTAGAGTGGAGTGATGTGGTGTACATTAAAGTCATTGCTGCCAACTGTCCCGTTTTTGCCAGGACAGTCCCGGCAAGTTGGAGACTGTCCCGGGTAATTCACTATCCCGGGACAGTCCTGGTAATTGCACTTCCAGCCCTGCCAAGTGTGACACATCTCGAGTTAGTAACACATTTTAAGTCACTGTACCGCATTAACTCAAAAAAAAGAATTGTCCCACAAATCAGCTTATTAAAAAAGCTGAGAGGATTACCTCTTTTAATTGTAGAATCCACAATTTTTCGTGAAGCTACAGTGACGCAAGGCAAATGATGCACAACGGCCAATAGGTGTTCAGTTAAGTTTCAATGGGGGCTGCTGGTTACGCTGATTGGATTGTTTTTGGTTGCATTACGCAGTGCAAGCTACCTGCCAACCTCCCCCTGGCACTATTGGTCAGCATTAGTAGTACATGCATGCGTGCTGCCGTAAGGCCTGCTGCCTGCCCACCACAGCGAGGGTTACTGCTGCCAGGCGGCAAGTGCAGTGTTAGTGCCCATGAACAAAGTTCAGCAGTTGCCTCATTTGTGAAGTGAACGTGATTAAAAGGCTCCAGTTGGCGCCGGCAGGGTCATGTATTTAATTTCAAATTCCTGCCGCAGCCAGCCCAGGCCACCAGGAATTGCTGCTGCCGGAAATAAATGAAAGGACACGGAGTTTCATCCGGGACCTCCTCGACACGTGCTGCCTTGCCCTGCCCATGGGGGCGGGTCACCGGGGGTTCGGCGGTGTTGAGTGTCAGAAGGCACAGGGTATGGCACTGAAGACAGTGTACCCCACACCCTGCCCTCTTCACCCTGACTTCAGTCTACAGCTCAGCTGTAGATTAGATGCAAAGCAGTAGTGACTTCACAGACTGCAGCTGCGCTACAGTGACCAGGCCAAGCAGGAGGAGGAATTTTCCCAGCACTGTCAGTGACTCAGTTAGTGAGTCAAAGAGAACGTGTTGTTTAATGTTCTTGCTGAGGAGAGATCGGAGTTTTGTCTAGTGCAAGTTTTGACTCACAAATAGTGCAGAGGGTTAATTGTGCCTGCTGCAAAGAATATGTATCATGCATATTGCAGAACCTAATGTTCAAGTAGGCAGAGTTAAATTATACTAATTATGTAGGTTGGGTGGAGTGGGCGGAGCTTTGGGGCAGTGGTTGTGGTAAATTTTCAAGTAAGTAATTGATAGCTGTGCTGCAAAGTGTCCCTGGAAATATTTTTCAAATGTTGGCAACTATGATAAGATGATTTATGGACCCCCGGCCCCAGTCGACAACCAGCCCCGGTGCCTTCCCTTTAGTGCAAGCATCTAGGCCAGCCATGTATTCCATCGGGCCTGAGGTCGCTGGACAGACCTTTGGTAAAGGAGCAAAGTGCAAAAAACTGCACAAACATTGGTCACCACAACACACGAAAAAACAGCCCACAATTGATCCTCATGTATCAGCCCATCGCTCCGTGCCCGACTTCCCAATCCAAGGCTGGTTGCTGCCACACTAACTTCACTATTCTCCTCTAGAGAACCAACCCCCCACTCACTGGAGGACTTTGACGCACACTGTGCGTGGACGTGCGTCAGCGATTCTTCAATCAGGGACGTTGTTAGAAGGGCTGTCGCGCACCATACACTACTGTGAGTGAGTAGCGGCGCACCCACGGGACAACACGCTGATCTATTGGTCCCACTCTGTACACGTGATGATTCAGCGCGGCCGAGGGGGGGGGCTTATAATCTATTTCAAAGCATTAACACTGTCTTTGGTAGCGCTACTTGATTAATGGACCTTACTCTAAGACAGGGCCTGGCAGTTTCTGGCACAGTGTGCCTCATGATAAGGCGGGATGGCTATTCCTTTTAAATTAAATTGACAAAGGCGTGGTCTGGCCACGCAGGAAGATGGCCGCCAGACAGCTGGGCTCCGCTCGGGACGGTCCTTCCGACGGAGGCACTGCTTTCCATAATGCATCTGGGACCCCGAGGTCGGTGCTTCTGAACGGTGGAATGTGGCGGCGACACCTGGGCTAATTCCTACGAGTTTCCGCACTCGTCTACTGCCCATTTTTGACAAGTCGCTCTTCTCCTCACAGGACGCACTCTGGGCCTTTTCTGACAGGGGAATCCACGGCTCTTGCGTGGCTGGCGCGCGCCATTCTTTACTTCTGTGAGGCCCTTATCAGCGAATGCGACGCTGAACTAACATTTCCTTTGACCTCCGCCCCTTCTGCTATGCTGGTAAGGCCTCTTCATCAATTCACTTGTATGACGCTGTGGTAACTCGAGACAGCTTTTCCCATGCTTCTCTGGAGTTTCCCGAATTCGTCTTCTGTCAGGAAGCTGTGATGTCTCTTGGCAGCGTTTTCCATGCTTCTCTGGAGCCTACAAACATCGTCTTTTACCAGCAGCTTTTGAACACAAAATATTTTTCTCTCTAGCATATATATCTCTCTAGAGTTTTCACATGCCGCCTTATTTAAACAGACTCTTTTGAAGTCATTGCAATTCAACATTTCTGAGATTTTTTTGTTCTTTTTTGTTCACGACTTGTAGTATTCACAGTGTCTCCTCATGTGCTTTATTCTGACCTAATACTGCTATATAATTTTGCATTGGCTGTGTCGCTACTATTAATTAGCTCCTTTGAGGAAACTGAACATTATATTCTGACACACTGGTAAAGTCTCCTCGCAGCCTCAAGCAAACAACGCTGTGGTGACTCTGAGCAGCTTCCCCATACCTTTCTGGAGCATACATACATCGTCTTTTGCCACCAGCTTGTTGTGCATGCAATGCTTTACTATCAACAGAGCTAGTAATATTGTCTCTTGCTGTGCTTTATTAATTTTGATGCTTATGGGTTTTTGGTCTGCGATACCTTTTTCCAGCTATTTGCGCTTCTTCACTTTGCAAAACAACTGCAACGTATTGATATGACTTGCTTCTATTACATAATTTTGCGTTGAATATGTTAATACTATTATAGTGGTTTTTAACAAAGTGAAAATTCAGTGCCTTTCACGCATATACAAAGGCCACCTTTACTTGTGATTTCCAGGACTCTTTGCTTATGAAACAGCTTATTACCTCATTACTGTTTTCTCCCTGGTTTCCATATATTATGTATACCTACTTTGTCAGAATTAACCACTGCTTTATTTCAACATAGCGGTTTTACACTACTACTATTGTTATTAGTATACTTTCACTCTACCGCAGACGGTCTTCAGATGCCTAATCAAAAGCACGACAACAAAAACTCCAAACAACCTCTTTTTGCAGATGTCCTTAAACAGCCACACAGTGTGGGTGTAAAAACGTAAGCTCCGTCGGTGACCCCTTCGTGTTTGGCTACTTCCTCTACAATGTCAGGAGACACTATGGACCGTATTCTGCACGAAATATCAAATATCAGTTCTCGTTTAACAGAAATGGACGCTAATATTTCTACCCTCACCGCGGAAACCAAATATATTCGAACAGATATCGTTCAATTTACCACTAAAATAGACAGATTGGACCAACGGTTAACAACGGTGGAACACAGGATCGACTCCATGCATAGTGACGATCACAATCTCTCCCTTCTTCGCAGCAAGCTGGTTGATTTAGAAGACCGCAGCCGGCGAGACAATATTCGCTTTTTTGGCTTTCCTGAAAAGATTGAGGATCAGAATGCTAGATTCTTTTTATGCAACGTTCTTCCTAAGCTACTGGGCCTCACCTTCACTCCACTGCTTGAAATTCAAAGTGCTCATCGCATTGGTCCTCCACGTGTTATATCAGATTCCAGACCGCGACCTCTAATCGCTTGCTTCTTACGACACGAACAAGTACGACAAATCTTAATGGCAGCACGCTCACAAGGCTCCTATATTTATGATGGCCATGAAATACGCATTGCGGCTGACTTCTCACGAGAAACTAATGAAAGACTAAAGGCTTTCCTCTCCATGCGGCCGCAGTTACGGAAGATGGACATCAAATATGGTTTGTTTGATCCTTCCCGATTCCGCATCACTAAAAATGGCGAATCCAAAGATTTTTATAATCCTGAAGATCTACAACACTTTATTGATGATCTACATGTTCAGGAAATGGACATACAACATTTCCCCATTACACAGTCTCTTCACGGTTCTCAACATCCTCAACAGGCATCAGATACTCATCGCTGCGCCACTAGTGAAGTTCGTCATCGTGGCAGAGACAGTGAGCGCTCACATAGGACATATGAGGACAAAATCTCTGCCCTCCAAACAGTATCTACTTTCATGCAGAATCAACATAGGGACAAGTCCCGTTCTCCTATAAAATCTGCTTCGGATGAAGAATGACCTTGATACCAGTCCTATTTTACTAATGGTGTGATTGATAATTCATGTCTTCTTTACACAAAAGAGAGTCTCCCTTCTATAACGGGGGCTATCTGCCTTCTCTGCACAATTGTTTCACAACCTAGAACAGTTATAGAATTATTTATTACATATTTTTTATTGCAATGCATTACTAGATTTTACTTGCATCTATTATATTTGATATTAAGTATTTAAGGTTTATTATTTCACTTTGAATAAGTAGTTTATTTACTTTTCTCTATAAATTAGAATTTTAGGTGTTTCACTGTGTCCCTTCACACCTTCTTAGCTACACTATTTTCCTTTTACTATTTCCTATTATCCATGTTATTATTATATATTAACATCTATGTTTATAACTACATTTTGTTCTTAAATGTTACCTATTTTATGATATACATATCTATTTATGCATATATTATAACTTATCAATAAATAGTTGCACATTTTATGCCTTTACTTATACATTCATGGATTATTACATCTTTTTATATACTTCTACGTTCATGGATTACTACATATTATAATATATATATTTGTATTTTATTAGTTCTTCCTTAATTTTTTTTCTATATTCTTAAAATTATAGATCTATTTTTATAATATCTATACTTCTATTCATATATACATTTATATTAATGATTCTTTCTAATATGATACGTCTTTTTCTATATATACTTGTATCAGCTTTACTTTACTCTATTTCATATGCGCATATTTACTCTTTAATGAATGTTATTTAGAGTTATTAATAATCAATAGCTTATTCTGTATTTTGGTTTGTATTTAGGCGATATTGAATTCATGTATATATTTTTATATATCTTGCTGTATTCTATTAACCTATGTCTCTTCCCTTTCAGCACTCATTCTTCTATATACTTGGCTCTTTACCTCTTCTTTACACACACTTGGCTGTTCAGATTCTTTCGTTTCTCTTACATAGTCCTCACCATGTTTCAACCCTCCTGGCGGAGGTCCTACCCACAGCGGTGCTCTAGTGAGCCCAGACCCGCGGCTAAAGTTCTTCCTTTTTTTTTCCTTCTCTTTAGATTCCTTTCTTCTACTAGATTTCCTTATACTAAACGTTAGCCTATTAATACTCTCGCTCTTCCCCTTTCCCTCTCCTCTCCCCTTTTCTCTTACATTACACCTTGGATTAATCACTTAATAAATCTTGCGTTTGTTCTTTACTTCATTTCTACCTTTCTTAGTTCACTACTTTCTTAACTTTTTCAAGCGTTCTGGTTTCCACTTGCAGTATGACTACTACTCATTCTCTGCGGGTTATAACATGGAATGTAAATGGTTTGACACACTATATTAAAAGGAAAAAAGTTCTTTCCTATCTGAATTCAAAAAGAGTAGACGTGGCTCTCCTTCAGGAAACTCATCTTGAACCATCAGAATCTGAAAAATTACGTAGAGAATGGGTGGGTAAAGTCTATCACAGCAGTATTCATACAGACAGATCCTCAGATACTACCCCCGTTCGTAAATGTGGAGTGGCAATTTTGATCCGTAAATCTTTATCAGTTACAATCTCAAAAACTTGGGAAGATCCAGATGGCAGATACGTGTTTGTAAAATTGCGCATCGGCGATGCACATCTTTGCATAGGTTCCGTTTATGCCCCAACGGGTACAAAAAAATCATTTCTTCTTCAATTAA
Organism: Calotriton arnoldi; assembly: GCA_963921515.1. Taxonomy (NCBI): domain Eukaryota; kingdom Metazoa; phylum Chordata; class Amphibia; order Caudata; family Salamandridae; genus Calotriton; species Calotriton arnoldi. The sequence continues at coordinate 66,507 of CAWUFW010018526.1, forward strand.
ATCACATTTTGTCCGAGATTGGTCCTTCTCAATACCTGATAGGCGGGGATTGGAACCTAGTTAGAGATTCAGTGCTCGACAAAACAGGCCCTCGACAAGAATAATGCAGCGGACAGAGCTCTTATGGCGATATTATTGAAAACCATGGTCTAATTGATCATTGGCGCCTTTCACATCCGACTGCTACTGAATATTCCTTTCTTTCTCCCACTCATGGTACTTTTTCCAGACTGGATTATTTCTTAATCTCACAAAGGGTTGTTCAGTTAGTTCATGAATCTCAAATTTTAGAAGCATCAATCTCTGATCATTCTCCAGTTTTGTTATCCCTTCAGACAGGCCTGACAACACCTGGACGCAAACCTTGGAGGATGAATATTCAGCGCTATAAAACTCCTCTCGGAAAAACACAGCTTCAAACCCATCTTCAAACATATCTTTCCCTTAATCACGGATCTGTGCATTCAAGCAGAACTCTATGGGCTGCAGCCAAAGCTACCATCAGGGGTCAACTTATGAAAGACGCGGCACAGGCCAATAAACAAAATGCTACTAGACAGAAAGAGTTAGAACAGAATATTGAAATGTTCACTCAATTATATACTAAAACACCTCTCTTTCAACATCGTAAGTCCCTAGAGCAGGCACGCATGGCATTGAACAGCCTTTTTACATCCAAAGCTGAGTATGCTTTACAAAAGATGAAAGGACGTCATTATGAACAAGGGGAAAAGGCAGGGCGACTCCTAGCAGCCCAATTGCGACAACGAGAGGTTGCAATGGCTATTCCTGCCATTACAACATCTGGGGGAAATATGTTAACTCGTCCACAGGATATTGTCAATGAATTTGCTTCTTACTATCAATCATTATATACCCCAGACGCACAAATAGACCACAACAAAATGCTTTCTTTTCTTTCTCAAGTAAATCTCCCTTCTCTGTCTGACGAAGACAGAACACTTCTTGAAGGAGACATTACTAAAGAAGAAATCTCACGAACAATAACTAAGCTCCCGTATCACAAAGCCCCAGGAGAAGATGGTTTTCCTGCAGAATTCTATCGCTGGTCAGGTGAACAAATAATTGACAGTCCCTATGCTGCTTTTCAGGAAGCAAGCAACACAAACTCCCTAGGCTGTATATCTAATAAAGCGATCATTGCAGTCCTCCCTAAACCGGGCAAAGATCCATTAATTTGTAGTAGCTATAGACCCATATCTCTTCTTAATTGTGATATCAAAATACTTGCTAGTATCCTCGCATCTCGCCTGCGTAAAGTCTTGCCTTCTTTAATTCATCACACTCAAGTGGGATTTGTACCTGGACGTTCCTCTAGAAACCATCTGCGTACTTTGGCACATACACTCCACTCTGCCAAATCTCTTCAGAATGATGCATTGGCTCTGTCTCTTGATGCCGAAAAGGAATTTGATTGAGTGGAATGGCCTTATCTTTTTCATATATTGGAAAAATTTGGTTTAGGGTCCCAATTTATACAAAAAGTACAATTATTATACCAACAACCTTCCGCTCAAGTGAATTGTGGAGGTTTCCTTTCAGACCCCTTTCCAATTTCTAGAGGAACACGTCAAGGCTGTCCCCTATCCCCTCTTTTATTCCTTCTTGCTTTAGAACCTTTAGCAGCAGCAATTCGTCAATCAACTGATATTGTAGGCATCTCTCTTCCAGTGGGGAACTCCAAAATTTACCTGTATGCTGATGACATATTATTCACTATTACTGATTTATCGCATTCTCTGCCCTCATTGCTTCAAACCATAGAAGAATTCTCCTCTTTTTCTGGTTATAAAATTAACTGGGATAAGAGTGAAGCACTTCCAATATCCGATGGTACTACTAAATCAGTCATTCAGGACTTTCCCTTCCACTGGAAACCCTCACGGCTAAAATATCTTGGTATCTTAGTAAACAAGGGAACGATTGGAATGGTTGCAGATAATCTCGGCCCTCTGATCACACAGATGCAGCAGGATTTTGGCAAATGGAAAATATTAGGATTATCTATGTGGGGACGGGTTCAAGCTGTAAAGATGGTCACACTCCCGCGTTTCCTTTATACTCTTGGTATGCTCCCCCTTCACATACCTTTATCCTCCCAACGCCTTATAGATTCTAAAATTAAATCCTTTATCTGGGGCTCTCTTAAACCCCGTCTAGCTATGCAAAAATTGAAAGCACATCATTCTCATGGAGGTCTAAGTCTCCCATCCATAGAACACTACCATTTGGCATTGCAATTATCACAAATCATATACATGCTGCAAGATAATTCTCATACACCACAATGGGTGCACGTAGAGCGTCATTTACTATCCGCTGAACCTGGTCTCTCAGTTCTTTATACCACAGGTACTAGTCGCCAAGACCCTCGCAATCCACTATTGGCTTCAATGCGTAAAACGTGGCAGAGAGCTCATCGCCTTTTAGATTCTAACCCGCGCATTCATATTAAAGCTCCAATATGGAACAATACTGCCATACGTGTCAAGGGAAAAACCATCTCCTGGCCTCAATGGAAACAGGTGGGTATTTCTACTCTAGATCAACTTCTACATGCTGGTGAACTTAAACCCTTTGCCCAATTAGCTGAAGAATTTGGTCTTCCGTCGCATCAATTTATGAATTATACTCCACTTCATCTCTGTCTTACCAAAGCCTTGGGGGCATTTCCATGGTCTCTCAAACCTTCACCAATCCTATCCTATCTATATACTTGGGGAACTCATAAAGGGGTCATTTCTGGTTTATATAAAATATTCACATTTCATTTATTCTCCCAACCCTTATCATGTGCTCTTCGTCTCAAATGGCAAACACGCCTTTCACTTACATATGACGATGAAGACTGGCTTACTCTTCTGGAAACCTTAACCAGAGGAGTCAGAGAAGCGCGACAGAAATTTTGCTTATTCAAGATTTTACATGACTGGCATTGGTCTCCATCAAAACTGCATAAAGCTGGACTTCTTCCTCATACTAATTGTTGGAGATGTGCTACTTCTGGTTGTGACATAGTCCACATCCTCTGTTCTTGCCCTATCATCCAGTCCTATTGGTCTTACATAGGTCAGATTTTACAACACACTCTGCCTTTGGATTTACCGTTAACACCAGCCATCGTTCTTCTGCATGATTTACGAACTTTACCACACCTTACCAAACCTCAATGCCGTCTTTTATATATCGCTCTAACCACAGCTAAAATATGTATACTACGGCAATGGAAATCTTCGACTCCACCATCTCCGGAATCTTGGCAGGTGGCTATGGTTCAAACTGCCTCTTATGAAAGTTATCTACAATTTGCAAGATCAGACACAATCATTTAATCAAATTTGGGCCCCCTTTTTACAACTGAATAATCCTTCTGTGATAGACAATTCCGGTCACCCCATAGTGGATTCCACTGTATCGTAACTTGTTCTCTCTTTCTATTTTATTCTCGTTTCTACTTTTCTTCTCTTCTTCCCTTTTTCTCATCTTTACTATCATGCATTTACATACCAACACTGAAAACCTGTCCTAAATCCGCTCTTATCTCGCTTCCTCCAATTTCTTCCTTTTTATCTTTGGTCAATTTCCCTATATACTTTTCTGTACTGTATGTTCTATTCTTATATATTTTTTACTGCATTGGTGCCTCTCCTTTATTATTCTTCACTATCTTTCTATTCACATTTCCTGCTTTTCTCTCACTTACTCGTTTGCAATTTTATGTTTCACTTTGTATCACGTTTTTGTTCTTTTTGGCTTTAAATTTACTTTCTATTTCACCATAAGTCATTAGAGTTTTTCAATCAAATAGCTTATTGTTTTACTCACAACTGAATTCTTTTATTCTTCTTACATCTTATTATTGTATTATCTGTACTTAAATACGATACAGTCTTCATCCTTATGAATTCATATATATTTAACTTTTTGTACTACTTCCAATGTAATTTATGTTATCATATTGCACATTTCTGTATTTTATTGCTTTTACTCCATTATATTTCCTAAATGCTAATAAACAAATTCAACACAAAAAAAATTAAATTGACATGTTGCTGTAATTGCTCATGTACTTAACAATTCTTTTTCACACCAAACTTTTAAGGATTGTAAACACTTTCATCACAGCATCATCACCCATGATTATAAAAACAGAGCGGAAAATATTGGTTTTAATAGTAAAAATCCCAAAAGAGTTTCTCAGTTACTGGTCAGAAAGCGGAATCCCACAATCCCATTGAGGTTGAAGTGGCGGAAGTTGCTCCAGGTATGACGTCACCTGCTCCAGAGCAGGAATCAGGTCATCCAGCAGGGTCTCGCTCCTGGCTGGGGTGGAGGTTACAAACAGGAGCAAAAACATTACCAGACCTGATGGCATATGCGAGCAGGAATCATATGTGCTCCTTTTCAAGCCTTTGGTGTGCTGCTTGCGAAAGCTAGAATGCCCTGGAAGTGAAAGCTGTACTCTGCCAAAGTACCTGTGCATTAGTCTCAGTAAACAGATCACGAGTTGTGCCTCTCGTTGAATATACTCGCCAATCAGAGGCAGGCCACCAGACATCATGCTTCATTAAAATGAAACAAAAAGTTAAACCGTAAATGGGTCCTTATAGCTGTCTCCAAAAGCGCCACTGAGTATTTAAGAAGCTATGAGAGCATTCTAAGGTGAATTATTACACAACACGCAATAAGGATAAGAAGCACTTCCACCAGGGACAACAACAAGATGACATAGACTCAGGCTATAAAAATGAAAAATGTTAGTTATTGAAAGAAACATGAAAATATACAGGATAATGAAGGATAACAATAGGGGAAACCCAGACAGACAAAGGAGAACTTTGATAAATGTGAAGGGTGTTAAATAAAAATATTGAAGACAGAAAATCAAGGATGATACATGGTCTGAGGTGAGAAAAAAGGATGTGATTTAGAGGAAGGTAGTAATGGAGAATCAATCAAAAATAGCAGACCCTTTGTCTTTAACTCCTTTCACCTGGTCGCCAAATGTAGAGTGGGAGTGTGTTTCTCTTTTTCTCCCAGGTGCAGGGGACTTCTGCTACGGTAGATGTGGGGAGTATGGGCAAGTGAAAGGGAGGCAGAGCATAGTCTGCTTGATGGTTGGTGGAAGTTCAGGCGGTGGTTAATGTAGGTGGGTGCTTGGTTGTGTAGAGCCTTGTATGAAGGGGTCAGCAGCTTGAATTGGCATCTCTTCTATACAGGGAGCTAGTGGAGTTTTCTGAGGTGGCAAGTGATGTGGGTTTGTCGGGGGAGACTGAGGATAAGTCAGGCTGCGATATTCTGTATGATTTGAAGTCTGTGTAGAAGGTGTGCGGTGATTCCTACGTAGAGGGCATTGTATTCCAGTCGGGTGGTGATGAGGGCTTGTGTCACCATGTGTCTCACGTGTAGGGGTAGCCACTAGAAGATCTTGCGTAGCATGCACAGAGTGAGGAAGCAGGCGGAGGAGATGGCGTTGATCTGTGATTTCATGGTGAGCTTGTTGTCAATGATGATGCTGAGAGGTTTCTGGCATGGTTGGAGGGAGTGGGTGCAGGTCCTAGGTCTGATGGCCACCAGGAGTTGTTCCATGTATTGCTGCTGTTGCCAAAGATCACTACTTCCGTCTTGTCTGTGTTCAGCTGCAGGCAGATGTTCTTCATCCAGTCAGCGATGTTTGTCATGCATCTGTGGAAGTTGGTTCTGGTGGTGGTGGGGTCGTCAGTGAGTGAGAGGATGAGTTGGTTGTAGTCTGCGTAGGAAACTGTGTTGAGACCGTGGGATCTGACGATGTTGGCCAGCGAGGTTATATATGCGTTGAAGAGCGTGGAGCTGAGGGATGAGCCCTGGGGGACACAGCAGGTGATCTCCTTGGGTTCAGAGGTGGGAGGTGGATCCTTTGGTTTCTTCCGGTGAGGAAGTAGGTGATCCATCTGAGCGTGTCCCCTTGGATGCCGATGTGGTGGAGTCTTTCAATCAGTGTGTGGTGGGATAGGATGTTGATGGCTGCCGAGAGGTTGAAGAGGATCCAATACCCTAATAAACTCTCAATCCAGAAAAATTCTTATAATGTTTTTAAAAGCTAAAGTTTTTCCAATAGCACATATAATAAAATAAGTATATAGAACAATACAATACCACACCATAACAAAAAATTATGTTTTAAACTTTGGGGTAAAAGTAAAACACCTAAAAAACGATGTACTTACCTTCAATGTTTTGGCCACAAATATTTTTACTCACAATATTTTGACTGTGATCTTATGGTCAGATGATATTTTTGAGTGCATATTTTGGTGAAAGATCCTTTATCCCGAATCCTGTCTTGTAACCATCAAATCTGCTATTTCCTCTAGGTTGAATTATGGTAACACTCTATATCTGAGCTTGCCTGAGTTTCCGCCTAAATATCTGCTTAATAGGCTTTGAAAAGTCCAGAATGCAGGGCCATCTTCTTCTGGCTTGAGAAAATTTGACCTGGTTCATGCCCCTTGTGGTGAGCTACACTGGCTACCATTCTCAAAAAAACATATCTTCAAAGCCCCTTGCTTGATCCATCAAGGTTTCCACTGTAAGGATTTCCACTACTTATGCGAGAAATTCTTGAGTTATGCCCAAAGTTGCTCCCTTCATTCAGCCTCTATTACTCGTTAGAAACACCCTTGCATGGCCGAATTGTCATTTTCCAACTCAGATGAGGAAGGGTCTCCCTGTCAAGTTGAGGGCTCAGACAGACCTTCAGGACCAAGATGACTGGTAGCTGAAGGGGTTACCCCTTCATACTACCCTCCCCGGTCAAGTGCACAGGGCCCACTTTCCACCACCAGGGATTCAAGGCCTTGTGTTATGCACTAGCTGCTGTCACTCTTTGGAACTTGTTCCCTCAGAAGCATGCAGGCAACTGTGAACTTAAGAAAATCATTATTCATTTATTTGTTCATTTAGAGTAGGTTTTAACAGGTAATTTTTGATGTGGTAAAATGAAGTGTTCTAACTTTTATACATATTTGGGTCTTGAACCCATCAAAATTCATTCAAGCCAAAGTAAATGCTGAAACCTCAGTAATGCATTTTTTAAATTATTCAGTCTAGGCCACCTTGATTTTTGGAAAGGGATTATAATATAATGTAAGATGAAAAGATATTTCTGCTGGAAAGATTTGCTGCAAATTTTCTGGGTGGTTTGATTTTCTGAATGAATCTGAGTTAATTGGTAAAACCAAATCTGCACAAGGAAGAACTATTCCCAACATGTGTTCGACGTGAATGTAATAGCTAGAACCAGACCTGCAGCTTTGTAAATCTTACCATTAAAATCATTTTACTAAAGCTTTGTTAAGGTAGGATTATAAAACCTGTTTGGTAAGAAGCCCACTCTGTCCCGCAAACTATTTCACATTTTCCATGGAAGCTTTTGTTCTACTTCTTCTGTTTCTCGTTCATATACTAGGTGGGCCAAGACTGAAAATCTGCAGTCAGTGTCCCTAGATGCCTCTTGATCAATTATAAAATAAACTCCTAAATCGAGGGTACCCGAAAAAATTGGTGAAAATCACTCTGAAAAGAGCATGGTATACCCCGAGGGTGGAACTATTGACCCCTAAAAAACGTCCTGAGTCTAATCCTCTTACCTGCATCCTTACATACAATCCCAAGGCCAATAAAATCAAAAAGATTATATTGTGTAATAGGAGGATGGTCAGTTATCTTGGCATCCCCAAACCTATGTTTTCCTTTCGTAAGGGAAGGAATTTACGCCAGCAATTGGTTAGGGCGACACGTCCGGTCCAAACAAGAAAAGACCTGAGAGGAATGCTCGGGCTTCCTCCGTTGGTCAATCATTTTAAATGTAATAACTGTGCCGCCTGCCAAATGTAAAGTGATTCTAAATTCATTATGGTTAATGGCCAAAAACATGTTCAGAATAATTTTTCTAATTGCAACACTAAAAATGTGATCTATTGTCTAAAATGTCCATGTGAGATGTTTTACATAGGACAAACTATACAACCAGTAAAGACACCCATTTTGCAACATAAATCCAGACTGAAATGTATCACACAGGGAGCGCCATTAGTACAACACTACTAACATCTGAAGCATTTCGAAAATGATATCCAGTGGTCTGTTTTGATTGCATTACAGAATACTGATAAATGTAATGTGCAGACTACCTTGAACAAATTGGAAGCCAGAACGGTTGCAAAATATCGGACAGCCATACAAGGCCTTAATGATCATGATGAAATCTGGGCTTTGATATGACCGTTGTTGGTAGAAGATGATTATTCTGTACTCTGATGAGTTGTCACCTACATCTACCATTTGATCATTTTCGGACACCTGGTTTGGCTATTTATTTGTTTATTTGAGTTTACTGGATTCCATTGATAGAATTAACCTGTGATTGGATTTATTATTAATTTTCTATATGTATTTATTCGTATTTATTTTACCTTGTTCATAGAATTTGTTTTTGTCATTGTGTACACAGATTGCAGTGTAGAACACATACAATGTATATTGCATTCAGTTCTGAACAAGCACATATATTATAACAATTTGCTTTATGTTTGTTTATGCTTGGGAAGAAACGTTATGTATATTTTGTTTCCTGATGACCATTGTAAATATGTTTTTAACATGATACATGTATTCTGCCAGCCTTGGGTGACAAGATGGGTGATTGGTTCATCTTTCTTTGTTCAACTTTTCAGTTGTTTTTTTTGACCATTTAATTTATTTTGCTGATGTTGAGCAGTTTAGGGTTCCTGCTTTTATTCTGGTTCCCTCTATTGAGGAGTTTTTGTCCAGCGCTCCCTCCAGCCATAGTAGTTTTGATCTTTTCTTTGAGTTTATACACTAAGAAGACGCAGTTAGCCTTCGCAGCCCTCTTTTTGTTTTGAGTCTTTCGAGGAAGCGGTACTTTTAAATAGTACGTCTGTGGGCGTCCTTCCGCATCACGTGTCCTGATTCCCAGCACCAGGGACTGCGTCAGGAAGTTAGTTATCCGGCTGTCGGTTTGCTGTGTGCTTGTCGATCTTGTTGTAGCAGCCTTGGGAGAGCGGCTGTATATGGATATTGTTCCCTGATTTTTTCGGGTAAGTGGACATAGTCTCTCACGCCTTTTTCGTTCTTTTAGACATGGCAGGAGTTATGCAGGACCTTTGGTTATTCATTGTCCCTGCTCCGTTTCCTTCTCTTTTTTGTTTCCTTGCAGATTTTTTTACTGCATAGACCCTTTTTATTAGCTGTTCCTGCCATTTGCAGACCAGTGTTCTCGCACTCCGTATTCCAGGTTGGTTCCCATTCTGATAAATGCCTTTAGGCCTCTTGTGATTGATCTTCTTCAGAGGCTTTGGCAATTGAAGGCGCATAGGACACCGCCCACATCATATAAATGCTCCAATGCATGCCCTGGATGGGACGCTCTGCCGCGACTAATGGCAACATGCTCATGAAGAGCCTTTATGGTATACAATCCGCCGGATGAGGGCGGTGTCCTATGCGCTTTCAATTGCCAAAGCCTCTGAAGAGAAGTGGGGACACTTCGAAACGCGTCAGGCATCCATGGCAAATTGAACTGCTTAAAGTTATCGTTGTGCCGGTGGATTGTATACCATAAAGGATCTTCATGAGCATGTTGCCGTTCGAGTGCTCCTTGTACGTTGGGTACTTTGGAGCTTGGATAAACACGCGGCACACCCTGCCACGAAGGAGCACCACCCCAGGATGTGGGGGCCACGCGGTCTGTTATCTAGCAGGCCGACTTTGTGGGGCAGCATCGGATTTAGCATTTCCACCAGCACACCGAGGCCCATCTGGGGGCTATGAATGTTACAGCAGCAACATTGCGCGCTCCATCTGGAGACAAAGGCCACTACAAGGCCCATAATGCTCTGCTAGTCGCGGCAGAGCGTCCCATCCAGGGCATGCATTGGAGCATTTAAATGATGAGGGCGGTGCCCAACGGATTTGTAGACAACAAGTTGATGAGGTCGACAAATTGATACAATCAATAAATGATAATCATATAGTGGTTGAAGCTAAGAATTAGCTCGAAAAAATTGAGAAAGAGCTAGTTACATTCAAAGACAACACTATCAATTCCAAAACTGCTCAATTCGAAAAAGACAAAAAGAATTTCAATATTGAGGTGGTCTACCCTTATTTAAAAGAAGATTTTACACACGAGCAGAGTCTCGTCGAGCCCTTTCTGACTTTAGAGGCAGGTCTAAGAACAGGTTTTTATCCTTTTCCGACACGTCGTCTTCTGAATCGACTGGTGATTCAGACCCTGGCGAAGGTGCCTCAAATCGTAACCAACAAAGATAGAAGCCTTTTTTAGACAAGGGCCAACAGAAAAAGGTCTGCTTCAAACCCCAGCCATGGGAGATGCGGACACAACGCCAACATTACAAATCATAGCTTCCTCCCCAATTGTTAATTTGTCCACAAAAAATTTGACAGCTGATGAAATCTCGGTCCTCCAGTTGGGACTCAAATGTGTTCCCAGACGAAGATCGGACATCACTCGTCTTAAAATCGAAGCGGTGGATTTCTTTCGGAAAATAAGGCTGAGGGCCTTTTACCACAATAAAGATAACGCAACACCAAAAGGAGCATCAGGACTCACAAATAAATCTAAGTTTGTTCCTCCATCCTCCTCCATTCCTAAACAGATAGTAGCATTCGAACAAGTGATACAATCGTCCATTCAGCAACTTGAAAATAAAAACTCCTATGTTCCGAGTAACTTGACAGCTCAACAACTCAGGGCGCTTGAGGACCTGAAACAAGACACCTCAATTGTAGTCAAACTGGCAGACAAAGGTGGGGCAGTAGTCCCGTGGCCCAGAGATATGTATCTGAATGAGGGACGAGCACAAGTCCAAAACAATGCCTGGTACCGGCAGGTAAAGGAAGACCCAACACGAGAAGTCCAGGAGACCATCAGGCCCATTTTCAGTGAAGGCCTTGCAACTGGATTTTTGAGTCAAAAGGAATACGAATTTTTAAATAAAGTTCACCCCAGAACACCAGTAATGTATTTCTTACCCAAAATTCATAAGCGGCTCTCAGACCCTACAGGAAGACCGATAGGCTCCAAAACGGAGTCACAACCGGAGACTATCTCCAAATAAGTTGATGTGTTCTTAAAACCTTTCTTGGAACAGGTACCATCGTATCTAAAGGATACGATGGACTTCCTAAATAAAGTAGAAGTTCTCAAATTTAATCCTGAAATGAATTAGCTTGTTTCATTCGATGTTGTATCTCTGTATACACAAATTCCCCAGGACGAAGCCCTTGAAGCTTTGGAATCCTATCTGGTAACTAGAGAACACCCACATCAGGTCCCCACTGAATTCATTCTTCAACTAGCATCTGTGGCTTTGAAGAAAAACTTTTTTAAATTTGAAGACAAGTTCTATATTCAAACCATGGGGACCGCCATGGGATGTCCCTTTGTGCCAGAAATGGCGGTTCTCTTCATGGCCAGGTTTGAAGAGAAGTTTGTTTTCGAGAATAACCCTTATATCCAACACCTGGAAAAATGGTATCGGTACATAGACGATATTTGGTGCCTTTGGAAGGGATCTGAAGAGAGTCTATCCCATTTTTTTGACTGGCTAAATACCAGACATGCAGATATCAAATTTACAATCACGAAGAGTAAATCTGTGCTCACATTCCTCGATGTGGAAGTAATGCCCATAAACGAGGAATTGAGGGTCACATGACACCGCAAACCAACAGATAGAAATACCATCCTCAACTATAAAAGCTCACATCCCAGAAATTTGAGGGACAATTTGCCGTATGGGCAGCTATTAAGAATAAGGAGAAACTGCTCCAGGACGGAGGATTTTGAAATTCATGCAAACATGTTTTGCGACCAACTTGGAGAGAGAGGATATCCTAAGCGTCTTTTGAAACATGCTAAAAAACGAGCTCGGTTCACTCCCCGAGAGTGTCTTCTTTCGAAGAAGGTGAAAGAACCCATCTCCCAAATTGTGTGTGTGTCGACCTTCGGTCCACACACCAATAAGTTTCGCCAGATGATCATAAAAAATTGGCATCTCCTTCAGGACTTGGACTGTCCATTTGAATGTCCCCTTTTCGCTATGAAAAGGGAACAGATCATAGGTCAACAATTGGTGAGAGCTGATTGCACCCTACCCACTAAAAATCGAGATCTCCGTCCCCAATTGAACTTGAAGCCAATAGAAGGACACCACAAGTGTGGTAATTGCGTGTCTTGTAGTTCAACGATTGAAGGAACCGTATTTGAACACAACTCCACGAAATGGACACACAGAGCCTTCTCAAATTGCAAAACAAAGAACGTGGTTTATGGTATTACTTCCCCGTGTGGCAAGTTATACATTGGCAAAACCAATCAGGAAATCCGATCACGTATTGTGGAACATAAATTGAGAGTTCGCACAAAAGTCCAGTCAGCGCCGTTGGTAGGCCATTTCATGGAGGCCAACGATTCGGATAGAGACATAAAATGGACTGTCTTATGTGTTGTCAAACCAACAATGAGAGGTGGAGATCTTAACAGAATTCTCTTACAAAGAGAGGCGTACCTCATCTTGAAATTCAATTGTGTGACATCAGGACTTAATGAGATGTCTGAAATTTCTCGTGCATAATTTTTCCCAATGCATGTACTCACAGCGTAGTGACTTCCTTTGTACTGATTTAATAATCATTCAATTTTACCTGAAATAATTTACCCACTAACAAACCTACAGCGTGTAGGCACTACAAAGACCAGAAGGCTCCATTCGTCGCTCTGAACTTCGACAGTCCCAACACAGGAAGTCTGTTCCTACTTGGCTCTTTTTCCTTCCTGAGCACAGCTACCTCGTCTCAACTGCAGTGTGAGGAGCTGCCTCTGGAGCAAGAACACCGTTAAGATAGGTAAGACTTGTCGACATTCAGTCGACTTTGCAAGTCACTTTAGTAAGATTCAAATGGTTAAAAAACTTTCCCCCTTTTTTATTCTTTTAGAATCAATCGTGTATATTGAGCGTTGGTGCTGCCAAAACATCGCTGATACACACGCTTTCCCCAGCGCTTAATAAAAAGCAATTGCTCCCAAGGGAGATTGATTTCCGAGAAGCCCCGGACTTTCAGTAAGCCCCTTTTAGTATTCAATTAACTCGTTATGGTCTTAACTTAATGAAAGTTAGGAGTTGCAGCACTGAGCAACTTTATTAATCTTTTTCAGAACAAATCACGACCAATAGACCCAGATGGGCACACCTCCAGTAAGTTCGAGTTTTTCTTTTCCTATTTAATGGCCTATATAGCATTTTTCGCATTTCCAACTAAAATAGGCACTGCCTGTTGTTGATTCTTACAGATTTAAACGCTTGGCTCTAACAGCCGGCATCTATCGGAAAACGTCCAATTGAGGCTAAAAATTCCATGAGCCTTTCCAGTCCTTGACTAAAGGTAATTTAGTAATGTTAAACAAACCAAGGGGAGGGGTGCATTTAATATTTCCCCGTAATGAGACATCATCATTTTTCGGTTTCACAGAACCCAGTTACAGCCCTGATGAGAAGCTCTTTAATCGATAAGGGCTTCAAAACGCGTTGGCAACACTTTTACCAGCAGGGGAGCAGCTAGACTATTGAACTACAGCAATTAAAAAAGTTGTATGTATTTGTGATTATTTCTGTTGCTGTATTATAAAATTTCCCCGCTGGTTGGTGTCCTGAGATTATTGCAATAGGGCACCATAATAATGGTTTTGTTGTAGACTGGTAGCTTTTCTCTCAAATTTAATTAATTGTTTGATTCATGTATTTTGTAAAATCTGTCTCCTTATTTTTGAGCTTTATGTGTTTTTTTAGTAATTCCTTTTGAGCTTCATGTGTTTCTTTAATAATGCGTATTCATGTTGTTTGTGAATTTTTGTAAATGAAAAAATTTGTGTCTTCTCACCATGAACAAATGCATTCCTATGTATAAAATATAACGATTAAATGGTTTGATCATCTTATTATTGATTTTGATCGCAGTCTGTTTAATGTAGAGGTAGCAAAAAATTGGTCAGCTAGGTTCCTTCTTTTTCATTAATTAACTGGCCCATCGTAGCTGTGTGACATTGGGCCACCCCCCCCCTTACGAGAAGCACTAGACTTAAGGCACAGCAGTTTGAACACAGCCAAGAATTGCCACCACCTGACGAAGACGGAAGTTGAAACGCGTTGTGGGACTATTAGAATCTTGCTGTAAGAATAAAAGAGCTGATCTATCACACTTCAGGGAGTGCAGCGTAATCCTTATTGTTTATCATATGTTTAGGGGTATGTGGTCTCTACCCCCAACGCCACACCAGCAGTTGAGCGCGCCGTCCATGGACCACATTGGGTTGTACTACAATGATGGAAAGCGGCAGCGCCCGGTATGTGCTTACATTTATGGAGGAGGCGGGGAGATACCTATCTTCTGCGGGGCGCACTCAGCGTTTGAAGACACGGAACCGGAGGATCCAAACTTCAAGAACCGCCTGGCGTAACTCCATTACAAAGGACTGCCTCGTCTAATGACTGTAGGTGAGGAGGTGTCCTGACTACTCACAATACCGATGCGGCCCGAGCCAGCGAGTGGAGAAAGGGCACAGAAGGAAACAGCAGTATGTTTTGCATTATTAACAAACATGCCGTTTTTACTGACATTTAACAATTGGGAGTTTTAAAACAGAGCACTTAGCGAATTAAATGTGATACTATCATGAACTACTCCCATGAAACAGTATTGGGACTACAATTCCCATCATGCCAAGCACTAGACTTAAGGCACGGCAGTTTGAACACAGCCAAGAATTGCCACCACCTGACGAAGACGGAAGTTGAAACGCGTTGTGGGACTATTAGAATCTTGCTGTAAGAATAAAAGAGCTGATCTATCACACTTCTGGGAGTGCAGCGTAATCCTTATTGTTTATCACATGTTTAGGGGTATGTGGTCTCTACCCCCAACGCTGCACCAGCAGTTGAGCGCGCCGTCCATGGACCACATTTGGTTGTACTACAATGATGGAAAGCGGCAGCGCCCGGTATGTGCTTAGATTTATGGAGAAGGCGGGGAGATACCTATCTTCTGCGGGGCGCACTCAGCGCTTGAAGTCACGGAACCGGAGGATCCAAACTTCAAAAACCGCCTGGCGTAACTCCATTATAAAGGACTGCCTCATCTAATGACTGTAGGTGAGGAGGTGTCCTGACTACTCACAATACCGATGTGGCCCGAGCCAGCGAGTGGAGAAAGGGCACAGAAGGAAACAGCAGTATGTTTTGCATTATTAACAAACATGCCGTTTTTACTGACATTTAACAATTGGGAGTTTTAAAACAGAGCACTTAGCGAATTAAATGTGATACTATCATGAACTACTCCCATAAAACAGTATCGGGACTACAATTCCCATCATGCCAAGCACTAGACTTAAAGCACGGCAGTTTGAACACAGCCAAGAATTGCCACCACCTGACGAAGACGGAAGTTGAAACTCATTGTGGGACTATTAGAATCTTGCTGTAAGAATAAAAGAGCTGATCTATCACACTTCTGGGAGTGCAGCGTAATCCTTATTGTTTATCATATATATATATATATTCACTGAAAAAACCATAGGTTTCAGGCACGTTATAGTTAGAAATTAGCATTTAAAAAACCTTACAAATTCACTGAAAAAACCATAGGTTTTAGGGACAGTTATAGTTAGTTGGACATTTCACTCGTACAAAACCCGTGAAATTCCCCCGTTATAGTTAGTTCGGTGAACTATAACTCGCGCCCCCGCAATGCACTGCTGATGACGTCACATATTACATCACTCATGACATGGTCAGTGACATCACTGATGACATCACTGATGACATCTCAAATGACATCACTGATGACATCATCCATGTGATAATTTGATGCATCTTCTCACACCCTAATATAACTTTTGATACACCCACTGTAAATTACAGACTGCCATTCTCAAAACCATATACACTCCAACACCAATAACGACATACACACTCATTGATTCTTTGCTCTACACACACATCCACTCACTCACCAGTACAGTCACTCATAGTTACGGTCACTCAGTACAGGACTATCATATGCACTCATACACCTACATAGACACTCACACACCGCCACTCATCCATAGAGGTACTCACACACCTAGTCATTCATGCTAATAATTAATCACACTGCCATTTACTCACCTATACAGTTATACACACACCAGCTCACTAACTCATACAAATACTAGCACATTCTTACGCTGTTATACACTCACTGATACAAGCACACACTCATCCACACAGCCACTCTCACAATCACACACTCTCACTTATAGCCATTTAAATACTCCAACACACATATATTAGTTACTCACACATGTACCACTGAGATATACATTCACTCACTAACACACCCATACACACACACTCACCCACCCAAGCAGTCCATCACAGATGCACTCTTGAAATCATGCACCCAGTGATTCACCCACTCACACATCTATGTACAGAGTCACACACACCCCACCCACACAAACACTCAAGCACCCATACAGATACTCAGACAACCAATCAATAACCCATATAGACACTCATGTAGCTATTCACAAACCCATGCAGCCGCTTACACACCAACATACAGACGGATACAGACATTCACACAGTTTAGTCACTAACCCATGCATTCAGTAAGATACGTTTAATCACTCACTTATAGAGTCAGTCACGCACCTACTAAATCATCCATTCAGACACTTATACACCCACTCATTCTTCAATACGCCTTTCCCTATATATATTAAACATATTTAAACTTTACAGAAAAACACAGTCACTGGATGATGTCATCAGTGATGTCATTTGAGATGTCATCAGTGATGTCATCAGTGATGTCACTGACCATGTCATGAGTGATGTAATATGTGACGTCATCAGCAGTGCATTGTGGGGGCGCGAGTTATAGTTCGCCGAACTAACTATAACGGGGGAATTTCACGGGTTTTGTACGAGTGAAATGTCCAACTAACTATAACTGTCCCTAAAACCTATGGTTTTTTCAGTGAATTTGTAAGGTTTTTTAAATGTTAATTTCTAACTATAACGTGCCTGAAACCTATGGTTTTTTCAGTGAATTTCAAAGGTTTTTTAAATGCTAATTCCTAACTATAACATGTCTGAAACCTATGGTTTTTTTCAGTGAATTTCAAAGGTTTTGTAAATGACAATTTTTAAATGTATTAATTGTTATATTTATTTTTTTGATACTGATTTGCTACATTTTTTTAAACTATTTATTTTTAGATATTTTATTTTTTAAATTACATTGTAATTACATTATACATTACATTACAAAATATACTTTCTCAGAATGAATTACTTTAGTTTAAATACTTTGCAAATAGGCAATAGACTTTTAAGTACAGTAGTTACAGTTGTTGCAATGGGCAACACAATTTCAAACACAATGCAACATTGAGCTCAATGTGAATTTCTAGTTAAATGCAATTAGTTACTTTATGGATTACTTTTCTAACCACAGGACTGGATCCTAGATTCAGTCCTGGGACACCTCCTGTAAACAGTTGAGTAAAAGCGTTTTGTTTAAAGTAGTGATTTTTATGGAATATTATTGTATTTTAAAAGTTGACACTTAGAAACTTTTTAACATAGAATCACCAATGTTATCCTATGGGAGGAAATTCACTTAGCAGGTAAGTAGTGTTATCGTTACTTTTTCTTACTCAGTGGTGGATCAGGGATTCAGCACTGGTGCATCTCCTGTAAACAGTTGAAAGAATGCGTTTAAGTCATACAGGCGATTTTTAAGGAATATTTGTAGTTTGTGAAACTCGACACTTTGAAACTTTTCTGCTGAAAACCAGACAATGGATTCCTATGGAAGGAAATACAAGTTACTGGTAAGTACGGTTAGAATTACTTTTCAGGGTCAGTGCTGGGCTAAAAGATGCAGCACTGGGTTCTCTCCTGATAACAGGTGAGTAAATCGGAATTCGTAGTTCGGCTGATTTTAGAGGAATATTATAAAGTTCCAAAACTCCACACTTAGAAGAATTTCCAAGTGAAACCAGTCAATGTTAGCCTATGGAAGGAAATTCAAGATACTGGTAAGTACGGTTAAAATTACTTTTCAGGATCAGTACTGGGCTCAAAGATGCAGCACTGATGTCTCTCCTGATAACAGGTGAGTAAATCGGAATTCGTAGTTCTGCTGATTTTAGAGGAATATTTGTATGTTTCAAAAATAGACAGAAACTTTTTCAGCAAAAAGCAGGCAATGATATCCTATGGAAGGAAATTCAAGTTACTGGTAAGTACGGTTAAAATTACTTTTCAGGATCAGTACTGGGCTGAAAGATGCAGCACTAAGGTCTCTCCTGACAACAGGTGAGTAAATCGGAATTCGTATTTCGGCTGATTTTAGAGGAATATTATAAAGTTCCAAAACTCCACACTTAGAAGAATTTCCAAGTGAAACCAGTCAATGTTAGCCTATGGAAGGAAATTAAAGTTACTGGTAAGTACGGTTAAAATTACTTTTCAGGATCAGTACTAGGCTCAAAGATGCAGCACTGAGGTCTCTCCTGATAACAGGTGAGTAAATCGGAATTCGTAGTTCGGCTGATTTTAGAGGAATATTTGCACAATGGTGAAGGAAGGGGGTGGGGCCTGAGGTGACATGTCTGCAAACACGCCCTGTGGCGCGTTTTAAGTTGGAGAATTAATTCCTCCTCAATCCCGAGGGTCCCAGGGGCCAACTAGCCCACCAGATACCTCCAGTATGCGCCAGAGAGCTGCGTTGCAGAGAGGTGTTCAGAGGCCACGCCCCTTTTTACAACACTGCAACGCAGCTCCGTGGCGCTTACTGGAGGTACCTTTTGGGCTAGTTGGCCCCCAGGGACCCTCAGGATTGAAGGGGATCTAATTCCCCATCTTAAAACGCGCCACGGGGCCTGTTTGCACACATGTCACCTCAGGCCCGCCCTCCCTTGACCACTGTGCAAACGCGCCCGTGACGCGTTTTAAGTCGGGGGATTAACTCCCTTGAATCCTGAGGGTCCCTGGGGTGCAACTAGCCCACCAGCTACCTCCATTAAGCGCCACAGAGCTGCATTGCAGAGAGGTGTAAAAGGGGCGTGGCCTCAGAACACCTCTCTGCAACACAGCCCCTGGCGCATACTGGAGGTTCCTGGTGGCTAGTTGGCCCCCAGGGACCCCCAGTATTCAAGGGGAATTCGTTTCCCTCTGCAAACGCGCCAGGGGCGCGTTTGCAGAGTGCTGACAAGGAGGGGCGTGGCCTCCGGCGCGATGCCGGATTTTTTTTGGGTTGATTTTTTTTTTAAAAGGGGGCTGTGTGGCCCCCCTTCTTTGTAATTATGTTGGGCCCTGGGGAACCCATCCCCCAGGGCCTGACCCCCTTTTTTTTATTTTTTGAAAAGGTACGGGAAGGGGACCGCGTGGGCCCCCCTCCCGTGGCCAATTTCGACCCGGGGACCCCATCCCCCGGGTCATTGCCACTTTTTTTTTTTTTTTTTTCCATGGAGGGGGGCTGCGTGGCCCCCCTCCTAAGGCCTCCTTAGGCCCCAGGGACCCCATCCCCCGGGCCGGCCTTTATTTATTTATTTTTTATTTTATTTTTTATTATTTTTGGGGAGGGGGCCGCGTGGCCCCCCTCCCGGGCCACTACTTGCCCCGGGGACCCCATGCCCCGGGGCTGGCCCTATCCTTTGGGGTCCGTGGGGGGACCCCAACTCCCCCACGGACCATGCCGGCTCCCCACCTCCTGCGGGAGCCGGCATTGCTTTTCCACATGGGGAGCTGCTAACATGCAGCTCCCCATGTGGAAAGCAATGTGCTTGGATATTGGAAGCGAGAGCAGGTTTCCCTGCTCTTGCTTCCAATATCCAAAGCAGTTTGCTATGACAGGACGGGAGCCGCGAGGCTCCCGTCCTGTCATAGCAAACTACAGTGTCCCGGGGGTAGGCACCCCAGCACACTGCAGGAGCCAGCCCTGGGGGGTGGCGGTCCCCAGGGCCATCAAGGGCTCCAGGAGGGGGGCCGCGCGGCCCCCCTCCCAACCTTTGCACAGCCCCGGGGAGGTGGTGGTCCCCGGGGCTCGGGGGTCCGTAACGGACCCCCATATTGAAATATTTAGTGCCCCGGGAAGGTGGCGGTCCCCGGGTCGTGTGGGGGGGCACGAGCCCCCCCACACAGGTTAATTTTTAAATAAAAAAAAGAAGCCCCGGGGGGTGGCGGTCCCCGGGGCTGCGGGAGGGCCGAGAGCCCTCCTGCACTATTTATTTTTAAAGCCCCGGGGGGTGGCGGTCCCCGGGGGTTGGGGGGCCTTAGAGGCCCCCCTCATTAAATATAAACCCACCCCCCGCATGCCCCCGGGACTTGGCCAAAATTTGCCAAATTTGGTGTAATTCCGTTCAGCAGTTCGGGCTGTAGCTGCGACTAAAGGTTCCTATGGAAAATTGCATGGGGAAAACGCGTTTTGGGACCCCCCTTTTTTCTCGGCCCCCGCTTGACGAATCACCCCGAGACTTTCAGGATAGGAGCGGACCGGAGCGCCCCAACAAGTTGGAAACTTTCGCTGAACGGAATTACACCAAATTTGGCAAATAGGTAGCCCTTGGTTCAGTGTCGTGCCTTTTGCTTAAATGGTGTAAATCCGTTCAGTAGTTCCTGAGAAAATCAAAAGTAAAGTCACATATATATCTATGGCCGAGTAGGGTCCGCGTACCCTCCCGATCACGAGCTGCATGCTAATTGGCTGTCAACACTCCAAATCAGGAAGTGTTGGCAGCCATTTTGTCCCTCGACCGAGGGACAGAAACAAATGCGCAAAGCGCAAAAAGGGGGCAGGGTAGAAACACCCTGACACCCTAGGTCTGGGCAGAAACAAGCACTTTTTTTTTTTATTTTAAATCGACGGGATGCGCTTAGGGTGCGCGAATCCCACTGTGATTAGAGGCACAGAAACACGTCGCCAAACGCAACAAGGGGGCAGGGTAGAAACACCCTGACCCCCTAGGTCTGCTCAGGGGGTCCCACAAGGACCCCCTGGGCAGAAAAAAGCATTTTTTTTTTTTTAAATCGGCGGGATGCGCTTAGGGTGCGCGGATCCCGCCGTAAAAAAAAAAAATCGAAGCGCGGTCTCCCGCGCTTCGAGGCTATTTTGCCCCCGGGTGGGCCAAGTCCCGGGGGCATGCGGGGTTTAATTTATATTTTATAGGGGGGCCTCTAAGGCCCCCCAAGCCCCGGGGACCGCCACCCCCCGGGGCTTTAAATAAAAATGGTGCAGGAGGGCTCTCCGCCTTCCCGCAGCCCCGGGGACCGCCACCCCCGGGGCTTCTTTTTTTAAATTGAAATAACCTGTGTGGGGGGTTCCAGCCACCCCACACGCCCCGGGGACCGCCACCTCCCCGGGGCACTTAGGAAAAGAAATGTGGGGGTCCGTTTCGGACCCCCGAAGCCCCGGGGACCACCGCCTCCCCGGGGCTGTGCAATTGAAGGGAGGGGGGCCGCGCGGCCCCCCTCCTGGAGCCTGTGGTGGCCCTGGGGACCGCCACCCCCAGGGCCGGCTCCTGCAGTGTCCCGGGTGCCTACCCCCGGGACACTGCTGTTTGCAATGGCAGGACGGAGCCTCGCGGCTCCCGTCCTGTCATTGCAAACTAGCTTAGCTTCATTGAAGCGAGAGCAGGAAACCTGCTCTCGCTTCAATGAAGCAAGCAGAATTGCTTTTCCATAAGGGGAGCTGCATGTCAGCAGCTCCCCTTATGGAAAGCAATGCCGGCTCCCGCAGGACGCGGGGAGCCGGCGGGACCGTGCGGGGATTGGGGACCCCCCCACGGTCCCCAACGAGTGGCCAGGCCCCGGGGGATGGGGTCCCCGGGGCCATTAGTGGCCCGGGAGGGGGGCCATGCAGGCCCCCTCCCCAAAAATAAAGAAATTTGAAAAAAAAAGGTTAAGGCCGGCCCCGGGGGATGGGGTCCCCGGGGCCTTAAATGGCCTGAGGAGGGGGGCCACGCAGCCCCCCTCCAAATATATATATTTTTTTAAAAAGAGGGCATGCCCCGGGGGATGGGGTCCCCGGGGCCAATAGAGGCCCAGGGAAGGGGGGCCACGCGGCCCCCTTCCCTTTTTGTTTAAAAAAAAATGGAAAAAAAAAAATCAGGCCCCGGGGATGGGGTCCCCGTGGCCAAAAGTGGCTAAGGGAAGGGGGCCACGCAGCCCCCTCCCATATAAAAAAAAAAAAAAGACCGGCATCGTGCCGGAGGCCCCGCCCCTCTCTGCAGCAGTCTGCAAACGCGCCCTGGCGCGTTTGCAGATGGGGAACGAATCCCCTTGAATACTGGGGGTCCCTGGGGGCCAACTAGCCCACCAGGAACCTCCAGTATGCGCCAGGGGCTGCGTTGCAGAGAGGTGTACAGAGGCCACGCCCCTTTTACACCTCTCTGCAACGCAGCTCTGTGGCGCTTTTGGAGGTACATGGTGGGCTAGTTGGACTCCAGGGACCCTCAGGATTCAAGGGGACTTAATCCCCCAACTTAAAACGCGCCACGGGCGCGTTTGCACAGTGGTGAAGGGAGGGGCGGGGCTTCAGGTGACATGTGTGCAAACAGGCCCCGTGGCGCGTTTCAAGATGGGGAATTAAATCCTTCAATCTTCAATCCTGAGGGTCCCTGGGGGCCAACTAGCCCACCAGGTACCTCCAGTAAGCGCCACGGAGCTGCGTTGCAGAGTGTTGTAAAAGGGGCGTGGCCTCTGTACACCTCTCTGCAACGCAGCCCCTGGCGCATACTGGAGGTTCCTGGTGGGCTAGTTGGCCCCTAGGGACCCTCGGGATTGAGGAGGAATTAATTCTCCAACTTAAAACGCGCCACAGGGCGTGTTTGCAGACATGTCACCTCAGGCCCCACCCCCTTACTTCACCATTGTGCAAATATTCCTCTAAAATTAGCTGAACTACGAATTCCAATTTACTCACCTGTTATCAGGAGAGACCTCAGTGCTGCATCTTTGAGCCCAGTACAGATCCTGAAAAGTAATTCTAACCGTACTTACCAGTAACTTGAATTTCCTTCCATAGACTAACATTGACTGGTTTCACTTGGAAATTCTTCTAAGTGTGGAGTTTTGGAACTTTATAATATTCCTCTAAAATCAGCCGAACTACGAATTCCGATTTACTCACCTGTTATCAGGAGAGACCTCAGTGCTGCATCTTTGAGCCCAGTACAGATCCTGAAAAGTAATTCTAACCGTACTTACCAGTAACTTGAATTTCCTTCCATAGACTAACATTGACTGGTTTCACTTGGAAATTCTTCTAAGTGTGGAGTTTTGGAACTTTATAATATTCCTCTAAAATCAGCCGAACTACGAATTCCGATTTACTCACCTGTTATCAGGAGAGACCTCAGTGCTGCATCTTTGAGCCCAGTACTGATCCTGAAAAGTAATTCTAACCGTACTTACCAGTAACTTGTATTTCCTTCCATAGGAATCCATTGTCTGGTTTTCAGCAGAAAAGTTTCAAAGTGTCGATTTTCACAAACTACAAATATTCCTTAAAAATCGCCTGTATGACTTAAACGCATTCTTTCAACTGTTTACAGGAGATCAGTGCTTTAAATGGGCCGGTACTCACCGGTACTGAGTACCGGCACTTCTTAGATTTATCGTTCGGAGTACCGGCACTTCTCTACTGCCGTGGAGAGTACCGGTACTCATGAAAAGTAAGGCTCATTGCCTGTGCTGGTGAGCAGGAGTGGGACTTGTCTCTGGCAGCCAAGGCGCCGCTTCTGCAGCCCCCCATCTGAGCCCCAGCTGAGCTATTCAGCTGGGCTCATTTGAATAATTGCCGGGTGCTCACCATCACGCTGTGCTTGACAGAGCAGGGTCCATTCAGGCCCTGTGCTGTCAATCACATTCACACTATCCTGTGCGTTCGTGCAAGCACAGGAATCATGTCAGTGCCCTGGCAGTGGCCATCAGGCTACGGCCAGTCCGGCCCTGGTGGCAATTAAAAAAGCCATGGTAGGTGAAGAGTATAGCATGGCTTTAATCATACCTTAGTATTTTGTGTGTCTGCTTATGTTTGTATGTATGCCTGTTTTTGTAAGAAAAAAGTGAGAGAAAGAGAGAGAGAATCCAGACACTCTCAGGAGGTATTTTAAAGAAAATGGGTGGCACTTTGTTTGTACATGTCTGCTCGGCGACAAAGATTCATTAATAACGTAAAAGGGAGGGTGGGTGGGTGAGTGAGTGGATGGATGAGTGAGTGAGTGAGCAAGGGTGGATGTATAGATGGATGGATGAATAGATGGATGGATGAGTGAAAGCATGCATGGGTGAAAGAGGGTGGATGATTGGATAAAAGGGCGGATGATGGGTGGATAAGTGAAAGATTGGATGGATGAATGAAAGGTAGGGAGGATGGATGAAAGGGTGGTTGATGGATGAGTGAAAGGAGGGATTGAGTGAAAGGGTGGATGGAATAAAGGAGTGAAAGGGTTGATGGATGGATGAGCGAAAGGATTGATGGATGAGGGAAAGGGTGGATAAAGAGATGGATGAGTGAAAGGATGAATGGATAGGTTTGGAGATGGATAGGTTTGGATATGAAGGGTGGATAGACAGAATGGTGAAAAACTGAATGATTGATGAAAGACTGAATAGAGGATAGAATGTAAAGGTTAAATGGTGGACATCAGCAGGTAAATGGTAGGGTGAAAGGATGAATGGATAGATCGATGGAAGAGACAAGAGATATCTTCTGGGGAGGGTCATGATGAGTTGCTTCATTTGCTTGGTGCCATAAGAGCTTTGGTTCGACGTGGGGGTATTTTCAGTTTTTTCCTACTTGCGTGCTCAAAAATATATAGTATTGTGCCAAACAGCAATTAACAGTATGACATTAAGAAGGTGCAACTATTGCAAAAAAGGAAATGTTAACATATTATCGCATTTCTCTTTCATTTTGTGTAATGAGTTAACCTGCTTTGTTTATATAAACACATTTCTCATGTGTTTTGGTATGTGCTGCAACTAATATAGAAGTTGTTAAGTATCATCATGTCTTGCCCTTAGCCCCGCCCCTAGCCCCGCCCCCTCACTACACCTCTATCTCATTTTAATGAGTACCTGCACTTATTTTTTCCCATTTAAAGCACTGCAGGAGATGCACCAGTGCTGGATCCAGGATCCACCACTGAGTAAGAAAAAGTAACGATAACACTACTTACCTGCTAAGTGAATTTCCTCCCATAGGATAACATTGGTGATTCTATGTGAAAAAGTTTCTGTCAACTTTTAAAATACAATAATATTCCTTAAAAATCACTACTGTAACCAAAACGCTTTTACTCAACTGTTTACAGGAGATGTCCCAGGACTGAATCTAGGATCCAGTCCTGTGGTTAGAAAAGTAATCCATAAAGTAACTAATTGCATTTAACTAGAAATTCACATTGAGCTCAATGTTGCATTGTGTTTGAAATTGTGTTGCCCATTGCAACAACTGTAACTACTGTACTTAAAAGTCTATTGCCTATTTGCAAAGTATTTAAACTAAAGTAAATCATTCTGAGAAAGTATATTTTGTAATGTAATGTATAATGTAATTACAATGTAATTTAAAAAATAAAATATCTAAAAATAAATAGTTTAAAAAAATGTAGTAAATCAGTATCAAAAAAATAAATATAACAATTAATACATTTAAAAATTGTCATTTACAAAACCTTTGAAATTCACTGAAAAAAACCATAGGTTTCAGACATGTTATAGTTAGGAATTAGCATTTAAAAAACCTTTGAAATTCACTGAAAAAACCATAGGTTTCAGGCACGTTACAGTTAGAAATTTGCATTTAAAAACCTTACAAATTCACTGAAAAAACCATAGGTTTTAGGGACAGTTATAGTTAGTTGGACATTTCACTCGTACAAAACCCGTGAAATTCCCCCGTTATAGTTAGTTCAGCTAACTATAACTCGCGCCCCCGCAATGCACTGCTGATGACGTCACATATTACATCACTCAGGTCATGCTGGGGGTATATTTAGGGTTTAGTGTAGTGCAGTGGTGTTTGGGTAGTGTAGGGAGTCATGCTGGGGGTAGTGTTTTAGGGTTTAGGGTAGTGCAGTGGTGTTTGGGTAGTGTAGGGAGTCGTGCTGGGGGTAGTGTTTTAGGGTTTAGGGTAGTGCAGTTATGTTTGGGTAGTGTAGGGTGTCGTGCTGGGGGTAGTGTTTTAGGGTTTAGGGTAGTGCAGTGGTGTTTGGGTAGTGGAGGGGGTAGTGTTTTAGGGTTTAGGGTAGTGCGCCCAACCAGCCACAATATCCGTGGACAAAGGGGATCCTGACTCTTTGGAACGCTCCGTCAATTGAATAATTTGGGTCAAGGGCCCTACCATGTCCAAGACCTATCAATTCCTTTCTTGGGATCCCTCATATACTTGGAGAAAAAGGTACATAGTTTCTCATCAATTTCAGGCGTGTGTGCCACCTTCCCCTTCAGTGAGGGCCTGGGGCATTCTCCCCTCATCCTATTCCTGACCTCCCTTTCAAGGGGTTGATGGATTTTCCCCACCACATACTCTGCCACTTTGGCGTCAGGTGTCCACTCTGCCGACCTAGGATGGTAAATTTGGGTAGGCTCGAACATGTCCGAGTGGACCCCGTCCCCAACCGGGGACTGAGAGGAGTGGGACTCTGGAAGCCAGGGACGCCCCGAGTCCTTATCCTCATCTGAGGAGAAATCGTCCTCCGATACACCCTCTCCCTCTAAGGGAAACCCGCCGTCGGGGTCTGCAATAGTGGTGACAGTGTCGCAATTTTCTCCAGGCCCCTCCTCCTCCCGGCAGGGTGCATGTTTTAGCGTTCGCGCACTCTTGAGGAAGGTTTCCGTAAGTTTATCAAATCCTTCCAAGTGCCCCGCGTTATGCTTAACGGCCCTTTTATTCCCCATCTGGAAGCTACTTGGACCCGCCACCACCAGATCTGGGTCACTGAACACCCCAGGGATGCTTTTCGCCAGCTTATCAACCTGATCTCTAAGAGGAGCCAGCGCCCTAGAAATAGCCAGAGAGAGGGCTTGGTCCACTGCTGGAGGGAGAAGTTGGGGGGCCATTCCTCCTCCACTTCCTGGTAGGAGGAGTAAAAATGGTCTTCTGGAGAAGACATGATAGCAGAGGGTGTGAGCACAGAACAAATGCCCTTAAAATCCTTAAGACAGCCCCTCGCCGGTGCTCCAACAGCTGGGCTTACCCCGAAGCTGTTATAAGAATAGACTGAGGCGCAATACCAATTACCACCACCAGGTGGCGCTGGTCACTAACGTGGCTGTGTGGGGAAATCACCGCGTAGCGGTGTCAAAATTAGGCGAGGGTTGGTCGGGAATCAAGCGGACACTAAAGGAGTGACCGGATTCCCAAACACGCGTAAAGACCAGCGGGAGCGCCGACGGAGCTGCCTCGCTCGGACCAGACGCGCCTGACAGGATCTCACCGCGCGCAGAGCACACAGCAGGAGAAACTGCGAGGGGGAGAACGCGCTCGGGCAAGAGCTCTGCTGCGCAGGGAATATGAAACAATACCAAGGCAATAATGCTAATAACGTGCACAAGAAACCGCTATACAAACAGCAACAACGTCAGATTAAGCCAAGAATGTAAGGAATGCACTTAACTGACGAGCAGTGAAGAAAGAGGAAGCGGAAGGGACGTCACGATATTATATACGATGGACTGTGATATGATTGGACTATAGTTGTAATATTAACCCATATAGACACTCATGTAGCTACTCACCAACCCATGCAGCCACTTATACACAAAGTGAGAGACTGATACAGATATTTTCATATTTAAACATTACTCACTAACCCATGTATTCACTAAGATACACTTAGTCAGTTATACAATCAATTTTACAAAAAAAAATCATACATTTAGACACTTATATACCCATTTATTCTTCCATCGACCTTGAGATATACATATATAAAACATATTTAATTTTCAGTAAAACACACATTCACTGGATGATGTCATCAGTGATGTCATCAGTGATGTCATTTGAGATGTCATCAGTGATGTCATCAGTGATGTCACTGACCATGTCATGAGTGATGTAATATGTGACGTCATCAACAGTGTATTGCGGGGGCGCGAGTTATAGTTAGCTCAACTAACTATAACGGATGAATTTCTCTGGTTTTGTATGAGTGAAATGTCCAACTAACTATAACGTCCCTGAAACCTGTGGTTTTTTCAGTGAATATATATATATATATATATTGTTGCGCTTTTCTGGTCATTAAATTTGGGCTAGTGGACACTGTCTTCCTATTTCTAGACACTGGTGGCTATGATATCTATAACTTTCTCTGGTGTGGTTCTGTTTTCTTTGGCTGTAGCTAATTTTTTGCTTATACGATACACAGTTCGGTATCTAGCTTTTTGATACATATTGGTATCACGTCATTTTCTTTTTTAGTATATCACTGCGGTTGGTGTTTTGTGTATTGCACCCAAGGCGGCAAGATGAGTGAGGGTCTGTTCTGTACTAAGTTATTAAGGTACTTAGGGGCATATTCTCAAGGACTTATCGCAGAGTTAGCGGCACTTTATCGCAGCCAAAGTGGCGATAGATTTATCGCCCCATTTACAAGCTGGTGATAACAGCCGATATCGCCAGTTTTCCTGCAATAGCAGTCGCAAAAAACATCGCCACGGATGACACCGGCAACTAACGCTAATGAGATGCAGAGTAGGTCGTTCCTGTGCAAAAAGCCGCGACAACACCACTTCGCAATATTCCCAACGACCAGCCAGATCTGCGATAAGATCACTAAACAGGCGATAAGGCGCGTTAGCAGCAGGGATTTAACACCTGCTCTTACCTGGTGTTAAGTCGGGCGACAACCTGCACCAGAAATGGGAGCCCAGCACACAGCCACACCAGAAAAACAACAGATGCCATGGAGCTACTGATCATGCAGCTCGGACACCCAAGAGGGCCACAACACCCACCGCCACCACCCCCAGGACCCCCCCCCCCGGGCCCTACCCCGGCCACCCCCAACTCCCCCACCCCACCCCCAGAACAAAGATATTTCACACCAACTTTACGAAATCATGAACAAAACAATTCGCCTGATGTCGCACAATTACAACAATTAACATTCATGTGTCTTCCGAAAAAGGAGAATCATTCATTCATCTCTGAATTTCCAAACAAATCAATTTATAATTTATTCAAATTTAACTCAAAACAACTATTTGGAAGAGTCATGGCGGGTCTTCTCTGGACAATCTGTAAGTCACAGCCTGCAAGACAAAATTCAAGATAAGAAGGTGTGTCTTGCGCTCATCAAAGGACAGAGAGAGAGAGAAAGAGAGAGAGAAGGAAAGAGAGAGAGAGAGTGAAAGAGAGGGAGAGAGAGAAAGAGAGAGAAAGAGAGGGAGAGAGACAGTGAAAGGAAGGCTCTTGGCACATACATGCCAACTGTTGTGTGTGTATCGCTATTGGTGCACCATAAGCCTAAGGCCTAGCCCCAAATGCAGCGCGAAAGCCACATCACATTTCCAGAATGCAAGCAGTAGTCAGACTAACATTAGGGATGAAAGCTCCTTTGTCTCAATACATAAGGCGGAAGGACATCTGCACCTCCGACCTTGGTCTTGCATGCGGCAGGCACCCCCTGAGAGAGATACCATAGCAGATGATGACGACTCCCACATTACGCACAGCGCTAATGAAAGACCAACTTATCCACACCCCACACACAGAAGTGCTTGCTCGAGGTACCCTTGCATGGAATGCCCTTGACACTTACGTACACAACAACCCATACGTCCAAACGTTGCACACACATACGACTCATTGCTCCGAGCTGTGGCATATCATCCACATAACTCCCGCAGGTCATAAGAGTGCCGGTTCTACGAGAGCCACCAACGCAATGGCAGAACATCCCGGGCACATGCACAACCCCTGTCACGTGGAACTGTACCGTGCACGTATGCTGCATTTGTTGGGGGCACTGCCACTGGCAGTGTTGCGCATCAGTTACCGTCTGAGCTTCCGTCTTGCGTACATCACCTGCGTCCAGCCCTGGTTCCACTGTCGATCATGCATATTCGAGTGGCCCATGGATGTCTGCCTATCCAACACAACGGTAGCTGAACTGGATTATGACTTGTGTGTGCGCTCCCTGTTGGCCCACGACCAGGAGTGTAACCGTGATACCCGTTCATGGGATGGCTTGATATTTGGCGTATGTGCTGGCAGTTGGGCATGGGAGATTGCACAAGTCCTCGTGTGCAGTGACCACATCGAAGCGCTCCCCTATTGGGCTGTGTTGCGGATTGGTGAAACAGCGTGGACGGAGCACATCTGTCCGGACCAGTTAATGGATTGGCTCGCCCTCGTGTTCGTTGAAGTCGACAACGACGTACTCTTGGAACTGATTGCCCAGGAAGCTGCGCTCGCATTCATGGATGAGTAACTACGTTCCTGCAGCCACAACTGCTTGTAACCCAGAGCACAGGTCCCAACACCTTGTTGCATCTTGGAGAAATGGTCACATATCCCACCACAACAGTGGACATGGCTGCATTCGCCTGGACTCAGAATGCATGTGCGTGTATCTACGCGTGTTGACACACACCTGTGCAAGGTGAGGCAGTCCCATGGGCGGAGCTGCACAGCGTCGCTTGGCAAGGTTCCTAAATCTGACATACTGCTGGAGGGAGAGTACACACATGGCAATGTAGTACTACATGTGACCTTGTTGGACCCTTTCACCTGCTCACTTTCAGCAGAGCAGACACTCTGCGCAGTCCGGTGGTACAGCACTATGCAGATCCCATGGGCTGTGAGTCGTGTCCCCTGACACAGGGCAATGAGCATACGCCAAACATCACATGACTCGTCCAGCAAGGCAATGTGGGCTGAGACCGTTGCCATCCGTAATTATTGGCGTTCATTTTTGCCTCCCCATTTCTTGCACCTCTACATGTTCCCATGCTGCCTGTTAGTGTCTGAAGCATTGGTCTGCATATTGTGGCCCTTGTCTTGCCCGTACTGACACGCACATGCTAATAAAATCTACGCCACTTCACTAGTGTTCAACTGTGATGAGTGTTGATTAGAATGACAAATCGTGTGCCTCAATGAGCATTGTCCGTACACAGGGAGGGACTGACCGACGCATTTCACTTAGGGGTGAGTCCCTATTGCCAGCTCCACCTCTGTGAGCCAGACATTGTGGTTGGGATAGTTGCTGGTAGACCTGTGCTCTTACGTGTCTTCAGCAATGTGAGTATGGTGTCCAACTTCTTGCCATGTGGATCAATGTGATCCATCAAAACAGGCTGTGTCCACACAGTTGAGTGTGAGTAGGTATGCGAAGAGATGTTCTGTTGTCACATGTGATGGGGGACACTACTTTAGGCCTGCTACCGAATGAGACATTTTTACACACAGCCCCATTTAATACATGGACGTTGGGCTACGTTGGGGGGTTGCGAGATTGTTGTTCATGGGCAATGAGGCCACAGCTAGTTCACACCTTCCCAATCATCTAATTGGCCATGTGGGTCAGGGTCAAACATGCGCATTGATGTCATTTCCCAGGGTGTACCTTTTTGTGCAATCAATGTCCCTACATTCATCCATACTTATATACTTGATTGAACATAGACATGACACATCTGTGTGATTTGGAATGTTTTATTCACATTCTGTGGAGTGTCGGAGCTGGAGCAGTACATGGCCATGCAAACCCCACATCACATGGTTGCCCAGTGGAGGGCCAACCAGAGTCCTTTGGGGAATGACAATTTAATCGGAAGAGGAAGAGTTCAGTCCGCAGCCTGATTGCTGTGTCATTGGTAACCAGAGTAGATATGGCAGTCCATGTCGGGGTCCAGGTGAATGTCGCAGAGTGTTTCGGGGGACAGTGGAAGGTGTTGTTCCCGGGCATGATGCAGAGGGCTGAACCAAGCAGGAACAGGCCATATGGCGGGGATGAATGCTACAACCTCCTCTCTCACACAGTCATTGCCATCCACATCTTAGTCCTCTGATATGTCTTCTGTGTCAGGTGTGTGTGGTGGTGTTATGGTGTTATGGCTGCATCACTGTGTGCCACTGACACATCAGGTGGCGGAGGTGTTATGGCTGCATCCCTGTGTGCCACTGGCACATCAGGTGGCGGAGGTGGTATGGCTGCATCACTGTGTGCCACTGACACATCAGGGGGCGGAGGTGGTATGGCTGCATCACTGTGTGCCACTGACACATCAGGGGGTGGAGATGTGTGTGTCGAAGTTCCTGCAGCAGTCATCTGGGACAAGCTCTGTGCCAGCAATGGCAAGATGAGGTTCTGCAGGGCATGGAAGATCCCAGCTACATCTCGCTGGTGTACAGCCATGGTAGCCATCCTTCCAGCCTGCATACGCTCCATGTTCTCCATTGTCCTCCGCATCTGTGCCAACTCTGTGCTGTCATCGCTGGAGCCTGTCTGACTAGACAGTTCTTGTATCCGAGTAATGGCTCCAGCGAGGTCAGCCAAGGATTGTTGTAGAGCATGGAACTGACTGTGGGTGTCTGTTAGGGACTGTAGGTGGTCCCTGATGGGACTCATACACCCATGTATGGCATCAAGTTTGGCTGCCATGAGGTCGAAACCCACCCGCACCTGTTCAGCCAGCCCCCTCTGGCAGTCTGACACACGGCGTTGGAATGCCATCTGTCTTTCCGTGAGGTGCTGGGAGCCTGCTGTGGTGGTGGGTGCTTCCTGCTGTGTGGGCTCTGCAGGGGATGGGGTCACCTCGATGCAGCTGGGCTGCCCTGCTCCTGGAGGTGGGGTGCGGAGGCTGTCCACGAGCCGTTGGAGGGTGTCGGAGCTGATGGCCAGGGGGTCCTCCTCATCTCTGAAGAGATGTCTGGTCTGCTCTTCAGGAGGTGTTGATTGTCCCTCTGCAATGTAAAGGGGAGTTGCAGGTTAACAGTGTGTTCCATGTATGTTGACGCATTGTACATGCTTACATACAGACTGCATGACTATGTACATTGTGACTGTTTTGGATGAGCTGGCTATTTGATGGGAGACAGTGGACATTTTGACTACATGACGGATGTGAGGTTGTACTCGTACATGATCATCTCACAGTTTCCTGCTATGCCAGATGTGATTGGCCAGTTTCTAGGCACAAGCGGCACCAGTTGTGTCCTCTGTTCTGTAGTGAAAGTGTTGCACTTTGTAACACATTGTCGTCAATGTTGATGGGCTGTGATTGCTATGTGTGTGTGCTGCATTGTGGGAGAGTCGCCCCTGCAACTCTGATTTAGCGGCCCCTTATCCCTTTGAGGCGGTGTGCCTTTGACTTGTGTGCTTTTAAGGTGCTGAGATGTTGGCGACTTGGGTCCTTTGTGCTCTTGGACGGTTTTTGTACTCTTGTGCATTGTTTGTCTGCAGATGTGTTGTTGACGTCAGGGGTTGTATGTGCACGTGGATGTGTCAGAGTGTGACCTGCTCCTTTGAGGATGTGATCCACACTGGGCCACCTCAGTGTTGTCGTGCACCATGTCATGTATTTTGACTGCAGCCATGCTATTGGTCATGCAGTGTCACTTGCATTGTCAGTGTGGCTCACAGAGCCGCTGCTTTGCTGGATTCAGCACATGTGCATGGGTAGGTTGTGAGATTGTGATAGGGAGGGGGGCCCCTTTGTGCACATAGTGGACGGGGGCCTACTTGGTGTTTCTATGTGTGCTGCAGTGTGCCAAGGGTATCAGGGAAATGTTCCACAATCATTGTGGGTGTGCAGTGTGCTACACATAATTGTGCATCTGTGCCATTGTGCCCATCTCCCCCTGTCCCCCCAGTCCCTGGTCGTTACTCACCCTGTTGCTGTTGGGTCAGGTCATATCGAGCTGTGTCCGGACCCCAACTCCTTGCACCGCCTCCACACTGATGACTGTGGCCACCATTTCCTCCAGCTCATCAAGCTCCTCCTGTGGCGCAGGACTCCCACCTCCAGTCGCCGTTGCTGCCTTCCGGTTGGCAGCGAGTTTCTGCTTGGTTTGGCTATTCACATCATGCCAGCGCCTCTTGACCTCCTCCATTGACCTCCTCAACACTCCGACTGCATTCACGTTGTTCACGATCGACTGCCATATTTCCGTTTGTGTTGCCAATGACACAGTGGAGGTGACGAACAGTTGTTGGTAGTGTTCTATCACCTCCGTGACGATGATCCTGTTTTCCTGCGGACTGAACCCCGTCTTCCTCTTCTCCTTGCCCTTCCCCGATCCCGAGGTTCCTTGCTGGTCGTCTGTGGGGCTTGTGGGGTTCGCATTGTCCTCTGCACTCGGTCCGGGTGCATCCATGGTGCTACGCAGTTTATTTTTTTTGGTCTTTTTTATTTTTCTGCTTTTATAGTGCATTTTCCCGCATGACGCTTGGGAATTGCAGGCCTGTCGCTGGTTATCGCTGATTTTTGTATCGCGATTTGGGGCATCGCAACTTTTTTCGCGTTCGTGTTTCGCATTTTTTCGGCGTCGCGTTGATTTTAACGCGGTCATTTGGCGCGTTATCGTGAGACTATCGCATGGTGCCGCCGGGTTGAGAATACAACGTTATCACAGTGTTATTTTCTCGCGATGGACTGCGTGTGCAAAGTTGCGTTAAGCTAATTTTGCGATAATTATCACACGTTCTTGAGAATATCCCCCTTAATTTGGCATTGTCCAGCTTGAATATGTATACCTGTTGTATTTTGATTGACGTAATATTATAGAGACGATATTTATTTATATGTTATTTTGTAGGCGTTGTATTCCTTTTGCCCTTGTCCTGATGAGGCCCGAATTAATAGGCTGAAGCGCGTCGACCCTACAGCACAGACTACGATTGATACTTAAGAAAATTTAATACACACTTTCTGTATAACGTGGAGGGTTGATTTACCCCTTCTAGTGTGTATTGGTCTACCTCTTTTTCCGGATTGCTTTTGGAATTTTCTTTGTTTGTGTTTAGCAACCGTATTGATTTAGAATGGGTAGGAAGGAGTTGTAAATGTAAATGTGCATGTGTGTATATATTTGTGTATATGTTCAGTTGTTTTATGATATCATTATATAAAAATGGATAAAGTATTTCATTGATAGTACACTTGGAGTTGGTATCTGAGTTATAAAAAAGAAAAACTGTTTAGAGATTAAGTACTCATCTGTAGGGACCACTTTGTTTTTACCTATAGAAATAATTTTTTATTGATTTATTCCTCCGCATTATTGTGCTTCTATGCTTGTTGGTCAATTATAGGCAAACAGGAAAAATTCTGTTTTCAAGCAATTCATGAAATACGTTTACTTGTGTTCTGTCATAAGAGTCAAGTTCTACGTGATCTTTATTCTGAGATCCCATATTGCCAGGATCTTTCCTCCATGTTTGATAATAGTAACTTATTTTATATAGCACCTAATAGTCAGTTAGTCAAGAGGCCTTTACCCAGCACAGATTCATGTTTGGTATGCAGTTGGGTGATATGTTTTATAAGTATCTCTGCCTGTTGCCAAAAAAACCTTGGAACAATGGTAACAACTTCGCACATGATCCTTGTGTACTCTGGTAACCAGCGTAGTGCTTTGAAAGATGGTTTTATGTGGTTTGGCATCCACAGGTGCAATTCACAGTCTAGCCACTTGATTTTGGCCCCTTTGGAACCTGTATATGTCAGCAAGATGAGTCCTCTGGATCACCTCCATGCTCAATGTGGTCCACCTCTTGAAAGGCCCAATTCTGTATGCTAACATAGCACAGATTATTAGAGTGATCAGGTGAGTGGAAGGGAGGGGGGTTGGGAGCAGCTGGGAGGGAGACCTAAAGAAGAAAGAAAGATTTAGAGAGGTGATCTTATCCAACCTTATTGCCAAAAGCTCTATTCTTGTTTTTCCTGATTACTTGAGAGCAAGTTTTGTGACTTTCAAAAATGCTGGATTTATATTAATGTTTCCCTCTCCCAGCATAAATGACCTCCTTATGCGATGAGACTCTCTGAAGAACACAACAGTGAAAAAATAAGTTGTAACGGGGTTCAATTATTGGCAAAGTCTCACTTGTCCTTTTTTGATTTGATTTTCATTTGAGAAGTTTTATATAGCACTGGCTAGACCCGTAGGTATCAGAGCGCTTTACATGAGAATGGACATAGTTTCGGAACATTGTTACATCAGTTACAGTTGCAGTCACCAGTATGTGCTTAGGAGAAAAAAAAAAAAAAGAAAAGAAACGTGATCTAACACAATAATAAAAGATATTAGCGAGTAGCATATCCAAGACACACGTCTTATGAGGAGTGGAGGGTAGTGGGGGAAGTGGTAAACAGGGGAGGGGGAAGGCAGACAGAGTCAAGAAGACCTGAAGGGGGAAAGTACTTGAGGGGGATCAAAGTAGTAAGATAGAGACAGATAAAACCGTGAAGAACCATGAAAAACAATGTCCGATGTCCGGCTGGGTAGGTGACGGTCGAGGGGGAGACCCCGAGCCATACTCCTCTATAGCTGCATAGGACAGCTCCACCAGGCAGCGGCCAAAGGGTACTCAGGCTCCGCGGTAAGTAACAAACAGTTTTAGTTTCAGCCCGTGGGGGCATCGTCATAGTTCCAAAGAAAGGGATCAGTCCCGGTGCTACTGGGTGGAATCGTCTGCCTCGTCTTAAAGCTCGCCCCCAGGTTGGAGGACGTAGGGAGGGATCACTGGCGATGTCAATGGAAAACGGTTTCCTAGCAGTTGAAGTAGTGGAAACGCCTCACTCAGAGGGGTGTTATGTATGTAGAGGGGCGATGCATAACCGCAGCCAATGACTACGAATTCAGGAGCAACTACAAGGCATAAAGGACACAGGGATTTGATGGAACACTGGGTTAGCTTCATGGAATCCCGCTAACACAGTGCGTCAGCTGCTGTAGGAAAGACTGCTGTATGTAGAGTGTGGTCTAAACAAGTGTTGGGTGCCATCTTGACTGCAGAGTACTCAGTTGCCTCAACAAACGCAGCCAAAGTGAGCAATTGAGAAGTTGCAAAAAATCAGGGGGCCACTAATGAAGGAGTGCTATCCGTTAGTGCTCCCTATTGCACATAAGTCAGAAATATGCAGCGAGATGAGTGCGGAAGAGGTTCGAATGGGGGCGATTGCGGCCGCCATTATAGTGTCAGGCAGGTACAGGCAGCATATTGGGACTGAACGCCGAGGAAAATGCTACAATCCGCAACCAAATGGAACCTTGAGTCGAGGAATTTTCTCATAAGAAGCAGCCGCTCAGAGAAGGAAACAGATGTCCCACTGGGCTGGAGGAGCTGCGATCGATCGGGTGCATCCGCCATTTTCGCGTCTCGAGGCAGTTCATTCGCCATATTGGGTCAGGCAAAGGGTAGGACAGTGTTGCCAGTTATGCCAAAGTGTTGCCTGGTCCTTAAATCAAGCTCATCCCTCCTTTGACTTGGGAGTTCTCGATTCACCCTCCACTCGCGGGAGCACTCACATGGTTTCTTTATGGTCCCCGTCTGCTTCTTTCTCAGATGGCCGCCATTTTGGAGTCAGGCATGGCAGGTCGGAGGCTCCAGTTCTCAAGCAAGGGGGGCCTCTGTCAATTTTCTGTGAGAGCCGGTCCCGATTTGTCTCCGATGCAATCTCATTTCTGTCCGGACCGTGTCCCTTCCTCGCTGCCAGGACCGCGGATCCAAGATGCCCTCTTCGTCGCCAGGAGTCTTCCTCCCATCCTCACTGCCAGGTCCCGTGTTGTTCCTTCCTCCGGTGAGTTTTGGGGTACACGGACCCCCACTATCCTCTCCGTGTGGTGTGTGGAGGGGATTTACCTCGATAGGTCGGTCCGCTCCCTCTGATCCTGCTGGTCTTCTGTTCCGCGTCCTCCGTTGGTTTGATTGGGGGCCGCACACTTCAGCAGGACAGGAGCCGCAGGGGGTAGGCCGCCGATCACAGGCGTGCACCTCGCAGCTCCCGGCTCCCAGACAGCGCAGGCACTAGCTCTCCGGTAGCCCGCAGTTTTATGGGCAAGCCGATAGGGCGCCGGGGCCCCGCCACTCGTCCGCAGTTCCCGGCCGGGGTGCAAGGCCTAGTGCAGCGTCTGCAAACCTCCACGGCAGCCTCACACAAGCCCCAGCCCCGTCGACAAGGCCCGGCGACCCCTCACCTCTCATCTAGAGGACAGCGCGTCTCAGCAGGCAAGGAGGCACCGAAGCCGCAGTCAGAACACCCACATCAGCGGCCACTGCATATTGGTTTGCTCGGTTCACTATGCCGCCATCTTAAACCGCAGCACGGGTCTCCGCTGGGTGTCCGAGTATCTCCCTTCTGGTAGGCCATTCACGGTCCAATTCAGGGCGAGGGTGAATGCCTGTAGCGTCTTAATGGGAAACCTGTGCTTTTAAAGTGCTTTTGCTGTCTTATAATGTAGGATTATGATGGATGTTGCTCCAGGCTAACAGAGCCTCCGTAGGGGGCGGCCATCTTGTCCGCCGGCCGGCGCCCGCCGGGCGGCGCATAATGCTTTTCTTTAGGAACAACAATACCCACCACATAAATCAGGTTTACTTCACAGGGGTTTGTAGTAAGTACGCAGGAACAGAGGTAAATTCAAGTACTTTATTCAAGAGGCTACATGATAGACAGGTGCCATCAATGCCCACTCCACCACTAACTGCCCCACATAACAATCTACATTTAAACAAATCACATTCTAAATAATGACATCACCACATAGTAACACAGGAATCCCTGGGAGTGAATGCTATGAGCAAACAAACAAGCACATTCTACTCCCAGTACTACAGGGTTCTTTCCATAGTCTTGGTGATGCGGCTCACCACCCCTGTTAAAAGCAGCAAATCAGAATCCTTTATTCATGATCAATGGCTCGGATTTTGTAGGTTTTCAAGGCTCAAAATATCTTTTGCACACAAACGTGACTAAAATTACAACACAGTCACACAAGCCCTAATCACCAGCCAGCTGGACTAGGGCAATGCACTCTACCCAGGGACCACATTTGAAATCATGAGAAGGCTCCAGACAATACAGAATTCAGTGGCCAGACTAATCCTCAACCTCCCCAAACGGACCCACATCACCCAACACCTAAGGAACCTTCATTGGCTCCCCGTCCAGAAAAGATGCCAATTCAAATTACTGACACACGCCAACAAACCCCTCCATGACCAAGGACCAGCATACCTGAACCACCGCCTCAACTTCCAACAACCAACCAGATACCTTCGCTCCGCCTCCCTTGCACGACACCACGCATCCACCGGAGCCACAGTGGAGGCTGCTCCTTCTCCCACCTTAGCGCCAAGTCCTGGAATGCCCTCCCTCTCCACCCCCGAACATCACCCTTGCTGATGTACTTCAGGAAGAGACTCAAGACCTGGCTTTTTGGCTAGCCCAGCAACCTAGTGCCGGGATACCCTCACGGGTGACTGTGAGAAGTTGGCCTGGTATATGCTGTCCACTAATTAAAGTGGGCACCTTGCACCAGTCCAAACGACCCTTATGATGTCAAAGGTCAAAGATAACCTTTAGAAAGCTATCCTAGTGGTAGCTGTGGAGAGCAGCCTTCAGGCTTAATCTTGAAGGAATGTAAAGCTGCTTGTTTTACCAGAACATCACCTCCTGAATGACTAAATGAAAGGAGAACCACACAGTAGTTATATAAAAATATGTATTTATTAATATAACACTCTCTACTATCCTCTACACGAGGATAGAACACAAAGCACACAATACGAGATCAATAGAACAGTTGTAAGTAGCACAATACACAGTGGGCTCCAGGGGTAGATCAAACCATATACTAAAATAGTGGTATAACAGTCACGACTGAGATCAAGACAAGGCCTGGAGCACGTAGAATCGCTGGGACCCCAAGGAACCACTCAAGTTGAGTAGATAGGGACCCCACGGAGGCCGGGTGCAGTGTGGGAACACGACCGCGGGCTCCGTACAATTCAATGAGAGAGTCGCGGTTACACTTTTAATGTTTAAGGACCCTTCTAGGAGGACTTCGAGCAAACCTGTTGGAACTTAAGAGTTAGTTTGAAGAGCCATCCCACCCGTGGATACCGTAGTACCCAAGTTACCTATCCCAGGGGAGCCGGGTGCATAGGTCTGAAGTGGCGTCGGAAACTACCGTCGTTCTCAATGGAGAGCTGCAAAGAAGTACTGCTGCTGTGAAGGTGAAAAGGGTCCGGTGGAATCCAAGCCTGGATTCGAGGAAGATGGAACCTGAAAGCAGAGGGGACAGAGACTGGGTCATTTCAGAGTGACCAGGGGCTCGGTAGACGAATGCCCACCGATGTCGGGTGCTTCAGGTGCGAAGATGGGATGCTTGACTCTGCAGCCACGAAGACCAGGAGACGTCGAGGACTACCAGGATCCAGAGGCGAGCTGTCCCACAAAGGATGTCAAGTGCTGAGGGGTCGGTGTCCGGATGGAGCACCAACAAGCCTTGGCAAAAGCAACCCATGCAGGAAGGTCAAGCAGGTTACGGTGTGGACCAGCAAGGTCCAGGGGACTCACCAAGCAATGGGGAGTCGGGGCACATCTGGAGCAACCAGGAAAGCCCAACAGAAATCAAGATGACCCTCAGGAGGACCCACAGGCTGAATGACCAGGAGTCATGAGGGGACCGCAAGCAAGATCGCAAAGTACCAGCCCACGGAGCACTCGGTGCGAGGTGGCCCGAGTTCTTTGGTGCAAATACTGCTCAGGGTCAGGACTACACGGAGTCCAATGCACAAGCTCGGGAATCGCCCACAAGCATATGCACTTGCAAATGGACGCGGTGCACAGGGGTTCAGGTCCCACAGTCCCCACGAGGGATACTGGCCTCAAACTAGATGAGAGGGCAGCTGGACCTCAGGGACCTTTGGAAACCCACCTCATGTGTTGCTGAAATCTTAGGAGTCCACAGGAGCTCAGGAGCAGCAGACCAGTCAGTTTCACTTAGGGGCCTGCGAAGCAGGGGAGTGACTCCTTCACTCCAAGGGAGATTCTTCAGTTGTCTTTGGGAGCACCACAGGTCCTGCACGGAGCCTGTATGGAGCACGGGCACAGACAAAGCTTTGGACGGAAAGGGAGACAAAGTCGGGCCCAGTCAAAGTCCAGCAAAGTCCAGAGTGTCCAGACGGTCGAAGATCAGTGGTTTCTTCTTGCAGAATCTTGTCCACATAAAATCTAAAGTCTTACAGCCAGGTCAGCCCTTTTGTACCCACAGGAGAGGGTTGGACAGATTCAGGGGACCCTCCTAGGGGAGGGTCAGGACAGAGGGGTGGTTACACCCATGTCCTTTGTCAAGTTTCGCGCCAGAGCAGTAGCCAATGGCTCCCAGAACTGGTTTGAGCTGGACTATGGACAGGGACACCAAATGTGCCCCAGATGCAGACTTTCAGGCACTCTCAGAGTGCACCCACCCAGCCCCAATACACTAAAGCCTGTCTGGGAGGTGGTCACACCTCCCTGTGACAGGATGCCTATTGTGCTGCCTTCCTCTGCTCGAGCTTGGCTCAGCAGCAAGAGGGCAGAAATGTGTCTCTGGTCGGCAGCATTCATTTTGTGCTGTCCGGGTCGAGAAGGCTGGCACCGGTTAGACCAGTGACCCCACAAAGCTTGCTTCTGAAGGGTGGAATCATACCTCCCACACCAGTTACTGGTGTGGAGTTATGATTCCAAGGTGTATGATACCAAACACGATATGTTTCCATGCAGCCGTTTTCGAGATAGCATTTACCGCGAGGTTATAATGCACCTCTACCTATATGTCCGGCTGAGTCACAGACAACCCGGGAGAAGGGTCTCCGAAGGCTGAAAAGGGGCTATGCTCATGCAGGGGCACCCTCTCACTAAAAACCCAGCACCATGCCTTCAGGATTGATCAGGCCTGCTATAGGGGTGACTTATAAGTTTTAAGTGTAGTGACCTATAGATATAGTGAACCTATATCTAAAGTAAGTGGTGCAAGCACCATCTTACACAGGCTGCAGTAGCAGACCTGGAGTTCCATTTTACATGCTCTCTCATGGGTGGCATAATACATGCTTCAGCCCATGGGAGGCCTCTGGGGTACCTATGCCCTGGGTACATGGGTACCATATACTAGGGACTTATAAGGGTACCCCAGTATCCAATCTGGAGTGTACCAAAGAACATGTATGTCAATTTAAGGGAGAAAGCAGATAGACTGGGGTCCTGATTAGCAGGATTCCAGTCAGACTTGTCAAAAACCAGTTAAACACCAGGCAAAAAGTAGGGGTAACCATGCAGTCAGATCCTACCTTCCTACAGTGTCAAGCCATACTTTACTAGTACTGCTTGATTGCTTGATTGACACTCCAAGGTTTCTTTGTTTTAAGTCCTCTGTGTGCTTCTACAAGCGTACTTAGATACCTTGTAACAAGTTTAAGAAACCCCGACTGGACTGGAAGGGAAAAACCCTTGAATTGTACATTTGAATAGCCCTGGTGCATGTGCACCCTTACCGCGCTGGAAAAACAAGCAGCTATGCAGAACCAAAGCTCTGACTTCTGAAGCTGCCATATTCGCTGACATCTGTCAATAGCGAGCGGAGTGGTGCGGGCTGGGCTGTCCTTTCTACTTGGGCTCCTCCCAAAATGGACATTGCGCTGATGCGATCACAGGAGGCATCAATCTTCATGAGAGATGTAGTCCCCATAAAAAATCCAACGCTGTTTTTTCCGCTGCAGTAACTAAATAAAAGAGGTGCTAGTGGAAGCAACAGATAGGCACCACAATAATGCGAAGGTTAGAACACATGTAACAAGTCAAGTGCACCAGTATTCATGCACACCTCAAATCAATTGCCGCAAGAATCATGTTTACCCAGTGCATCAGAATGCCACTACCCAAGCCACCAGATTCTTAATCGCTTAAGGAGAGTGGGGAAATAAGCAGGCACAGGAAAGGACAGGGAGGTAATTGCACTAGCGTGGCCCCTTTTGGCGTGATGATCCTTAGTCCTGACAGCGTTCCTGGCAGGCCTGACAGTACACCTGGCGGACACTGACAGGGGCCTGGCTTGTCCAGGTGGCGAGAGTGAAAACGAGCCAGCAAGCGGGGGGCATGCACATTTGAAGCAGGCCCCCATGAATTCTCTTCTGGGCTGTTACCCTTTCATGCTACAAAATACCACAAGCGGGAGCCATGTGTCTTGGAATCAAGAATGGTTGCATCAAACAGGGGCAGCCCTATCACCCGAACCTGGGGCAAATAAAGTTTATATTAATAACAATGGTTCAAGCACAAAATTCTACAAGAAACACATATAACTAAAATAGAAAACAAAATAATTAATCAAACAACGTGAAAATGATACCCATGAACAAACAAGGAATATATATTGCAAAAAACACCTTTTTACTAATACAGTAATACAAAAATCGCAAAAACAGAAATGCTGATCATAGCAGCCGGATGCCAGATTTGTCAGGCACTGTTGAGGAAGAATTATCCTGCATTCTTTCTGGACCGTTTTTTTATGTTTGTACCGGTACCTATGTGATTTATTTACATTCTCCCACCACACTGTAGGCCGGAACCTGGATTTACTTCAATTCCTGACATGTTTTCTTTGCTTGGGCCTCATTCAGCTACGTTGATGGTCCCGAATGATTTTCTATTTTGAAATTACCTATTGGATGCGCTGATACTTGTTTTGTCTGAAGCTGATGATGACCATGCTAATTACTTTGGTTGAAACGCAGTTGACGCTCATCTTTGGCATACATTGAAGAGGAAGCATCTATTGCCATTTCTGTTTT
Organism: Calotriton arnoldi; assembly: GCA_963921515.1. Classification (NCBI taxonomy): domain Eukaryota; kingdom Metazoa; phylum Chordata; class Amphibia; order Caudata; family Salamandridae; genus Calotriton; species Calotriton arnoldi. Next base: position 110,464 of record CAWUFW010018526.1, read on the forward strand.
TGCGATTTTTCGCATCCGTTTTCTTTGTTTATTTATTTGCCTCTGCCATTGTTTTATTGTTTACACTGTCAATTGTGTTTTCTGTGATGTTGGTTGTGTAACTGTATGAGAACCTCTCAGTGTATTGTTTTATTGTTTCATTGTCATTTTGTATTACTGTTTTAGTAAAAAGGTGTTTTTTGCAATATATATTGCTTGTTTGTTCATGGGTATCATTTTCACATTGTTTGATTCATTATTTTGTTTTCTATTTTAGTTATATGTGTTTCTTGGGGAATTGTGTGCTTGAACTTGGAATCAAGAATGTCCCACACTTCATATTTAAGATCATTGTTTATCCAAATAGAAGAAGGTGCCTATTTTATGGGTGTGATCACTGCCTTCAACAGAGATGTACGGAACACCAGGTGTATCTGCATGTTGTGAGCAGTGCTACTTTACCGCAACAGGATTTACGTGTATGAGCACCTTATTAGGACCTATAAACTTAGGATGAAACATACTATGCTTCTTGAACTACAGTTGCGAGTGGAAAGACAAATCATGTCTCCCTGTTGGTAAAGTGAATTGACACTTCTGTGTTTGTCTGCACGTATCTTGTATTGTTTTTTAGCATGTTGTAAATGTGTCCTATCTATTTGGAGAGTGCTTTGAATGTGTGTGACTCGTTCTGTGGGAGCTTTCAACTAGAGTTTGGTTGTATCAGTGGAATAAATTGTGGATGAAAACCATATGTACAATAGAAAGGAGCCATCTTGATTTATGCCCTGCACTGTTGTAGGCAACTTCTGCTAGCCATAACAAATCCACCCATGACTCAGTTGCCTCAACCAAGTAACATCTCAGATACTGTTTGAGTCTGATTTAGACGTTCTGTCTGCCCATCAGTCTGTGGGTTGAAACTAGTTGACTAGGCAGGACAGATCTGTAAAGTGGAACACCAAGTCTTCCAAAAAGGAGAGGTGAATTGGGTCCCTCGGTTGGATACTGTGGCTTTTGCAAGATTATGCAGCCTGACTATATTAGTTAGCAGGAGGTGAGCAAATTGTCCAGAGGTTGGTATCTTGGACAAGCAGTAAAATGACCCATCTTAGTAAGACTGTCGACAACTACTAAAATTGCAGCACATTCCTTGTCTTTTGGTAAGCCTACTACAAAATCTAAGGAGATTTGTTTCCGCAGCATATCCAGGGTGGTAAGGGGCTGCAGTAGGCCTTGTGGTTTTGTACGATCTGTCTTCCCTCGAGCACAGATCTCACAACTTTTTGCTAGAGTTTCAATGTCATGTCATATTGTGGGCCACCAAAATTGTCTGCCAATTCTTTCTATAGTTTTTTCCATGCCTTTATGTCCTGCACTAGGTGCATCATGACTCCAATGAAAGACTTGAAGCTGCAAATCTTTTGTGGATACTTTGAGAAGCTGGCCTGGTATATGATGTCCACTAATTAAAGTGGGCACCCTGCACCAGTCCAGACAACCCTTATGGTGATTTAAGAGGTCTCAGACAACCTTAGAAAGCTATCCAAGTGGTAGCTGTGGAGAGCAGCCGTCAGGCTAAGTCTTGAAGGAGTGTAAAGCAGCTTGTTTTACCAGAATGCAATCTTATAGTATAAATCAAATGAAATAGAACCACACAGGGTATTTTTAAAAATATGTATTTATTATTTAATACTCTCTAGTACATTTCAGTATCTCCTACACGGAGATATACACAAAGCACACAATACTATAGCAAAGAAATCACAGTAAATAGCACTAATATACAGTGGGCCCCGGGGGGGACCAAACCATATACTAAGAAAGAGGTATAAGAACCACAACTTGAGTCAGGACGATGTCGAGAAGATGTAGAATCGCTGGGACCCCAAGGAACCACCCAAGGTGAGTAGATAGGGACCCACGGAGGACGGGTTCAGTGTGGGAACACGACCACGTGCTCCGTACAACTCTATGTGAAAGTCGCAGTTGGAGTTTGAAAGATTAAGGACCCTTCCCAGTGGACCCTGAAGAAACCATGTGGAAGACAGAAGGTTGGAGAGCCACCCCACCCGTGGATACCGTAGTACCCAAGTTACCTATCCCAGGGAAGCCGGGTGCATAGGTGTGAAGTGGCATCGGAAACCGCTGTCGAACCAAATGGAGGACTTCGGGAAAGTGCCGCTGCTGGAAGAGGAGAAAGTGTCAGTTGAAATCCAAACATGGATTCTTGTTGAAGAGTACCTGAAAGCAGAGGGGACAGAGTCTGGGTCACTTGAGAGTGACCAGGGGCTTGGTAGACGAATGCCCACCGATGTCGGATGCCTCAGGATAGTTGTCGGTGACCTTGACTCTACAGCTGCGGGGACCCGGCGAGGACAACGAGGAACCGGATGCGAGCTGTCCCACGAAGGGTGTCGAGTGCTGAGGGGTCGTTGTCCAGTGGGAGACCAACAAGCCTTGGCAACAGCAACCCACGCAGAAGGTCAAGGAAGTGTACGGTTCGGACCAGCAAGGTCCAGGAGACTCACCACAAGCAGGGGAAGCCTGGAGCAACCAAGGGGAGCCCAAGAAAAGCAAAGTTGACCCTCAATTCGACCCACAGGCCGGAGGCACAGGAGTCACGAGAGGACCTCGAGCAGCTTCACAAAACAGCCAGCCACAGAGCACTCGGTGCGAGGTGGATGAAGATCTTTGTGGAGAAAGTTGCCAGAGGTTGGGGCTATTTGGAGCCCAATGCACTTGTCAAGGAATTGCCAACAAGCACATGCACTTCCAAATACACGCGGTGCACAGGTATTTGGGTATTGCAGCCCCCACGAGGGATATTGGCATCCAACTTGGTGAGAGGGCAGCTCGGGCCTCGAGGGACGTAAAAACCCACCTCCTGTGTTGCTCGACCCTTCAGAGTCCATAGGAGCTCAGAATCAGCAGACCGGTCAGCAGTGTTAAGGTGCCTGCGAATGCAGGGGAGTGACTCTTTCACTCCAAGGGAGATTATCTTCAGTTGTCTATGATGCTCCACAGGTGCTGCACGGATTCTGTATGGTGCACAGGCACAGACGATGCAGCAAACTGAGAGGGAGACGGAGTCAGGCCCAAACAAAGTCCAGTGAAATCCAGAGTGTCCAGACGGTCGAAGTGCAGTAGTTTCATGTCAGAATCTTGTCCATGACAAATCTAAGGTCCTACAGCCAGGTTAGCCCTTAAGTACCCACAGGAGAGGGTTGGAAAGGTTAAGGGGACCCTCCCAGGGAAGGGTCTGGACAGGGGGGGAGGTTACTCCCATGTCCTTTGCCAGTTTCGTGCCAGAGCGGGAGCCAACGGCTCCCAGGACTGGTTTGAACTGGACTATGCACAGGGACACCAAATGTGCCCCTCATGCAGACTTCCAGTTGCTGCCAAGCGCACCCACCCAGCCCTAATACACTAAATCCTGTCTGGGAGGTAGTCACACCTCCCTGTGACAGGATGCCTATTGTTCTGCCTTCCCCTGCTCGAGCTTGGCTCAGCAGCAGGAGGGCAGAAATGTGTCTCTGGTCGGCAGCAACCATTTTGTGCTGTCTGGAGTTAGAAGGCTGGTATCGGGAACACCAGGGACCCCACGAAGGACGCTTCTGAGGGATGGAATCATACCTCCCACACCGGTTACCTGTGGGGGGTATGATAGCCACATGTTTGAAACCAAACACAATAGGGTTTGTTTAAGCTGTTTTAGAGTTGATCATCACGCGGTCGCGTAATGCCCCTCTATGTATAGTATAAGGCTGTTTCACTGACAATCTGGGAGAGTGGACTCTATAGGCTGCAGGGGTGTCCTGCTCATGCAGGAGCACCCTCTCACTTAGAACCAAGCACCCTGCCTTTAGGATCTTAAAGGCTTGCTATAAGGGTGACTTATTGGTTTTAAGTGCAATGACCCTTAGATATAGTAAACCTATATCTTTAGTAAGTGGTGCATGCCTGACAAGGGTACCCCAGTATCCAATCTGGAGTGTACCTAACTACATAACACAACAGTTTAGGGAGAAAGCAGATAGACTGGGGTCCTGATTAGCAGGATCCCAGTCAGACTAGTCAATGTCACGATTCGCTCTCTGCATTCTCGTGCCCACCACCAGGGGGCTGAATTGTGGGGCTCTCCGGTGTTCTAATAAGCTTCCAGACCCTCCTCTTCATGCATATACTGACTTCCAGTCATTTGGATTCTACTTGCAAATGGTCATCCATTCCCAATCCATGCCGGGTTTTGTGAAAGCCAGCCTGCTCATGCTTGAAGCCAGCCTGCTCATGTTTGACACTCCATTACCTAGAATTCCCTGCTCACTGCTTCGTCTCCACCCCTGCAGGCCAAGGATAGGTGGAGATCAGCTCACCTGTGGCTGGCAGCTGCTAGCCTGCTCACACCTGATGCATGTGATTACCGTGAGCTCTTTTAAGCCCCAGCTCCCTTCAGTCCAGTGTTGGTCATTGTAGCTGTGTTCCGGTGAGACCGATCCTTGGTTCCTGAGCTTTTGATATTCCTTGATTCCTGAGCTATAGTTAATCCTTGTTCCTTGATTCCTGAGCTATAGCTATTCCTTGTGCCTGAATTAGCACTGCCTGCAGTGCTACCTTGTTTCCTGAGTTCCTGAGTTATAGTTATTCTTTGTTCCTGGGCTTTAGCTATTTCTTGTTCCTAATTTGCACTGCTTGCAGTGCTCTCTTGACTCCTTGTTTCCTGAGCTGTAGCTATTTCCTGTTTCCTTGAACTAGCCATTGCTGCAGTGCTACCTTGACTCCTGAGCTTTAGCGCAATTCTTGTTCCTGCCCCAGCACTGTCTTCAATACTACTTTGTTTTCTTGATTCCTGAACCTGCACTATTCTAGTATACCCATGTAGCTTCCCCTTCTGTATATCCTTTTCCAGTCCCTGCCTTTCTTCCCATTTCCTTGGTTCCAGTTCCTAGTTTGCTGTCTTTCTATTCCTGCTGTCTTGCTTCTTATTACCTTGTATGTTTGTTACTTGCTTTCTGCCAAGTGTGTCCTGTGATTTCCTTCCTTTCTGTAGTATCCTGCTCATGTTATTGTTCTGCCATTTTCACCTCCTGCTCAGCCAGTGTGAATGTGCTGTGTGCTGCATGGAATGTTGGAGTGATGATGCGTATTGGAATGTTGGGTGCCTGAGAGGTGAAGTGTGACAGTTGAGAATGGCCTGAACAGCAAAGGCAGGCTGCTCCTGGTGGGGCTGCTTTACAGAACTTAACTACCTGCTTCACAAGAACTTATCTACATGTAACCTACTTCAATAAATCTTCATAACCTACATCCTACCTGCGTGGACCTCATTACTACATTTATTTGGCGACGAGTTGGTGACGACCTACGTGCTACAACCGGATTTCAGGGACCTGGCGAACAAAAGAGGACCTGAAGATGGAGCAAACTACAGAGCCTACAGATGCTGCCAAAACAAAGTACAGGAGGAGGTATCCACAAGAAAGGAAAACTCCAAAGAAGATACAAGGACGTTCTTCACAGAACAAAGACGTCTACATGAAAGAAAGAAGTTCCTCACAGAAAAGCAAAGAAGTCAACATGAAACCTAAGAAGATGAAGCACTACACCACACAGCCCCACCAGTGTCATCACCATCTGACAGCCCTAGTCCAGGCGTGCTGTGCTCATCTAGATCTTAATTGGGTCTCCTATCTTACTAGGCTCATTCTGTATGCACCTGAGGACAAACAGAAAAAAAAAACAGGTAGAATTTGCTACACATTCCTGTCAACATGAGCGGAGGTGCCTTTGAAAGAAAAGTTCCTTCATTCTGAGGTTTACTTCAGGCACCACAGGGCAAGCGACGCAATGCTGGTGAATTAGTTCTACATTAACATGTCAGTCACTTGCTTAAACTGGCCACTACGCTGCTTCAACTTGTGAGGAGATGCGTAGCTGCACGAAGCCTAATTGAGCACGTCTCGTATAGCACATGCTGAGGAGCGTGATGTTTGTCTGGATGTCTCTGCTTTGCTCCTAGGATATCTAAGGGGCTATGCCGGACCAGTATTTGTGACTTCAAGAAAGCGGTATGTCTCACGTTTTTCGAACGACGTGGAGTTTACTCAAGATAAAAACTTTCTCTAGTGGGTGTCGACTAGCTGTCCCTGACTGTGAATTTCTTCGTGGGCAATGTTTTGACTGACCTCCCTCCTTTCCTCAAGGAAGTTGTGTCGTTTTACTGTCTGCCTACGATGTGTCTTTGTCGACAGGAGAGGGACACTGGTGGTGAGTCATTTACTTGTCCATTACAGTTTCTCTCACCAGGGACCCTGCTTCTATGGCCATTAAACTGTTGCTATGCCATTTGGAATGCAAACGATTTTACTGTTCTTTCGCACGCATTCCTACCTCCATTCTTCAACGCATGAAGCCCTCACGTCATTGTCTTCATTGCTAGGCAGCTACCTGAGCTGCTCTTGGACGCTTCTCAACTTGTACGCGCCGGGAGCCACCCGGCAAAGTGCCTTGTATGTGCCGCCATGTCTTTGTAATACCATCTTCTGATGCAAAGCCGCGTCAGCCCAGAACATCATCGGACATGTCAGAAGTATCCTCCAGGTGACTAGAAACCCAGGACTTCCTTTTGACGAGGTGTCGATATGGCAAGTAAACGTGCTTATCGCACAGTTTCTCCTTAACTCATTGAACGTTTCACGTAATTGCTCGCGCTATAACGAAGCAGTTTTTACACAGTTTCTGTTGTCCATATTGTTTAACGTTTCCTGTCCATTTTTACAAGACTCGGACAACTCACCATTTCTTGCGTGAGGTGCTTACCATGGCTTGTAGTGGCTGTTTCATATTACCTTACTCTTGCTCACTGCCTCACTGAACTTGTACCTTTGGGCAACATTCTGCTACTCCCGACACGTGGATTCTCTACAGCATTCCAGTTTCATCTGTTATTACAGTGGTTTCAGGCACATGACAGGAGCATGTTGGACCCTATCTCATAGTCGTTATTTACCATTAGGGGTCATTTACTGTAATTAGGACATTCGTCACATTGGGTAGCATGTTGAAGTATCTACTGTACGTTTACCAGTTTACGTGATACCATTGCATCATAGCTTTCTCTGCAACTTTGTATTTTTCTACCCTCACACTGTAGGTCTTTGTATGGGGCACTGTCCCATTTATTTTGGGTTCTCACCCTTTAATCCAGGGGTAGGTCATGGGTTGTAAGTCCCATCCACATTTGCTTCCCACCCCTTTTATTCGGGGTAGGTCATGGGTTGTAAGTCCCATCCACATTTGCTTCCCACCCCATTTATTCGCGGTAGGTCATGGGTTTCAGTCCCATTTACATTAGGTCACCACCCTCTTGTCAGGGGTAGGTCATGGGTTTTAGTCCCATCTTCTCGTACATTGTTACCCTTACACAGGGTGTGACTTATTGGGTTCTGTCCCATTTACTCACTTTGATAAAATAAATGTAAAATGTAAATCCGTATTTGTAAAGCGCGAACCATTCACCCTTACGGGTCTCAAGGCACTGGGGCCGTCGTGGAAATTAAGTGAGCTATTGCCCAGAGTCACATGGTGCTGAACTGAGCTGCCGCCGGAGCCGGGGCTCGAACCGTGAGCCCTGTGCTCCGAAGTCAGCCGCCCTGGCCGCTGCACCACACCTCTCCACTTTGATGCTTTACTGAAGCTCTCTTCACTTTCCACTCAACGTCAACATCCGCGTCAGTAGCGAGCAGTGAGCGGCGCCGGACCGGGAGCAGGAGCAGGTCCCGTCGCCGCCGCTGATCACCCATTGCCGACTGCCGATTGCACATGGCGCAGCTCCCCCAGCACCCCCCGCACCCCTTGCGGAAGCGGCCCAGTGAACTTGAGACCTGATGCGGTTTGCGGGCAGCGGGGGTCGGTCGCGGCAGCTCGAGCGCAGCTTGTGCGGCAGACCGGTAGGAGGCCGGAGACCCGCTCTCAGGACACAACAGGCATTGCGGCACCGCAGCCCAGCAGGTTGGCCTACGGCACCTGACACGCCGAGCCCCGCATCTCCATCTGCATCTGCTAGACCGTCCTCATAAAACTTCCACGCCTGCCGCCAACAAGCCGCCAACCAGCCAACTGGTCAGCCACCAGCTGCTCCTCTCTGCCCTGCTCGCCACCTAATCTCCACCTGACTAGCCACCAGGGGTGGGGATCCTGCCGCGGAAGGTAGAAGGCCGAAGTCGTTAAGGAGAGGGGGGGCGCTGTGGGAGGGGGGGGCCAAACCAAATCCCCGAGCGGCACGGCAGGTAGCGGCAGAAGGTCCCCCAACCTCCCACTCTGCCCCTGGGATTGGATTGTGACTGAGACTGTGATTTGGTGCGAAGCCTGGGGGGGGGGGGGGGCACAGAGAAAGGAGACAGGAGATAGGAGACAGGAGGCGCTCAGCCCGAACAAGAATAATAATAAGAACAAGAACAAGAATAAGAACTCACCGGATTCACTCGACTCTGCTGACCCTTGACACTTGATTCTTGACTCTTGGTACTGGGGTGACGGTTCCCCCAACCCTACCGCCAACCACATCGCCCGAGGCCTCGTGCCAGCTCTTACAGGCAACAGGCTACAGGCGACTGGCCACACCTGTCGGATAACTAGGAAGGATATTTAAACAGGGTCTAAAGGGCAAAAGGATAAGAGGACAAGAGGTCAAAAAGGCTACAAGGCAGCTACCGTCTCTGGTTAAGGCCTGGTCAAGGCCTGGCTAAGGAGATAAGGAGACCAGTGGAGAAAAAGCTGGAAAGGGGCACCGTTAAGATCCGCCAATAACCATATACAGTAACCATTTACAGTAACAGTAACTACAACAATGAGATCGGGGAAGCCAAGGCAGCAGCAGGCGCTAGCCAACCCTAACAAAAGAACGCAGAGGGCAACTAAGAAGGCACTCAAAGAAAGCGAAGACGACCAGATGAAGGAGAAGGAGGAGGAGGAGGACATCCCCCTGATCTCACCACTTCTCACCAGCCCGCAAGCCCTGCCAAACACCAAGACTAACGGCGTAATAAATGCATTTACTCCGAACAAATCAAGCCGCCAACCCAAAATATACACTAACTGTTCGTTCATAAAAGACGCCGGGCTTGTCTTGTGTCTGAGCAGCAACAATGTAAGGAACCTACCCTCTCCTCTCCAACCAAGCAAGGCATATCAGACGGTATATCAGACGGCACAACAGCAGCTGAAAACTGCCTGTGGAGAGTCTGCAGATGCTGGAAAAAACTGCGCAGCAAGAACAACAGACGCAAGCATAGAAGAAATAACCAAGGGAAACGAGGAAAATGGGCAACTAAGCCAAGAGATATGGGATCATCCTGATCCGGCTGTGCTCAAACACATTGATAACCTGAATGGGAGCAAGAATGACGGCCCAGGACAGGCCATGGGTTACGCAGCGGTAACAAAAAAAGAAGGGAAAGAAGGCACTTACAATCATAGCCCCCTCAGGCACACTAAGGAGGAAACTCTGGACAAAAGGCTTCCACACTGAACGAATACAGAGGGGGAGGAGTCACAAGTACGCAGCCAGCCCCCGAACAACAACACCACTCCAAGGGGAGATAAAGCACTCTTAGGACTCGCCCAACACTATAAGGCGCAGCAGGAGGCGGAACCCAATCCAGAAAAAGCACATCATCCCCACAGTCAAAACCACGCATGAGCTCACGGAGATCACCACGGGTAACAAAGACCTCGACAACACGTCAATCAATATGACAGCCGAAAAAATACAAACCATACCTCAAACAATTACGCAAGAATGGCCTGCCCACCCAATTCAGGAACAGCTGCACGAACAATTCACACATGGCACTGCTCAAGCTCAACTAAATACGCATGGGGCACACACATCAATAACCAAAGACGTGGAACCAGAGTCCTCCTACCTCACACCAGAGGAATGGGAAGAATTGGTAGCCTCATATTCCATCGCCCCTCAAGATGAACCACTAGGAAAAAACATCAGCCCCCCAAAACTTATCACCGACAAGGACAAACCGCAGGTAAAAGAAGACATTTGGACCTCATTGCTGCACACAATGCAAATGTCCGTTCACGCCATGCAATACCAATCGGACAAGATGGATATTCAACTGTCAGTTCTCAATTCACTTTCTATCTTCGTCGCAAACATCGACGACAAACTGGCAGATCTCAACAACCTGGTCAGAAGGGCTCAATCGGAGACACAATTCACACAGGCCAACTGTACCTGCCTAACAATTGTGGAAAAGCTGGCGACATTACCAACAGCAATGGATAACCTCCTCTCCGACATAAGAGAGGCCGTAACAAACACATCAGTAAACGGATCAGCCCACACGAGAAACGATGATCAACCGACAACGAAATTGAGAACCCAGGCTCTGGCTCAGGCCACCTTAGTTCTGACACTAGAAGCAAGGCAGCTCCGGGAGGCCGTGGACCTAACAAGAATAGGTCCAAATAACAACTTATTGAGCCTAAGAGCCCCAGCACCACTAAAAAGTAACACAGCACTCACCATCAAATCCCCTCAAAAACTGTTTTGGCAGAAGGCGAGCAACCCACCAAACAGTGGAGGAAACAGAGGAGGAAGGGGCGAAACCAAAAGCTAATACAGACTACATCACTCAGCAGGGGAAAGACCCACAGCTCTGGAAATGAGTCAATGGAAGATCGACGAGACATTTCAGCCTTGATGGGCGCTGCGACAGATTTAGATCGAGAGCCAAGAGAAAGGCTGACCCGGAAAGAGAGGTTAGAAACCGAAGGAAGCACCTCTCCCAATAAACTAAATAGCGACGGTGCTGTTCCTAAGAACAAACTCGGGAAAGGCAGAGAAGACTTAAAAGGGGATACAATAACAACATTAGACACTTGCACAGAGACAGACCGGGCATACGAAAAGTGCACACAAGGTCCGGCAACAACGACGGCGGAATCCATTGAGCCAGGGGATGAACAAATTGCCAAACAGAGCAGACTAACCGAACAGATAGGGCTATCTGGTACCACAACAATTGTGTTCCATCCGGAGTGTAAATCAAAGGGACGGGTCGATATATTAAATAGGGGAAACATCCTACGCCTATTAAGGTCCAACAGCAGTCTGGAGAACCAAAAAACCAACGACCTGGAGTCAGTCGAATTCGCAGAGTCACCAGACCAATCAGGAGTGGAAGCAACCAAAACAGACTGGGCCACATCAGACCTAGCTGAGAAAGTTCTAAAAGAACACTCTAAATTCAATGCCTGGGGTATTAAGCTACGACCCTTTATTAAACCAAGATACCCGGACCCCTAATAGCCGATACAGAAAATCAAAGAGACCCTGGACCGGTCAAATTGAGCATACGATCATTCTCTGTGCTGCGAGGAGCCCGCAGCAAAACCCCCGAGAATACAGAATTCAGAGAGCAGCAGGCTCTCAGGACAAACACAACCAAATTCACAGTTCCACAAGAGTGGAGCTGGTTATCCAGGATCATAAACATCCTAATTGAAAGTCCGTGACATACCAAGCAAATCGCAACGAAAACCAAAAATATCCTCAAACTCTGTTCTTGGAACATCAATGGCTTGGGAGATAAGACTATGGACCTGGAACTGCAATCCTACTTACAAAAATTCGACATCATCTCACTCCAAGAAACCTGGTGTGACTCACCAACAGCACTCCAGGGATATAACCTGCACTTTCTACCAGCTATAAAGAGTGCAAATTTCGGCCATAGTAAGGGTGGCCTTGTTACATACAGCTCTATAAGGAGCATCTATGCAGTGGAGTCTTTGACACACAAGTTAGACCCTCCAAATGCAATGCAAGCCCTATGAATCACCACCCAGGAGTTGGGAAAAAATGAGCATATAATACTGATAAATCTCTACTTACAACCGCGCGATAAAACTAGAGGAAGCCAGCAGCGGAAGGAAGAGCTGGTGAAAATATTAAGGGAGGAGAAAACAAACAGCTTGATTATCACTGGGGATTTCAATTTAAACATGTTCAGTAACACAGCTGAAGATAACCATTTAGAGGAGGACCCATTTGTATGGGAAACAACATCGCAAGATAACACCACAGGCAGAAGACATATGAAAACGGCTCAGAAGCTTCTAGCGACATTAGAACAGCTGGGCTTTCGTGCATTAAATGGAAGATTCCCAGGAGATCGCCCACAGGCAGCAACATTTCATAAGGCAGTAGCAAGCACAACAATAGATTATACTTTTTTCCCTTGCTGCATGTTCCCAAAGGTAAAGGACTACTGCATTGGATCTTTAGATTATAGCGACCACCTGCCTCAGGAAATCACGGTAGATGTACCACCAATATCTCATTCACTGCCAGCAAATGCATACTGCCTAGAACACTCATCTAACGAGAAAAGAGTAAAATGCAGAACAGACGACCCAAAAAGCCTCCTCTCTCTTGCAAAGCAACTACTCGGAGAAGCACAAGCAGCAGAGCCTGACAGAATAGAAAGCTGGGCGGCGTTTACAAAAACACTACGAATCAGCTATGAAGCCAAAAAGGGAATCCTCCAAAACAGGAGAATGGCTTACTCGCAAAATCAACACCCATACCACAACATCAGAAATAGCGCTCAATTAAAAAATCTAAAAGCATTGATAAATCGCACACTTCGGAGAGTGAAGAAAGACCCCTCGGCACTGCAAGAATTGAGGCAGCTAAAAGCCACCCGCAGGAAATTAACCTGGCGCCTTAGAAAAGAAGCTGATGAGGCTCTTTGGGCTAAACTCCTACATGACATCAAAAATAACAACAGCTGCAATGTTGGCAAAAGATCAACACTCTGACCAATCCGTCGAGCCAGGGCATCAACTTACACGTTACAGAAGAGGCATGGACAACCTTCCTCGAATCACACTTTAATAAAGACCGAGAAACCCAAACCTGCACAAATAACCTCTCGCCTGACTCAGAAGTTCGATCATCTCAAATCGACCCCAATTTAATACTGGAACAGGACATTATAATTACGAACACACAAATCTGCAAAAGAATTGCTAAGGGCAGACGTGAGGGAGCTCCAGGTCCAAATGGAATCCCTCCTATATTGTTCAAACAAGAGCAGGAATTTTGGGCCTCAGTACTCAAACCAATCTTCAAATCAATCCTGCAAACATCAACGATACCATCATCATGGAGGGGCTCGATCATTTCACCCATTTACAAAAAAGGTAATAGGAATGACTCAAAAAGCTACCAGCTGGTAGCCCTACTGGATAATGAGGCCAAATACTATGCAGGATTATTACTTCAAGAATTAACGTCCTGGGCCACAGAAATCGCAGCAATTCCACTTAACCAAACAGGCTTCTGCAAGAATATGGGGACCACTACTAACATCTCAGCCCTGTCACTAATGATAGACGCCGCCCTTGCAACAAAACAGCCCGGGTACCTGTGCTTTATTGACTATAGCTCAGCGTTTGTCCATATAAATAGAAACCTACTATGGCAAAAACTAAAAAGGCTGAACATTCCACCGCTGCTCTTAAAACAACTAATTCTTTTGCACAGCGATACTTGGGTGCAAGTAAAACTGGGTGCAGGAGACTATTTAACAAAGAAGATTCCAACAACCTCCGGATTAAAACAAGGCTGCATGCTTGCACCAACACTTTTTAATCTTTTTATGGCCGAGCTATCAGTCTTTTTGAATGAATGCAACTCACATGCTCCTAAGCTAGGGGGCTTCCAACTATCAAATTTACTCTACGCAGACGACCTGGTGGTTATTAGTTGGACTCCCGTAGGCCTACAGCGTCTGCTCGACATTACCTCTCGATACTCGAAAGTCAACAAACTCAGCATCAACCAAGAAAAAACCAAAGTCATGAGTTTAAACATCCGTAAAATAAAAACAACCCATAACTGGTACCTGGCAACACGCAAGCTGGAAGCCGTACAAGATTATAAATACCTGGGAGCTATCATCGATAATAAAGGGAACTACACAGCTCAACGTGAGTCCATAAAAAAAGGGGAATAATGACAGCAGTGGCATTAAGAAACCTAAAAAACAAGATCTCGGGCCCGTGTTTCCTCCCCTAACCAGGGTGATACAGGCAAAACTAATACCATCTATCACCTATGGAAGTGAAGCCATGAGCGGGAGGGACGCTAAAACACTGGATGGACCATAGCAAGAGCACTGCGAATGATCTACGGCTTACCAGGATATACATCCCCCGCACAAATGAGGCTAGAATTTGGATTACAAAGAGAAGAGCTGGCACGTAAAGGAGCATTTATCAAAAGCTGGTACAAAATCAGAAGAGGAGAGCCAGAATCGCGAAACGCCTACCTGTGGAAAGAACTGCAAGCCAAAGAGGCGTGCCCCGCCAGACGCTACTTGGACGCCGCACTTGATCAACTGGGGTTACAGCACCTTTGGGAGCAATCGGCAACTCATGCAAGTTTTAAAAAAAACAGTAAACAACATTGTTAAAAAAGAATCCCTCATCCAAGACAAAGCCTCCCTGACAGAACGCGCACATGGCTGGCTCACCATACAGTCCTATAGCAAAGCTTCACCTCAAGCATACCTCCACACTAGCTTCTCTAAAACCACCAAAGAGAAGTTCCTGAGATTCCGCCTAGGATTACTGCCTTCTGCACACCACATGCCGCCGTGGCTACGCCCTCCGAAGCCAGCAACCTGTCACCTTTGCGGGGAAGGAGAGGAGGACATAGTGCATCTCATCACTAAATGCAGGGAATTAATACGGGAGCGCCGGATCCTCCTTAGACCACTTTTCAACAAGAAACATATATGGTCCTGTAGGCAAGCGGTGCTAGCAAGCTTCTCCGGCGACGACGTCCAACTAAGCTGTTGCCTGTAAAATTCCTAATCGCCGCAGAATCTAGCATCAAAAAACAAACTGATTGCCTGGGAGGCGGCATTGTACCTGCAGTAGTGCTGAACTCAGTACCCTGATCTTCTTCGTGCAAGACTAAGACTGCATTTCCACTCTACCGAGAACTCTAGTACTGGTAAATCCTTGTGCATCACGCACTTTAAATGGAACAACCAACTCTGAACGGTCGTGGGGGCAGCTCTTATATTTGCCTCCACCACAGCAACCGGTCCAAGGGCCTTATGCTGTGGAACACTAGTAATTAACTTTCAAATTAGTTGTCTGGACCCTATTGCTTCTTAGAAGCCGCTTCCATTTTGCACAATCAGTCTTTTCTACCCTTTTAATGGTTTTATATGAATGTATTTGTTTTACTCTAGTACATCGGTTTTAATCAACTATGCACCGAAATGAAGAAGATAGCTTAAGGACCCTCAGAGCTAACATCGGATATAACAAGTGGGTCAACCTTGGCCACCCTGCACTCGGTCATTAAGTCGTTCTTGCTCTCTGCACTTTCCCCTGCACTCCTTTGCACCTGTTTCTTGCTGCTCCAACCACTCTGCTGCTAAGTATTCAACTAAGGAGGTTCATTTGTCCTGCTTTGCTGCTAATCTTTCACCCATAATAATTGTCAGTCTGCATTTTTGTCCACAAAGGTTTTAGGGGGCCAATTTTAATGTGTTTTTTTCAATGGCGTCCCACACTTTGATTTAAATTGACACTCTGAAAATATGATATGAGATGTATGTTTGTAATGGTTTTAATTAACTGCACAATAAATACTTACTTACTTACTGTCCCATTTACATTAGCTTACGCCCTCTTGCCAGGGATAGGACATGGGTGTCAGTCCCATTTACATTAGCTTTCGCCCCATTCTGGGGGTAGGCTATGGGTTTTAGTCCCATCTTCACGTACCATTCTTACTCTGTTACCCTCACACAGGGTGTGCCTTAGTAGGTTCAATCCCACCGTCTACATTATATATCCCCGTTTGGGGTACAGTTTATGTTTAGTCTACACTAAGACTTTGCTGTTTGTTATACCTTACATTATGCTGATATTTTTATATTGTCAATGTGAAAATGGGGTGGATGAGTTATACTCTTTGTATTCACTTCTCATCTTCTCTGTTTTCTCTCCTGTCCAGTTCTCCTTGTGATGTTACATATTCTTTTCATCCTTGGTATCTGGACTATTTTGGTAGTTTGTCTTCATTGTCCCCTGCCTTTCCTTCTTTGCAGTTTCATTCTATTTCTTCCTTGTTTAGGAGGGGATCCGTTCCTTACTTCTCTGTGTGTCCGAGTGTTTAGCTGGTGTTCAGTTCGTGTTGTGCTATGTCTTTCTTCCTTGCATGCCTGTCTGGCCAGTGGGTGTGTTTGGAGTGTAGTCATCATTGCGTTTATGCCTTTCTGCTGCCTGTTGTTTCCTCCGCCTTATCACTGTTTTCTTCTCTTATGTTATTCTTTGTTGGAGAGGATGGGTTATTTCTATTTGTGTATATTTACCCTTTGCTTCCTCTTAGTTTTCTTCCACCTATCTCTTCGCTCTTTCCTATTTGTTCATTTCTACTACATTTATTCTGTTGCATTAGTGTTCATCTCATTTATTCCTTACTTGGGTTCTTATTGTTATATCTCATTTATGGTATAGAACTTATGCTTCTGTTGTATAAGAAAGGGGGATATGTAGTATCCTGCTCATGTTATTGTTCTGCCATTTTCACCTCCTGCTCAGCCACATCTACCACAGAGCCACGGCCGCCATCGCACCCGAACTACAACGCACCATCAACACCACCTTCAAAACAGGCACCTTCCCAGATGACTGGAAGCGCGCAGAAGTCAGACCCCTGCTCAAGAAGTCCACAGCTGACCCCACCGACCTCAAGAACTATCGGCCCATCTCGCTCCTCCCCTTCGCAGCCAAAGTTGCAGAGAAAACAGTCAACAGGAAACTGACACGATTCATTGAAGAGAACGCCATCCTCGACCCGTCCCAATCCGGATTTCCGAAGCAACCACAGCACAGAGACCGCCCTACTCGCCGCCACAGATGACATCCGCACCCTCCTGGACCAAGACCACTCCGCAGCCCTCATCCTACTTGACCTATCAGCGGCCTTCGACACCGTCTCCCACCGCACACTAGTCGGCAGACTACACGACGCAGGCATACAAGGAACAGCCCTGGACTGGATCCGATCATTCCTTACCGGGAAAAAGCCAAAGGATCAGACTCCCACCCTTCCTCTCTAACCCCACGAAAATCACCTGCGGAGTCCCACAGGGTTCATCACTGAGCCCCACCCTCTTCAACATCTACATGGCCCCCCTCGCAGCCATCGTCCGACAACACGGCCTCAACATCGTATCCTACGCCGACGACACCCAGCTCATCCTCTCCCTCACCAAAGACCCCACCACTGCCAAACTCAACTTCCAGAAAGGAATGCAAGACATTGCAGTCTGGATGACCAACAGCTGCCTGAAGCTCAACGCCGAGAAGACAGAAGTCCTCGTCCTCGGTACCACCCCTTCTGCATGGGACAGCACGTGGTGGCCGACCGCCCTCAGAAGCCCACCTACCCCCTCAGACCACGCCAAGAACCTCGGCATCGTACTTGACTCATCACTCACCATGAACCGACAGGTCAACGCCGTCACCTCCAGCTGCTTCAACACCCTCCGCATCCTCCGCAAGACCTTCAAGTGGATCCCCCCTGAGTCAAGGAAGACAGTCACCCACGCACTCATCACCAGCAGAATGGACTATGGAAACGCACGCTACGCCGGCATCAACAAGTCCCTACTCCGCAAACTCCAGACAATACAGAACACCGCCGCCAGACTCGTCCTCGGCATCCCCCGATACGAACACATCAGCCAACACCTACGAAGTCTCCACTGGCACCCCGTGGAGAAGAGTCACTTTCAAAATCCTCACTCGCGCCTACAAATGCCTACACAACAACGGACCCAAATACCTCAACGACAGAATCAACTTCCACGTACCCAAAAGGAACCTCCGATTTTCCAACCTCGCACTGGCCGAAACCCCGCGCATCCACAGAGCCAGAGCAGGCGGAAGATCCTTCTCTCACATTGCAGCCAAGACCTGGAATGAGCTACCGGCAGCCATCAGATGCGCCCCCTCCCTGAACACTTTCAGGAAGACCCTCAAGACCTGGCTCTTCGGCTAAAGAGATCTGCGGACCCGCCCTCCTCAGCGCCTTGAGACCCTCACGGGTGAGTAGCGTGCTTACAATTCCCTGATTGATTGATTGATTGAGTGTGAATGTGCTGTGTGCTGCATGGAATGTTGGAGTGATGATGCGTATTGGAATGTTGGGTGCCTGAGAGGTGAAGTGTGACAGTTGAGAATGGGCTGAGCAGCAGGCAGGCTGCTCCTGGTGGGGCTGCTTTACAGACCTTAACTACCTGCTTCACAAGAACTTATCTACATGTAACCTACTTCAATAAATCTTCATAACCTACATCCTACCTGCGTGGACCTCATTACTACACTTTCCTATTAAGCACTCCTCCTTGCTAGCTCCTTGTCTAGAGTGCTTGTGTTTAGTTCTACCCCCTTGCTGTTACTGCCTTGCTTGTTCCTGTTTGATCGCCAAGATCCGTGGGCACAGCTGACAACCTAGGTGGGTTTTCTTTTTACACTGTGAGTATTGTCTTTGAGTTACATTTATAACATCACCATAGGTATCAGCTCCACAGACCCTGCCTTTGCATGCATATCCTATATGTGGGTATTTGCAGTCAGTATCTGTAACAGCAATTTTGGGTGAGGAACTTACTGAGCTTCAGTCTTACCGTGTGGTGTTCCCGAGTGCTTTACCCCACATTCCCTTTATTGTTAATGTTGTTTTATCTGGATATATATGTAAATATGTCTTCACGTCCATCCCGGGTGTCGTTATTCTGAATGCTAAATTTCCTCTTGAGTGTCCATCCTTTGAGTCTTAGCCATCTTGTTCACTTGTACAGGCTTCCCCTTTGGATCCCTTTTTTTCCTCCGACTTCTAGTGTGATCCTGGGCAGCGCTGTACTACTCTTTCTGGGTACGTTTTCTACCCAGTCCTTAGTCCTTGCCCAAGTCCCTGACTGTGTTCCTGACATAGTCCCGGACAGTCCCTGACAGTCAAAAACCAACATAGCACCAGGAAAAAAGTGGGGGTAACCATTCAGAAGGATCCTACCTTCCTACAGATATCAACAACAACAATCCTTTCAAGGGAAGCCCTTGCCTTTGTTTCCAATCTTTGTGCTTCAACAGCCATTGTCTCCACAAGGCTTCTTTATTGTTTGACGAATCCTATCTAAGAAATCATCTGTTTGCAGACAGCAAATAACCCGTTTAGTGTCTATGATGGCTTGAGGCTGTTGTTCGGTCTGAGTTATGTTGGAGTCTTGTCAAGTTAGTGCATCTGCTTTACAATTGTCTATACCAGGTCCATAAATGGCTATGAAATTAAATTCAGCAAAAAACAGCATCCAACGAAGTTGACTGAGGGACACTATCTGGGTATATTTCATGAATTGTAAATTCCTGTGATCTGAATAACCATAATGATAACGCTTGACTCCCATCAAGTAATGTCTCCACTCACGGAAGACATCTCGAATGGCTAATAGCTCCTTCTCTGCTGTTGTGTAATGAGTTTCTGCTTCATTTAACTTTCAGGACATATAAGCATTTGTATGCAGCTGCCCTGTTTAATTTCCTTGTGATAACACAGCTTCTATTGCAATCTCCAAGACGTGAGCTCCACAATAAAGTTTTTTTCTGGATCTGGGTGAGCAAGAATGGGTGCAGTAGTAATTGCTTATTTCAGTTGACGGAAAGCTTGTTCAGCCTCCACTGACCAATTGAAGGGTGTATTTTTACATAACAGGCAGGTGATTGGAGTGTCTATCTGAGAGAACTGATCTAAGAAACTGCAATAAAAGTTCGCACAGCCAAAGAAACATTGTACATCACATACATTTCTTGGCTCTGAACAGTGCTTTACTTCCTCTATCTTGCGTTCTGCCATCTCTTTTCCAAAAGGTGACAGTATCACCCCTAGAAACTTGACTTTTGACACATGGAATTCACACTTGCTTATCATGCAAAATAGATGATTTTGAGGGAGGGCTAATGGAGCTTCACAAAAATGTTGATAATGCAGGTTGACATCAGGTGAGTAAATCAAAATATTGTCTATATAGACGATTACAAACCGGTCTAGAAAGTTTCTCAAGACATCGTTAAAAAAAATTGGAATGCAGTTGGGGCTATACATAAGCCAAATGGCATAACTGTATATTCAAATAAACCATACAGTGTCCTGAAGGCCATCTTCCATCCATCACCTCTTCTCATCCAGACTAAATAGTAGGATCCTTTCAAATCCAATTTTGTATAGATAACTTCTTTTTTTTACTTGATCTATAAGGACTGGAGTCAACGGCAATGGGTACTGATTTTTAACTGTCACTTTGTTTAACACCCTATAATAGAATAAAGAGCAGTGGCAAAGCCATCGGAGATTTGGAGGGCCTGATAAAGCCATTGGCCAACTATTTGTCAAGATACTGCCATAAATGTTCATTTTCACTTGCCGAAAGAGCGTAAAATTCATCCACACGATACCACTGCTCCTGGGACCAAATGAATTTGATAGTTGTTAGATCTGTGAGGTGGTGGTAGTTCAGCTTGTTGTTCACTGAACACATCTTGAAACTCAATACTGACTGGGTAAATTGGTTTTTGTTCTGTAGCAGTTGCTCCATATGACATGCCACCAGTGCTGTAGCTAGAGTTGGATACTTCATTACACAATTATCCTTATAAAATATTGACTTAAATTCAATATTTTTTTCTACCCAGTCGATGGTGGGATTGTGATTCTTTAACCACGGACTGCCTAGAATTATCCCGTATTGGAGTGCATTGATTAGATTGAACTGTAAAGTCGCTCCATGAAGCTCGTCATAATTTAGATCAAGTTCTGTTGTGTGAAAATGGATTGGGCCAGAGGAAAGAGTACAACCATGTACAGCCATGACAGTTTCAGGAATTTATTTCTCAATGAGGGGGAGTTGTAAGACTTGAGCCAGAGTATTGTCCATAAAATTACCAGTTGCTCCCGAATCGATCATGGCGTTGATTGTTTTCCACTGATCCTTTACACGAAGATGTATTGGTAAAGCAAAATGTTCTTTGTTAATACTGAGTTCAGAACTTAAAGAAGGGATATTCAGACTGCCCAAGGGTTCCCCTTCTATCAACCTTGAGTGGTTCAGTTTGCCGCTGGCGCATCAGCTGTTACTGCTGCAACTTTGGGGGAAAGTTGTTGCCTGTAGGCTTGAACAAACAGTCTTTTACAAAGTGACCTTTACACCCACAGTTCAAATTTAACACATTCTTTTGTCTTTGCTTCCTTTATTCCTTTGTGAGAGATGTGCGTACCGTACCTATCAGGAAAAGAACACATAACCTCTAAATATTCCCTTAATATTGATACTGGGTGTGACTCCAGCTATTCTTAAACATTGATACTATAGAGCCATTCAACAACACATAATACATATATGTTATTTCACTTCAAATTTTATTTTGTTCATTTCTAGTTATTATAAATCACTTTTTTTCTTTTTTCTGAGATATCAAACTCTTATTTCATAATAATGAACAATTCACTAAATTAGAAGAAAAATGAATTAAACCTCACCTACCAATCACCGCACACTTCTCATGCCACATAAATACCACATTCTTTCTCATACAACCCACCTGGTTAAAAATAACAATACATAGACAAATGTTCTCCACATCTCCGTAGATCCATGCTAGTTCAATTTTGTTTGAAATGATTTATGGTATAACAAATTCTAGAGATTTTATATCTCATCCAAAAAGAACTTAATAGTCCATTTTAGTCTGCAGTGAATGCGCCAAATTCATTTTTGGTCCGCAACCAATTCGCCGACGCGTGTTTCGATGAAACAACATCAAATAGGTGTAGCAATTAAAATCAAGGGGGTAGGGAGTTACTCCAAAAATAGGCTCTGGAAAAACATGGAAAAAAAATTGTTAGAATACTTCATCAGAACTCAGAATGTTACTCAGTGTCTAAACACCACGTACGAAGGAAGTAGAAAAAAGTATATGTGGATTCGAGGAAGAATATCGGAAATAGAGAGAGTCATGGAAGCCATCAAGTTAGAATAAACTTCAGAGAGTTTCGAGTAAATCCCTGAGTGCAACCTAATATATAAACGGGTGAAAAGTGTATCTAAAGACCCATTTATTTACCAAGGTAAACATCTAAGTTATATACACTATAATTGAGTTGTATACCTCCAGGCAGGGGCTAGATACACAGAAAGCGCTATTATGGCTTAGAGAGCTGAATGGCAAAGGAGCTATCTCAATCAGACCAAACACCAGTGGTCACTGTTTGGGGAGACACAAAGTAAGAATAAGATCAAAACTAGGGATGGAACGTTCTACTTAGAACATAAGCGGAAAGCAATACTGGAACATCTTACCCGGATTATAAGGAGAGAGAGCCAAAATGATGTATGGGCCATCCACACATGGAAGGTAAAGATCTCTGCCTCTGTTTTTCGTTCTTATCATCTTTTTCTCATGGCGGCAAATGTTTCTAGTAGACTTTTTACATTTCCCTGAGTCTGGTACCCCATTTCTATGCCCATTCTTTACGTATCGCGTCAGACGTATACTCATCGGGCCACGCTAAAATGTGTCCTTTCGGCTTAGGCCCAGCCTTGAACTGTGATTGGGACTAGGTGCTGATACTTCTGTTCGACCGGCTGACAGCATACAGCAAGGATGACCGCATTTCTAAAAAGTAAGTCTGCCAAGGGTGTGGGACTGTTAACGGACTTAATAACAGTGCATCATGGGAGATATATTACATTCACCATAGGCTGATGTGACTTTTCAGAAATTGTATTTTTCAACACAACAAAATTAAACACACATCACTTACCCATAGTACAGAAAATAATGATGACTCCATTTTTATGGAACATTTTGTTTTATGGAAATCTGTATAGCATAATACACAGCTATCCCCCTTACAACCAATGGCCGGCAGCGTAGGATTAAGCATAGCATAATTGACACAGACATTTGCCTACAGCCCGAAGGCCTGCAGCGTTTGACGGGCAATTTTGAAAACAGTGAGAAGAATAATCAACAAACTTTCCTACCCCACCCACCCACACCCTTCGCTCCTTTGCATAAGTTATCGAATCACACAAGTTAATTATCTGGGATCTGAGCTAGGGAAAACTAACAAAAAATATAGGGGAGTTAGTGGTTTAGGTGACGTCTTGGCTCTCATGGAGGATCAGGAATAAGAGCCGCAGATAAGTTGGGCATGTAAGCTCCCGAAAGTCGGAGGAAAGGATCTGGATAAAGGGTGCCCAGAGGGTTGAATAGGTGTCGGCCTTTAGTCGACAATCAAGGATAGACGCTCCATACCCAGCATGTGCCATAGCTTATGCAGCCGTAAAACATGATCCGTAAATTGTCTGTACCCCAGAGTGCCAGAATTACTTGCTGCGCTGCCGCCAGGGCCATTTGTCTGTCAAGTTTGGAGCACAGTAGATAGGTCAAGGGGTTTGGTAAGCCTAAGATAGTGTATGCAGGGAATCTAGGAATTGAGGTATTAAAAGTACTGTCTATATCATCCAGGACCTGTGTCCAGAAGCGGGAAAGTGTGGGGCAGTGCCATAGAATGTGAAGGAGAGAGCTATTCTGACCACACCCGCGTCAGCATTCTCTGGAGCGCCCCAGATCCCAGCTGTCGGGTGTGCTCGGGGTGAGGTACCAGTAGGTGCAATCTTCTAAGCCTTCTGGGTACTAGCCATGTTTTGTGTCTTGTGGTGCACCCTGTAAAAGATGCCACCCCATTCTTTGTTCAATAGAGTCCGCCCTAACTCTGCCTCCCAATGTAGCTGTCCCTTGGATTTTGTTGTTTATTTCCCCATTAGAAAGAAGGGAGTATAGTTCTGCTATTAGATGTTTGTCATCCATCTTATGGATCAGCCTTTGCAGTGCTCATACAGCAAAGGCGGGAGGTGACTATTGCTTATGCATCAAGACCATTAAGAGATGCTGAACGTATGTATTCCACCATTGAAAGGGAAGCGCTAGCATGCTGTTGGGGGGTGAATCATTTCAAGAAGTTTGTGTGGGGAACACAGTTTGTAGTTCGCACTGATCATCGCCCCTCAGTAGATGTGTTTACCAATAAAGGGACCAATTTGACTTCATCTAGGATTATGCAGTGGGTTCTGAGAATGATGGAATTCTCGTAAACCATGGACTACATGCCAGTGAGAAAGAACGTTGTGGCTGATTGTTTATCAAGATTGCCAGTGGAGTGTCCTGGTAATGAAGACTTGGATGATGGTGGAGATATGGTGGCTAGTGTTTTTGTGGTAACAGAAGGTCGTACTGAGCATGAGGCGTGGCTGCATGCTGTGAAGAAAGATGAGGTTTTGCAGGAGTTTGGGCGATACATGTCTTCTGGTTGTCCTACTAGAGGGAAGGCTTCTGATGAGGCCGAGTTGTTCCGGAGTATAAGCACAGAGTTGTCGATATACAAGGGGATTTTGTTAAGAGGGGAGTTATTGGTTGTGCCTCCGGCATTAAGGTCACGCGATTCTGTATCTTGCGCATGAGGGCCATGTAGGCATGAGTGCGTCTAAGCGTAGAATAAGGACGGAATATTAGTAGCTGAGATCGGACAAAGATGTGGAAAGGGTAGTTAGAGAGTGCTTTTCGTGTGCATGGAGTGATGAATCTCAAAATACTGTGACTTATCTTCCAGTGCAAGTAGAAAAGATGGATGCCCTATGGAAAAAAATTGGCTTAGATATTTCTGGACCTTCTAATGTGTTAAGTGCATGTCCTGTGTATGCGTTGGTTATGGTTGATTACCATTCGAGGTGGCCTGAAGTGGAGGTCATAAATCAAGTAACAACTCGGGATGCAATCAAGGTTTTGGAAAGATTGTGGGAAAGAGAAGGTGTTCCAGAGATTATTGTAGCCGACAATGGGGTGCAATTTGGGTCTCAGGCTATGAGATCATTTTTACGTTGGTATGGTGTGGAGCACATTAGATCATCTGTATATTATCCACAAAGTAATGGACTGGTAGAAAGGTGGAACAGGACTTTAAAGGAAGGTATTCAATTAGCCGTAAGTCAGGGGGGAACAACGGAGAGTTGCTGTGCGTAAGCTGGTGTGGGCTTATTGTACTACTACCAACAGTGTCATAGGCAAGATACCATTTGAGGTCATGAGGGGAAGGAAATCCAGAGCGTTGTTGGCCAAGGGGGTGTTGAGAGAAAGGGAGTGTGGAGAATCAACCCTAGATTCCAGGGGTGAGATCATGGGACAGCTGGTTGTTGGTGATTGGGGGCGGTAAAAAAAAGGCTGGAAGGAAGCTATGGGTTTGTCAAGGTTTTCTAAATCACTTCAGATGAAGAAGGTGAACTGTTACTCGGTATTGTTGAGGGATGGAAACGTGTGAAAATGTGTGAGAGTGGTGTGGAATTTGATCGTGAGGGTGATGGTGTAGTAATTTAAAGAGGTGCCCGAGCATGTGGAGGTAAGGCAAAGGAGAGTACATTGCATGCCAAAGCGGTTTGAGGATTTTGTTATGGACCATTGAGAGCACAGGACTTGTCACGTTTGTATAGTATCAATGTATCCTATTTTTAACTTCGGTAAATGTAAACATGGTTATCCTAGATCTGTTTAAGTATTGATTTGCTTATGTTATGTATATATGTGTATATTATTTTAATGTAGATTCTTTGCACCAATAGTTATTCTGTATAGTCTTTGCACCTAGCCCAATGTTAATTTAAGTTTTGTATATAAGGGGGGGAAGATGTGTTGTATTGTGCCTCCAGAGCCCACGCATTCTGTGATTCCATGGAATGTAGAGACCGGAATGCGAAGTCTCGGCTGTTATGCGGAAGGTTGCAGAGGTGGCTGGCAGCTCCTTCCTGGCGATACGACAGCACCTTGAATAAACGGGATCTTATTCTCACTGTGTTGTCACTTCTTTTGATATACTCTGCATCCCCCCTCGCGCCAGCGTTTAAAAGCCTCAGTATCATGACCCGGGGGAAGTCTGGGTTGTTAAGGATCGGAGTCATAGGAGAAGGGAACGTTGTGAGGCTCATTGGGAGGGCAACACTGTCCCATACTTTGAGTGTTGAGGCCGTCACCAGTGAAGAGTGAAGAATATAAGCCCCAGGATTGATGTTTGCAGGGGAGCCAGACTTCCCTCCAGATATTGGGGCTGGCAACAGCTTGGTCCATGGAAGACCAGTGTTTCTCCGAAGAAGAATGGTTCCATTCTACCAGATATTGAAAATGGGTGGCTTGATAGTAACGGATAATAGAGGGAAAATCCAATCCACCTCTTGCTTCTGGCAACATAGACAGGCATGGTTAAGGCGAGGTTTCTTGTAACCCAAATAAATCTATTAATAGTACGCTGTAATGCTCGGAGGGTGTTAGGTGGGGGGGTCAGGGGAAGCGCTTGAAAGGGAAAAGGTATGCGATGAAGAACTGCCATTTTAACTGCCCCTATGCGCCCCTTCCATGATAGTTAAAGGCTACCCCAAGAGGACAGAGTGTTATTTGTCTGAGAGAGAAGAGTATCATAATTTAAAGCTATAGTTTGAGGCAAAGTTTTTGCCACCTGAATTCCCAGATAGTTGATAGATTTTTCCATCCAAGCAATCGGAAATTGAGAGCGAAGTGTAGCTTTGTGCGTGGGAGTGACTGATAGGTTCAAGTTCTGAGATTTTTATAGGTTGACCTTTAAGCCAGAGGTCTCACGAAAGAGCTGCAGTTCTGCCAAGAGCGGAAGCAGTGAGGTCAATGGATCGGACAGCGAGAGGATGACATTGTCCGCATAGAGGCTAATAAGGTGTCACTTGTTACCAAAAGGGATCCTGGAGATATGCAGGTTGTCTCTCAGCCGTTGTGTCATTAGCTCCATATAAAGAGCAAAGAGAAGGAGGGAGAGGGGGCAACCCCGACGGGCTCAGCGAAGAATGGGAAACATAGCGGATGACACGCCGTTGACTTGCACAAAGGCACGGGGAGCACTATATACGCTACCGACCCATTCAAGAATTCTCACCAAAGCCGAATGCTTTAAGAGTCGCGAAAAGATAGGGCCAATTGACCCGATCAAATGCTTTCTCTGCATCGATAGATAGGAAGAGCGCTTATTTCCCCGACCTTGCTATTTTATCTTTAAGGTGTAAGGGGCGTTTGGTGTTGTCACCATATTGCCTTGTTGGTATGAATCCGGCTTGATCCGGGTCCACCAGTCCTGGCATAAAAGGGTTCAGACACTGTGCCAGTATCCCTGTTAAGAGCTTAGCATCTATATTAAGAAGAGAGATGGGCCTATATGAGTCATATAACGCTGGGTCCTTGCCTGACTTAGGAATAACCGAGATAGCTGCCTACAGCATAGAATCAGTCAGACAGCCAGTATCAGCGAATGAATTGTACAGCCTTGTCAAAAGGGATGCAAGCTCGTGACAGAGAGATTTTTTGGGCTGTCAAACCGTCAGGGCCTGGTGATTTTGAGGTCTTTAGGCGTGAGATGGCTGAAATCACTTCGTCCACGCGTATAGTCTGGTCTAGTGCGTTTGCCTCTGCAGACGGTAGTGGAGTCAAGGTCAAGTTCAGTAAGTAGTGAAAAGAGTCCCCAGTATGGCTCTCAGAGAAGGAATATAGAGAACCATAAAAGGCCTGAAAGGCCGAGGCTTTCTCGGGGTCAGAGTATACTTCTCAAGAGGAGGCGGTACATATCATCTTTACTGAGTTGGAAAAGCTTTTACTCTGGAGGCGATGAGCTAACATGCGGCCACCCCGATTACTACCCAAGTAAAAATTCTTTAGGCGCAAGAGCGCATACTCCGCTCTGTCAAGATCTAGATGTCAGCGAAGGAGCTTTGTTTTTTCAAGCTCCCGCCAGACCCTAGGGGCACCTGTACGCTTGATTATCGCCTCCAGTTCTCTTACCGATTTTTCCAGTTGCCATCATTTATCACGACGCTTGCGATTCACGTCTGCAGAGATGGCTGTAAGTACCTCTCTCGCCACCAACTTCAACGCTTCCCATATCGATGACAGAGCAACCTCTGCATTATCAGTAAAACGGAGATAGTCTATCAAGGTTTTTCCGTAGAGCCACAACCGTAGTGGCTACAGGAGGGAGTCTCTAAATATCCAACGGTGTGATGTGGGCCAAGAGCCGTCTAGACGGAGAGTCACTGATAGCAGGGTGTGATCAGAAAGGGACCGGGGAGCAATGACAGCTCCTGTAAAGTGGGCCAACAAGGCTGCGGATGCCAGGAAATAATCAATACGGACATATGTCTTGTGTGCTGCGGAATAAAATGTGTAATCTCTGTAAGAGGGATTACGTCGGCGCCTGATATCACTCAACCCACAGTCCGCTATCCACTGGCGGCCCGAAAAAGAGAGAGCCCCCATCTGATAAGAGTGCTGAGCCGAGCGATCCAAGTTGGGGTCCATCAATAAGTTTAGATCACCTCCCACCAATATAGCTGCATCCAGAGTGGCAAGGGCCGCCATTAAAGAATTGAGGATAAAGGGTTCCTGGCATTCATTAGGAGCATACAAGTTCACTAAACTAAACCAAAAGGAGCCTATCTTATGTCTGATTGCTAACAGGCAACCCTTGACCTCCACAACAGTAGATGGTGCCTCCCCCTGAAACCCCCGGGAAAAAAAGGATAGCCATGCCATTCTTTTTGGATGGTCCCGAGGACCAGAGTTGGCGGGGGAACCAGTGTGATTGCATTCTGGCAGTGTCTTATGCTAATAAGTGAGTTTCTTGTAGCAAGCATATGTCGCAGCCCAATTGATTCAACAACAAGAGAACTGCAGCCCGCTTCACTGGATTGTTCAGGCCCCGGACATTAAAACTAAGGACCTTGAGGTCGTGGAATAGGGACACTAGGAGGGGCAGCTAAATAATGGTCCAGATCCTTAAACATCCCGCAAAGAGTAGGGAACGACATTGCAGGTGGGAAATCTGGAATGTAGATGCATGGGAGAATAGTGCAAAGGGCGTGCGGGGGAGCATAAAGAAAAAGAAAACAAAACCCCACAAACAATAATAAATCTTGAACAAATATAAGAAACCAAGATAACAATCACAACAGTTCGTCATAGTAGGTTACATCTCAGGTAACATGAGCCAGATGGCAAGTTGGACGAATAGTTCCAATCCACTGAAAAAGCAGGGGTTCCAGAAAAGAAGATCCTTGTAGTTGAGCGAGTATCATGGCGAAGGGCACCCCATCCCCTGCTGTAGTGTAACCTCCCCTCCTGAGCGTACCAGATATTGCTAATTTAGGATCATGCAGCTTGATTCTTCTTCTTGATATTATAAGCCCTCCCAGAGTGTCTTAAGCACAGGTGTTCTATCCTTCGCCATAGTGGTAGGGTCTGGTTTAGAGTCAGCAGTAGAGCCCTTGGCACACCGCCATCTGGGTCTTGTGCGAGAAGTGTTCTTTTGCAAGCCTCTGGATGGATCCTTCGGAGCGGGATCTGTGATGCTAAGGATGTTTCAGACCTCTTTGAGCAACCGTATTTGATGCTGTTTCCCGTTGTAGTGAAATATAATTCGAAAGGGGTGACCCCAGGAGTATGAGATTCCCAGTTCGCGTAAGTATGCTATTACAGGGCGAAAGTCTTGTCGCTTCTGGATGGCGATCGCTGAATAAATCTTCATATAGTACCAGTGAGTGACCTCTAAATTGAATCGGATGAAGCTCCCGGGCCTTACAAAGGATATTTTCTTTTGTTTGGAAATTGTGAACACAATTGAGGATGTCAGCGGGAGGGGCTTTGTCCGATCTAGGTGCGCTTACACAATGTATTTAATTCCAGCTGTAGAGCTGTGTCTTCAGGGAGTCCGAGGAGCTGGCTGAGGAGGGCTCCCACATATTCCCTGAGGTCAGATTCCTGTGCCTGCGTCAAGACCCCCCTGATACAAACATTATTTCTCTGAGACTGGTTCTCCAGGTCCTCAGTGTGGGCTTGTAGGTCGACTTGTTGTTCCTTTAGGCGTAGGACCTCTTGCTGAAGACATTTGATTTCCGTGTCTGATGAGGTTTCGTGGTCCTCCATTGCTGAGACCCTGTCGCCCACTTCTTCTAGGTCACGTCGAGCTTCGGGAGTTCTGAAGAGAGTTCCGTCTTCATGACTTGCAGATCTTCATGGAGGGCCAAAAAAAGAGTTTCCAGGAAGAAATTTGTCATTATATCCTCTGGGTCTGCTGAGGAGACCGCGTCCGTTATAGGTGATTTGTTGCCTCCCGTTGACTCTGTGGATTATATAAATAGGTCTTTGACGGATCGCTCCATTTTGGCAATCGACATGGCGAGGGTCCCTGTACAGCTAGGATCAAGGGTTGTCTCTTGTTTGGGATTGCACTAAGGACGACAAAGGGCCCGGATGTCACCCAAAAGAGATGTTGTTACCACCAGGGAGAAGCCAAAAGACTCAGGAGACCTCAACCTCAGTCTTCCGAGGTTTAGAGCCAGGCCCTTAAATCGTAAGGCAAGGAATCACCCCTCGAGTTCAGTTCAAAAAGGGCAAGAGGAACAACGGAGCCCCCCCAGTGGTGCAGGCATTCAGGTATTTAGTAATAGTAGAAAGGAATCAGGCTCCAACACCAACAGGGAAGATTCAGGGAGTTCACTGTGCAAGGGAAACAGCGCAGGAGGGACACTAACACCCTCACAATGTCCAAATGTACCACTGTGGTGTTCTGCATCTATCAGGAGTGGCCAGGCCTTGTAATTAGGAGTTCCCAAGGGTCAAATGGCCCTCCGCAGAACCACTCCAGCAGGGCGCATGTAAGCTGGGTACTATAGGGTGCGGCAGGCACTCAGAATGCAGGGAGTACCAAGGGGGTTCTTAGGGCAAAGCTTGGTTGCCCTGCGACTATCCGTGTCTGAGCGAGGTGGCTGTGTAGATCCCTGGCAGGGCCACCGCCACCAGCGGGAGTCCACAGAGTGGAAGGGGGGCACAAAGGAAGCCCCGTGGCCGAGATCCTCTTGTAAGCTGCCAGAGGCTGTGGCAGCGCCCCAGACCAGGACTGCGTTGCCCTCCTTTGTGCTGGGCCTCCTCATCCCTCAGCAGTCCTCAAGCTGAAGTCAGCCGGCCTCACTAGGTCTCAGTCTGCCACTCAGCCCCCGGTTGTCTCAAAATGAGAGCGAGGCGAGAAAGAGGGAGGGGTATGCCACAGTGTCCTCCCCCTCCCGAAAGCAGGAGGAAGGTCCCAGCGAATCCTACCATCGGTCACTGTGCCGGGCTTTGCATTCCACTCTTACGTGTTCTCTGCTGTGTGTTGCCCTAGGCCGGAGTGCAAGAAAGAGGGACCCAGAGAGGTGCCGTCTGGTGACGACACTCTCTGCTTTCGGCCACTTCTGGGTCGGGGGTTGCTCTCCTCCTTTCGGTGAGGAATGTGAGGATAGGTGCTGAAGGCTGCAATATTGTGGTAGCAGTCACTCCATGTCTCTCCCAGGCACTGGCTCTCCATGCCCGTCCATGGTGATAGGGAGGATGCCGATATCTGTTGGCAGTCGGGCAGGATACGGTATCCCCTGATCTTCCGGGGGAGGCTGCTAACGAAGGTTAAATGCACAGTGGGGATGGAGAGACTGAAAAAGACTTCTCACTCGTCCACCATCTTGGCCATGCCCGCAGGACTCCAGTTTTCAGCAGCTATCCAAACACTCATCACTTATCCATAGTACAGAAAATAATTATGATTCCATTTTTTTTTACAGATATCCATGCTCATGGGAGTGATGCTTCTGAGGGCGAGGGGCTTAAGGATTGCCAAATGCTATCCTAAGAGCTATTCGATGTTGAAAGCCATGACACTCCCCCCAAGTTCAACCAATGAGTCCCACAATGCAAGAACAAGCACAGCCAGCAAATGAAGTGTGTGAAAGAAGCACCCCAAGTGTGAACAAGAACTTGTAGTCAGGCAAAGAGAACCATGGAGAAGACAGACGTCGCACTCACCGTGTTGCTAATACTCCATCCCAAAAAAACATTAAAAGTGGGGACATCTCTCAAATTGTGCATGTGTTTGGTATCTTGGAGGCATCAAAGCTTAAGGTTCAGTACAGGCAATAGAGGGAAATAAAGCTGGTTAATGCAAAACTTACTAATATTCAGAAAAGTATAACAATAGGATTAGAAAATATTGCAACAACCCTAGCTGATAATCAAAGTGCCATGAATGCAAAGACTGACAATCGCACAGATGCATTAAAGTCTCTATGTATAGACCTTAATACCAATCATGTAGGGAACATCAACAGTCAGCCCACATTGATGGATTAAGAAGAACAATTTAGAGACTAACACATGCAACATCTGTGTTGTCAATGTGTACTGTCAAGCTCCAAGTAGAAATGGGGCACTATAGCGGTAATGTGGCTTGTGAACTGATACAGATTCCAAATGTTGTAGAGGCATAACAAACAACTCAGGTAGCAGGAATCCGTCACATAGTACATCCAGAGAGTGTGGACCGATCTAGTGTCAGTATCTTATCTGTCAGTGACACTATGAGTGTGCGTGAAATGAGGTGTCGCAGTGCTGGAGGTGTAATGTGGGTGCCAGCACTTCTGTTCGTAATAAACGCAGGTCATAGCTGTTATCCTCATGTTTATTTTGGATTTCCTGTGTGTCTGTACACGTATGGTAAAAAGTTTGACCAATATTTGTGACATGATGTAATGTCATATTTCTTTGCTTACTTTCCTAGCAAAACATAGGAATAAAGGTTTGTCTATGTTTACCCGCAAGCATACCTTTTATTTTGCTTTTGCATTATTGTGTTAATAGTTTACTTATCCAGAAAAATAATGATCAGTCATGGTACCACAGAGCCTTCGACCCTCTCCTGCTCCCGATGCTTCATGTTGTATATGTGAAAGTATCTGTTCTTACTCATCCTCAGTTTCAGAATCAGATGCAGTAACTTCTAAGCCTCTGAGAGTTGGTACATTGTGTAGAATTGCACAGGCTGCTAAATCTTCCTAGATTTCAGGAGAACACTGTAGGGCACCACCACTCTTGTTCAGGCATCTGAATCTACTTTTCAGTATTCCAGATGTGCGTTCAATGACACCTCTAGGTTTTCATTGTGCCACATTGTAACGACTCTCACTGCATGTAGAATTCACATATGAAGTGATTATCCATGGTCATATGGCATATGAGCTATCACCTGAAATAGCAATGTATACTTTTACACATCACAGTAACAATATTTGTGATTTTCTATTGCTAATAAAAATATAACATAGGATTATTATCCAAAATATATCTGTTATCAAACTCTCCTCTTTGTAGCTTGCATGAATGCCACTGTGTCTGAATATGAATGAATTATGGATGCTCCTTGGGAATGTTATGCTATGTCTGTAATCACATGTTTTGCATCACACACCACTTGTATATTCATAGAATGAGTATTCTTCCTGTTGCGGAATAATATACTCAATGGCAGAGGGTGGACAGATTCTCACATTCCAACTCCCCACACACACATTCAAGGCCCTACACAACTCAGGCCCCACCTACCTGAACAGTTGCATCTACTTTCACCAGCCACCTAGACACCTCCTTTCCGCTGGAGTCCTACTCGCACACATCCCACACATACACAGAAACAGATCAGGAGGACGGGAGTTCTATTACATCGCTCCTAAAGTGTGGGAAAGCCTCTCTTTCCACATCAGAGCTCTCTCCACTTTTTTTGAATTCCTCAAGTATTAAGCAGGGTTAGACCCAGACACCGGCTCAGCACCATTATACCCTCACAGGTGCGCATTACAAATACACATAACATAACACAAAGTTTATTGAGACTATTGTCAATCAATCAATCAATCAGAGTTTGTAAAGCACGGCTACTCACCCGTGAGGGTCTCAAGGTGCAGTGGCAGGGAGGGGGCGCAGCAGATCAGACTAAGTGCTAAGTTTATCCGAAAAGCCAGGTCTTGAGGTCCTTCCTGAATTGCGTCAGCGAGGGTGATTTCCTGAGGTGGATGGGCAGGGTCTTGGAGGCGAGGTAGGAGAAGGACATTCCTCCGGTTCTGGTCTTGTGGATTCGTAGGACGGTAGCCAGGGAAAGCTGGGCGGTGCGAAGGTGTCTGTTGGGTACGTGGAATGTGAGGCAGCGATTCAGGTATGCAGGTTCGGTGTTGCTAAGGGCCCTTGTATGCGTGGGTGAGGAGTTTGAAGGTTATTCTTCTGTCGACTGGGAGCCAGCGGAGGTCACAGAGGTGTTGAGTGATGTGGCTGCGATGGGGGATGTTGAGGATTAGAATTGCTGTGGTGTTCTGGACATTCTGGAGTCTTTGGAGGAGTTTCTGGGTGACGCCGGCATAAAGTGCATTGCCATAGTCGAGTCTGCTGCTGATGAGGGCATGGGTGACTGTCTTCTTGGATTCAGTGGGGATCCATCTGAAGGTCTTTCGAAGCAGGCGGAGTGCGTTGAAGCAAGCCTACGAGACAGTGTTTATCTTGTGGTCCATTGTGAGCGAGGAGTCCAGTACGATGTCTAGGTTTCGTGTGTGGTTTGTGGGGGTAGGGGGACTTCCTAGAGCAGGGAGCTATCAGGAGTCGTTCCAAGCAGAGGGGGAGGCTTCCAGGATGAGGACTTCTGTCTGGACCGAGTTGAGCTTCAGGCAGCTGTCCTTCGTCCAGGCGGCAGCGGCTTTCATTCCTTCGTGGAAGTTGTTCCTGGTGAAAGTGGGTTCTTTGGTGTAGGAGAGGATCAGCTGGGTGTCGTCGGCATAAGAGACGATGTTGAGCCCATAGTTCCTGACGATGGCTGCAAGGTGGGCCATGTAGACGTTGAATAGGGTGGGGCTGAGGGAGGAGCCCTGGGGTACTCCGCAGCTGATCTCTGTTGGTTTTTAGAGGTACGGTGGGAGTCTAACCCGTTGTGTTCTGCTGGTGAGGAAGAAGCAGATCCAGTTGCGGACTTTGTCTCTGATACCAGTGTCATGTAGTCTTGTGGCTAGGGTACAGTGGGAGACAGTGTTGAAGGCCACCGAGAGGTCCAGTAGGATGAGGGCCGTGGTTTCGCCCTGGTCGAGGAGGGAGTGGATGTCGTCGGTGGTGGCAAGGAGGGTGGTCTCAATGCTATGATTGCTTCGGAATCCGGATTGGGGGGATGTCCAGGACGTGGTTGGTTTCGATAAAGTCAGCGAGTTGGGCGTTGATGGCTTTTTCGATGACTTTGGTTGGACAGGACAGCAGGAGATGAGCCTGAAGTTCTTGAGGTCCGCCAGGTCTGCCGAGGTTTTCTTCAGGAGGGGGTTGATCTCGGCAAGTTTCTAGTCGTCGGGGAAGGTGGCCGTCTCGAGGGAGCAGTTGATGGTTCTGTATAGCTCGGGTGTGATGGCGGAGGCGGCTCTGTGGAAGATGTGGTGCGGGCAGGGGTCCGGAGGTGCTCTGGAGTGGATGCTTTTAATCGTCTTTATGGTGTTGTCCGCGGTGCGTGGGGGCCGGCATCGGTTGTGGTGGTTGCTGGCACAGTGGGGTGGTCCTGGGTGTCGAAGTTGTCGTTGATAGTCTTGATCTTGTGGTAAAAGAAGGAGCTGAGTCTGTTGCAGAGGTCTTGGGAGGGTGGGACGTCTGTGGCCTTGCTGTTGGGTTTGGCGAACTGCTAGATGATGCTGAAAAGTTCTTTGCTATTGTGTGCATTGTTCGTGATTCTGTCTTGGAGGTCCGCCTTCCTTGTGGTTTTGATGAGGTGGTGGTGTGCGGTGGTGGCTGCTTTGAAGGTGGCATGGACTTCCGGGGTTTTGATGTTCCTCCATGACTTCTCAATCTGTCTACAGGTGAGTCTGGACTCTTGAAGCATGGGGGTGAACCAGCTTACTTTCTTGACATGTTGTTTGCCAGTGGCTTTCTTGAGGGTGGTAGGAGGAAGTTGAGGTCTCCTAGTAGGATGTAGTCGGTGGATGTGAGGGCCTGGGGTGCGATGAGGTCGACAATGGTGTTGGTGAAAGAGGCGCGGAGACCGGGTGGTCAGTAGATGAGGGTGCCGCAGAGGGTGGTTTACGGGTTGGTCTGGATCTGGAAGTGGAGGTGGAGGTGTTTCATGTGGGTTGTTGGTTCGTCTGAGTTGGTGGTCAGGTAGAGGGAGCTTTTGTGGATGATGGCGATGCCTCCTCCTGGCCGCATGGTACGGTCCATGTGGATGATTTTGTAGCCGTCGGGAATGGCGGTGGCGATGTCTGGCGCTGAGCTGGAGTAAATCCAGGATTTCGTCAGGAAGGCGATGTCGGGCAAGGTTGCGTTGAGGAGGTCCCAGATCTCTGTGGCGTGTTTGTCGAGGGATCGTACATTGAGGAGGATGCACTTGAAAGGCTTGGGGGCAGTGAGGGTCAGTAGGTTGAGTGAGGGGGCTGGGGTATGGAGGTGGGTGCAGGTGATGCGGCAGTGAAGGCAGGAGAGCGGGCCATGGGTGTTGGTCGGCGTCGAGAGCTGGCAGTTGTTGTTGCGTCCGGGGTTGAGATCATGGGGGATGCGTTGTAGCGGTGGTGGGTCGGAGGACCAGGATCCCTGGCGCTGGGCGCAGTCGGGTCACGGACGGGCGCAGATGGGCATGCCTTTGGCGCGGTGGCCATCATTAAGTAGTGTGAGGGGGAGGGCTGGTCAGCTGGGAGGCAGGAAGCAGGGGCTGTGGGGATCCGCACCGGCAGGAAAATGGGAAAGTGCTGGAGGGCAAAAAAAGAGGGAACAAAAGTAAAGAGGCAAAAGGAAAAAAACAGGGAAAAAGGCAAGAAGAGAAAAAAGGCACAAAGAGTAGGAGGAAATAAAAAGAAAGAGCAAGGAAAAGACAGAAGCAGCAGAGGGACAGGGGGCAGAATAGCAGAAGAGAAAAATGCACACTCACTGGACCACCAGAATCTTGCGGGTGGAGGAGGGCCTCGAACATCTGACCCAGAAGGGTCAGAGTGCATTCAGGGGGCAGATACTTAGTGGTAGGGCTGCGCGAGGGAGAGCAGTGACACGACCAGGTCAGTGGGCTTGCTCTCCTTGCTGCGCAGCAGCTGCCATTAAGTAGTGTGGGGAGGGCTGGTAAGGTGGGAGGCGGGAAGCAGGGAGCAGGAAAAACTGCACACTGGAAGGGGGTGGGGTCAGGGGGTCAGCAGCGGCGGGAAAGCGCTGGAGGGCAATAAAAGAGGCAACAAGAGTAAAGAGGCAAAAGGAAAACAAGCATTGGCATAGCCAATAGGTCTCGCCTTTGGGACCTTATAAGTGTGTAGCCACGGCAATTGGCTTTGCCAATGTCTTTAAGCTATGTTGTAGAGCATTGTGGCTGTTGTGCAGCATGTTGAAACGTTATAATAAAAAATTTTATAAGCATTTTTGTTACGTTATATATAACCAAGAAGACAATAGGAGAGTGGAGGTTGGGAAATAGTACCTGAATTACAACACAAGCAGCGGACGGTGTCAGGCTCCGTGGCGTGCGGGGCCTTTAACAGCACCCGTGCTCGCACATGGAGCAGAGAGCCCCGCCCGCCATTCCCTGTCAGGGGTGGCGCCTAAGGGGTAATTAACGACGGGATCCACGCTGGAAACGCGCTTCGCGTTCCAGTTCAGATCCCGCCTGGCCTCCCGCCGCCCATCGCATTTCCTGACTATACTTACCTGCTGCTGTCCTGAGCCTTTGATCTTTGTGTTGGTCGTCTGCCTGCTTTCGGTCTCCGGAAGGGCTCTTCTGCTTCCTGGGTCCTCGGGTCTTCTTCCGGAGCTTGCTGCTCTTCTTTGATGTTGTCCCATAGTTGCTGGTGTTAAACCTTGGCAGTCTGGTCCTGTAAGACATAGGAATCAGCACAGGGCTTTAAAGCATCAACATCTTTAATTTAGTTTCTTTTTTGTATTTCAAACAACTTTATGTTTTGGAATAGTACTTATCTGATGGTCTTGCGTCCCTCTGCAGCATTTCTGGCGATTCTTGTGTTTTCCAGTCTCTATAAAAGAAAGGAAGAGATATTGGCATTATAAGGAGTCCATCTCTTCATTACTGTTGTTCGCATATTAGACCCCTGTTTATTTTTTTAATTTTTTATCATATGTCCCCGTACCTCCTCCTGCGAAGGGAAATGAGTTTTTTGGTTTTTCCCTGCGTATAGGAGTACGGATGTATTCTTGTCTTACTTGGGGTCTTCCATACCTATGGTGATTTTAACCTAGGTATCGGGTCATTCTGGCGTCCCTAGGAGCTGTCTCTTCGTGCATGATAGTTTCTTCC
This sequence comes from Calotriton arnoldi, assembly GCA_963921515.1. NCBI lineage: Eukaryota > Metazoa > Chordata > Amphibia > Caudata > Salamandridae > Calotriton > Calotriton arnoldi. The sequence goes on from CAWUFW010018526.1 coordinate 148,772, forward strand.
ATTCAAGGATTCTAGGAGACTCTCTCTCAGAAGATCCAGCGGACGACTACCCCTTCTTCCTTCCCTTGTTTTGTTTCCCTTCTTCCCCACCTTCCCTCGTTTGCTTTGACTACGTTGGGCGAAGGAGGTGGGTGAGGGAAGTTGGGGCCTAGCCTCGTGTTCATCCATGCCGCCCCTGCAGTAAACCCAGCTGAGCTCTCACAGAACGCGAAGCCCACGTATACCTTGCTGCCCCCGGGCGTCATGGAGGAACATCCGATAACGTTAGCAGATGTGGCAAGCATGATAGGGAACCTGCAGAAGGAAACCCAGGCCCTATCTCTTAGAGTCGACTCCCTACAGCAAGCCTCTCGGACTGTACCCTCTTCTGATCCACCTACAGGCCCCTATGCTTCCACGTTTACCTCCTGTCCTCCATCTTCAAGCGCTACTCCTCCAGTGTATCACGACACCATCTTCTATCCCTTTAGCATCCCCAGAAAGGTTTATGGGTGACACAGTTAAGTTTGCCACTTTTATTAATCAGTGCCAGCTGCACTTTATGTGCAAAGCTTCCTGCTTCCCCACTGAACAATCCAAGGTGGCTTTTGTTTTGTCATATTTGGGTGGGTCAGCCGCCACTTGGTCAATTCCCTTAGTGGACAGAAACGATCCCCTGTTATACGATTACCGAGCCTTTAAAGAGGAGTTACGGCATTTATTCGACAGACACTCTTTCATGCAGTCTGTGGATACTGAGCTGTTAAACCTTAAACAAGGATCCAAGGATCTTATGACATACGTTTCCTGTTTTAACAGGCTGGTGGTCGAAGCTGGTTGGCCGGAAGCCAAACGTAGTGCTCTCTTGTACAAAGGCTTAAGGGACGACTTAAAAGACATGTTGGCACAGGTGGTTGTCCCCCCCCGAATCTTGTGATGCATTAATTGATCTGGTCGTAAAGTTAGACCACCGCCTCCATGAGAGAATGGGAGAAAGGACGCACTGACTCCAAGTATTTTGCTGTGAGAGAAATGAGACCCGAAATGGAAAAACCTGCTGAGGAGTCAGAACCCATGCAAATAGGCAGTATTAAAGGGCCCCTGAGTCAGGAAGAAAGACAGAGACGACGAGCCAACAACTTGTGTCTTTACTGTGGCAAATCAGGGCACTTTTTGAGGGATTGCCGAGTTAAACCCCAGAAACGTATGGAGTCGGGAAACTTATTCACCTGAGCATTGTGGAGACGAATCGCTCAGGTGGAACAGGCTTACCGGTGTCCCATGTGGTAGGGTTAGGACCCGCATCGTATCCCCTACAACACTTTTTCCTCTCTGCTCTACTCAGTTGGGGTGATCACAGAATTAACATTCAATTTATGCTAGATTCGGGTGCCACAGGGAACTTTATAGATTCAGCCTGGGTAGAGAGAATGTGTATCCCTACAGAACCGAAAAGCACTGTGGATATTGTTAAAACAATTGACGGCAGCTCTATGAAGTCTGGGCCTATAACACATACTACCACACCGTTACATGTGTTACTTTTAAACCAACATCATGAAACCATTCATTTTGATATCATCTCCTCACCTCTGTTCCAAGCCATCATTGGTCTCCCTTGGTTGATGAAACATAACCCCAATATTGACTGGGAAAAACATACCATAGACTTTGCATCAGAGTACTGTACAAACCATTGTCTGGAGCCTTCTGTAATAGCGCAACAGGTAGCTAGCAGTACCGACTGTTCGGTACCGGTATTACCAGACTGTTATAATGATTTCAAAGATGTGTTTGACCAAGGGAAAGCCTCTGCTCTGCCACCCCATCGGTCGTATGACTGTCGTATAGATCTGGTACCGGTGCCAAAATTCCGTGCAGTCGCATCTATGCCCTAACTGAAAAAGAGAACATCTATTTGAGGGAGTACTTGGACGACATGCTGCAAAAAGGCTTCATTCGCCCTTTGCGATCTGCCGCGTCCTCCCCTCTTTTTTTTATACCCAAACGGGAAGGGGGCCTTAGATGTTGCATCGACTATAGAGCCCTTAATAACGTGACTACAAAAAACCGATATCCATTGCCTCTGATACAATTTCTGCTCGACCAAGTTAAAACAGCCTCCAGATTCACTAAATTGGATTTGAGGGGTGCGTATCACTTGGTTCGAGTAAGAGCAGGAGATGAATGGATGACGGCTTTTCGAACCAAGTTTGGGTTATATGAATACTTGGTAATGCCTTTTGGGCTTTGCAACTCCCCTGCGGCCTTTCAATTCTTTATCGATGACGCGTTAAGAGAGACCTTGGACCTAAACACTATTGCGTACATCGATGACATCCTGATCTACTCTTCCTCTGTGGAGGATCATGTCAGACAAGTTAAGAGTGTTCTAACCCGTCTCAGAGATAACCACCTGTACGTCAAGCTAGACAAATGTGAGTTCCACGTCCCTGAGGTCACCTTCTTGGGTTTTGTCTTATCAGCACACGGGGTGACTATGGACCCCCGAAAGGTTGCTGCTATCGCTAAATGGCCATCTCCTCGTTCCGTAAAGGAAGTGCAGAGCTTTCTGGGCTTCGCCAATTTCTATAGGCGATTCATACAAGGATTTGCTGCACTCACAACTCCCATCACCAGACTCCTGAAGAAAGGGATGCCATTCTGTTGGACGCCTGAGGCTGAAAAGGCTTTTTCCTGTTTAAAAAAGGCCTTTGTTACCGCCCGTTCTGGCGCATCCTGACACTTCACAGCCGTTTCTATTGGAAACAGACGCATCCCAAGTTGCTATAGGAGGAATGTTGTCTCAAAGGGACAGACAGACAGGATATCTACATCCCATAGCATATTATTCCGATAAGCTAACTCCTGCTGAAGTAAACTACTCGGTAGGGGATAGGGAGTTGTTGGCTATAAAAAGGGCCTTCGAGGAATGACGACAGTATCTGCTTGGGGCTTTGCACACAGTAACTATCATCACCGATCACAGAAACCTGCAATTCTTGAAGGCAGCCAAGGCCTTATCTATGAGACAGTTGAGATGGGCCCATTTTTTTTAGTGTTTTTGATTATGTCATCCAGTACCAGGCTGGCGCCAAACATAGCAAGGCAGACGCCCTATCCCGTTTTGGCTATGACCTTCCTGACGAACTGTGTGCACAAGAACCACCTTTCGTCTTGAATCCTGATCGTGTATTAGGGGGTACCTTCTCAGAAGAATCTTTTATGAAAGAAGTGGCCCTTGCGCACGAATCAGAGGAAGTTAGGAACATTGAAACGAAACACAACGGAGTCAGGAGTAAGGACTTAGTCTTTGTTCAAGGTGGTTTAGTCCTCCCTATTCAGTCTCTTCAGGCACAAGCGCTGAATTGGTGTCATACACATGCTCTAGCAGGCCACCCTGGTTACAAGAAGACCTCTTGCCATGCTCAAAAGGTATTTTTGGTGGCCATCCATGAACCAAGATGCCCGTTTGTACGTGCAAGATTGTTATGTCTGCGCACAGAGCAAAAGCACTCATCAAGTACCAGCCGTTCTCTTAACTCCTATGCCTACACCTCCTACACCATGGCACTCCATTACTATGGACTTTATTGTGGAACTGCCTCCTACTAAACGTGGGCACACTGTCATATTTGTCGTTGTCGATATGCTATCCAAAATGTCACATTTTATACCCTTGAAGAAACTACCTTCCTCCAAAGAACTAGCTTGTGTGTTTCTCCAACAGATAGTGCGTCTTCGTCGCTTACCCTCCATCATTGTCTCAGACAGGGACCCTCAATTCGTGTCCCGTTTCTGGAAAGGGCTGAATAGCATGCTGGGGATATATGTACGTCTCTCTAGGGCTCACCATTCCCAAACCGATGGCCAGACAGAAATGGTCAACCAGTGTCTAGAGCAATATTTGCGGTATCACCTCCTGCAGGGGGAGAAGGATTGGGACTTAGTCTTATGGACTGCAGAGTTTGCATATAATAACAGTGAGCATGTGTCTATCGGGGTTTCACCTTTTTTTGTACCTATGGGTTTCACCCTCGTTGTGGTCTGGTCTCACCTTTACTGCCTGCTACTTCCCCGGCAGCTCAGGAGATGGTATCTCACCTCCAGAACGTTCATACTTCTGCTAAGAAATCATTAGATGAAGCAAAGAACAAGTATAAAGAGGGAGCAGATCGGCATTGTCGACAATCGCCTGTTTATGCTGTAGGAAACAGGGTATGGTTGTCCACTCGGAACATCCAGCTTAAGGGTACAACCAAATTCAAGCCTCGCTTTATTGGTCCCTATGTTGTTGCCAAAGTAGTGAACCCTGTGGCTCTGAAGCTTGAGTTGCCTGCCTCCTTGCGGTTACATCCTGTCTTTTATGTGTCTTTATTGAAACCTGTCACCGCTGGTACTGTTGATCCTGTGCAACCTCCCCCTGTTTTGCTTCATGATGGTCCCGAGTATGAGGTTCTCTATATCGTGGACTCCCGTAGGGTGCGTCGTTGGTTGCAGTACTCGATTCACTGGAAGGGCTACGGGACTGATGAGCGGTCGTGGGAGCCAGCTTCTAATGTGCATGCACCACGTTTAGTTCGCTTGTTCCATCGCCGGTATCCACACAAACCCAAGCCTGTTGGAGGGGGTGTACTGTCAGGCTCCGTGGCGTGCGGGGCCTTTAACAGCAGCCGCGCTCGCACACGGAGCAGAGAGCCCCGCCCGCCATTCCCTGTCGGCAGCCGGGGGTGGCGCCTAAGGGGTATTTAACAACGGGATCCACGCTGGAAACGCGCTTCGCGTTCCAGTTTGGATCCCGCCTGGCCTCCCGCCGCATTTCGTGACTATACTTACCTGCTGCTGTCCTGAACCTTTGAGTATTCTAAATGGGGTAACCCGTAGGACCACTGGACCCGGGTAGAAAATGGTACAAGAAAAATGGTCACAGTGGCTGACTGCTTACAAATTTATGTACATAGAACTAAATTCAAAACCATTAAATAATTCAAAACGTCACAGCACAGAATGATGATTTACTGTGATTTAATATTGCATCACAGAAAAAGAATCAATCAAAACATATGGATATGAAATTAATCAACATTAGTGCACATCGGTGCTCAGAAAGAGAGGGAGGGAGTGAGTGCTCAAGGAGAGTTGAGTGATTGTGCGAAGGAACGGAAAGGCAATGTGGTTCAAGTACATCCCAAAAAAGTTTTTGAAACCAATCCGGTCTTCAACTTGACGAAACAATATACAAAAAATAAACATAACAATCTGGGCACAGATAAACATGTCTCTGTTGCCCACGTTTGATATAGATACAGATATGTCAATGTTGCGACCCCTATTATCATAAAGGCTGCTTCATCCTTATTATGGGGTCTTCATCAGGACTCAAAGAAATGGTGTGGGAGGGGAAGGAGCACCTAAAAGCAAATAGTCTAAAGTTAGGTGACGTTAATAGAGAAACAATGCTATAGTGAAAAAAATCAGTGATAATTACCATTAGGAACAGCACGAAAAATCCGGCTGTATTTTCAAAATGTGGGCCTGGTTGGTTCCTAAACAAGAAATCAGAGACGGAGAAAATGTCAGAGAAAGGGTCACCCAATGGCCCGTAGATGCAATCATATAGTGATGCAAATTAATCGAGGCTCACTTGTAAACGGATGTCACGTCTGATCGAACGTGGCTATCCTAAAAGACTGGTGAAAAGGGCAAGAAAAAGAGCCTGGTTCAATCATCGTGACGCACTACTTACGCCAAAAGACCGAACAACTGAGAAGATTGAAAGGATGATCTGCGTCACTACCTTTAATACCTGCAGTAACGCCATCACACAAGTCGTCAACAAACATTGGGGCATCATTGCTGACGATTTGGAAATACGGGATCCCCCAATGCACTCCTTCAAGAAAGGGAAGAACATTAAGGACCACGTGGTTCGGTCCTTACTTGAAATACCACCGGAACCAACCATCCAGTCACTTTGGCAGCTTCCTGCGGTTGTTGGCCAATTTAGGTGTACTCGCTGCAAAGCATGTAAGATGACTCTGCAAACCAAACAATTTTGCTATCACCAGCACAAGATTGATTTCACTGTACACACTAACTGTAATATGTCAGAGGTTATCTATGCCATTTTGTGTCCTTGCGGCCTCATCTATGTTGGCCAAACCAGACAGAAAGTTAAGGCAAGAATACTCCAACATTACAGTAGGATTAGGTGTAACTCTGTTGGGGCCCCATTGGTGGAACATTTTCAAACCAAAAATCATCAACCAGAATCCTTGCAATGGGTGGTTCTTGAAAAAATCACACTGGGACCCAGGGGTGGGAATCTTGACTCAATACTCAACATTCGTGAGTGCAAATGGATGGACCTCTTTGATTCAGTTAGGGATGGCCTGAATGAGATAGATGTCACATATGCTCAACTGTCCTGCCTAGTTCAAGATTAGAATAACAAACACCATGATTCCCAGCCCAGAGCCGATTATGTCACACAACTTTCTAAACGCGTGATTGTGGTAATTACAGCATGTCTAGGCAGCAATGCGATGTGCCCAAATGAAAGGTTTTTTGTGTATTAGGCAAATTGCATGGGCAACGTGACTTCAGGTACAATTATCATAGACATTCAGTGACTCTACCATTATTGATGAATGACGTGATAAGATTTTTGCTGTGTACAATGTACAATGTGTGCCGTTGAGTGGCACGTATCATAATGCCCCTAACAATCGGGTTCATATAGTAAATTGGTATGACATGGGCCTATGTGTAAAGTGTTTTCTACACATATATTGTGCGCCTTAAGATTAGACAGTAACCCCTCTTCAACATAGTAAGGAGCCTCATGTGATTCATCTCACTCTACCAGCATTAATTGTTTTTCATTACATTAACCATTAATTTCTTTAACTATTTGTTCCTATAAACGTGACAGCAGTCAACTTGTAAAGTTTTGCCACACATATAATGTGCGTCCTATGTTTGGACACTAACCCCTCATAGACATGACACGAGGTTTTATGTGATCTAGCCCACATTACTAGCATTAACTGCTTCATTACATTACCTAAATCTCCCTTTTGTCCTTATAAATGTGACAGCGGTTAATGAGCAAGGTTTTCTTACACCACCTGATGAATAAATAATACATTCTTCTCTATTTAAGAAGAAGCAGTATGTGATCCTTGACACACTACTTTATATTTTATTGCCCATAATTCTTTCACATTTTTTGTCCAGCGATAATAGCAGGTCTTTTTACTATGCCCACCATCCACCGCGTAATGCTACAGCGAGCATCAAGCGTCTGCTCGGGCCACGCTACTAACGTGCACGCGGCTCGGCCCCTTTAAATAGACACAGAATATCGCGGTCGTACAGCTTCTCGGATTCAGACCGAAGCCGGCGGCGGTGAGTTATCTGCCCAACTTTGGCTCGCATTCATTAGGTTAATTCTGGGGATCGAATGTAGCTATGTAATTCAGTTTAGTGTCAACCAGTTTGGGTTTCAATTTATAGATTTGGTTGAGACACTGTTTAATGGGTTTTTACCTCTAACGCGACATCGTGTTAGGCGAGGCATGACAATTTATAGATTTGGTTGAGACACTGTTTGATGGGCTTTTACCTCCAACGTGATACCGTGTTAGGCAATGCATGACACTTATGGGTTAGTTTTTAAATCGATCCTGGCCAATTTTCCAAAAGATTGTTTTAACCGATTCACACAAATGCGGTGTGAGTGTGGGGCGCTTCCAACCATTAGTTGTCGTTTTTGTGACCACTACTCTAGACATGTGGTGGAGTCTCATTTTAACATAAGCGCACAGGTGTTTTTGACTCTTTTTCGTTTGACCTTTTAAAGTGAATACACTAAGCGCCTAACAAACTAACTCTAGCGCGAACGCCCCATTCAATCTATGTCCTTCTTTGCGATTTCGCTTTGCACACTAGGTTTTGGCTTGATACAAACTTTCTGTATTTTGTAGGTTACTTATCAACCGTTTCCGGACAACAAGGTGTACTTTTGGCACCTTTCTCTCAATTCATACTGGAATTGCTTTCCGTTTACAAGTGAGCCTCGATTAATTTGCATCACTATATGATTGCATCTACTGGCCATTGGGTGACCCTTTCTCTGACCTTTTCTCCGTCTCCGATTTCTTGTTTAGGAGCCAACCAGGCCCACATTTTGAAAAAACAGCCGGATTTTTCGTGCTGTTCCTAATGGTAATTACCACTGATTTTTTTCACTATAGCATTGTTTCTCTATTAACGTCACCTAACTTTAGACTATTTGCTTTTAGGTGCTCCTTCCCCTCCCACACCATTTCTTTGAGTCCTGATGAAGACCCCATAATAAGGATGAAGCAGCCTTTATGATAATAGGGGTCGAAACGTTGACATATCTGTATCTATATCAAACGTGGGCAACAGAGACATGTTTATCTGTGCCCAGATTGTTATGTTTATTTTTTGTATATTGTTTCGTCAAGTTGAAGACCGGATTGGTTTCCAAAAAATTTTGGGGATGTACTTGAACCACATTGCCTTTCCGTTTCTTCGCACTGATCCAGCGCGATATTAGCAAACAGCATTCATACACCAGATACTCACTTGGGCCCATACATTCATACTACGCTAATACTTAAGCTGGTTTTATCAGTTATTACTCTCTATCAAAAATCCCTGCTACCAATTACCTTCTGATTGAAGAGTAATGACTTACCAATGAATCCTTTGCTAATTGGGAAATTTAAAATGAGTGACATTCATTATAGTACATAATCCTGAAATAACCACTGAGTCAGGAAGTTTTAAAATGTTTATCTAAAGATTTAGCAGAGTAAAATACAGAGCCACAAGGTACTTAATCGCAATACCCAAGATTAAGCATAGAAATGATTATTGCTAATCAATGACGGTGTTTAAAGAAAAGGAGAGGATAGAGATAGCAGCGCAACTAAAGGTTGCATTATATTTACCTAAGTGCGAGAACCAAACCCCTTAGCCAAGGAGTTGGAAAGAATGGGACCCAGGAAGGATGAAGAACAAAGACTTCCTCCAGGATCAGGACAGGACCGGTGACCTCTCTACAACGACGCCTGCGTCGTTCCCCTCTCTAATACTCGGCTTCTCCTCGATTCTCCCGTGCCTTCTTTCTAATGGACTCCGCCGCCCCCTCCTCAGGACCTCTTCTGGACAGGGATTCAGTCTGCAATTGATCAGCTTAGCGGTCTGGAGCTCTTCTTGTGCGTTCTGTGGTCTCTGCAGCATTCCCTTCTCTAACTAATTAACTAATGCTATATTCTATTATACCCTTCTACGCCCATGTACCTCCCCTTAATGTTACTAAAATATGGGGCCACTACTTCTGATTGGACAGGGACAGGGGGTGGATTCTCGCACCATATCGATTTGGCCTAAATTGTAAAGCCTATTGTCTTTAAATTCCCACCCCTTCAAATTAATACATTCGCTTTATTTCCCACCCATCTCATGACAAATGTAAAACATTTTTCATAGACAATGTATCAATATGCAACAGGAAAGGCAAGAGTACAGCATCTTCGGCCATCGGGTCGCGGCCTTGGATGACGTCCAGATTGACTTCATTTGGCAGGCACACAGAACACATGTGCAGAACCATTTGCCTCTCGAGTTTCAGGTCACCAACCAAGGCCCAAGTTTACGAACTAATAAAAGTGCAAGAAGAAAATATTAAAATCACAGAATTAAATGTTTCACTGTATGCCCACTTTTTCTACTCTATTCCCATTTAATTATAAATTCTATCCCGCGTTAGTAGCGTTAGGAAACGACAATTTAGTAATGACATGAGAGCAAGCTGAAGCATGTGAAAACATCAAGCAGCCATTTTAATACACACTGCGCAGAAGCAGAAATTTCCCACCAAGCAAAGAAAGACGTCACACCATGTGATATGGTTGCGACATGCGCATTGAGGTTCCCGCGCTTTAGCGGCCATTTTGGATTACAGACAAGCGTTATTCATTAGTAAACACATAGGCAAGCTTCCTTCCCTTTCGTGTCGTGAATGCAAAGGTTAGTATTAACAATACAAGTTTTAATAAATTAATACTGTGATGAGGATTGAATACAAGCAAGTTTCATTTATGAAACCTTGCTCCATCAATCCCCTCTCTGATGGCGTTTCTGAGCCATCAAAACACTACCCTCAATCAGATGCCAACTTCTAGCAAATTACTTCATTCTCATCTTTACATTTTCCATTTTTACAATCTCCTTTTAATTTCTTGTATAATCACTTCTCCACTCTTCAAGTTCGATTTCATCTACCTTTCGTTTCTTTCCTCTTCCTGTCACCTTATATGTTCCATTCTTTTTACAGCATTTGCACCATATTGTTATTGACAGCACTATTATCGCTATCCCTACTACAGGTATTAATATTTGACCTATAAGTCCTTTCCCTATATTAGCAAACCAGGTTCCAATTGACGAGATACTATTTGTCAATCTTTCCCATACACTATCAACTTCCAGTGGTTTAAGTTCTTTCTCAAGTTTAGTTATATTCTGTATATATGTTCCAATTTCTGCACTCTTATCAGGAATATAAGTGCAACAATGTTTCGTCTTCAATAATTTACAGACTCCGCCCTCTTTTGCCAATATAATATCAAGAGCAAGTCGATTTTGCATCACCATAGATCTAATCGCAACCATTTCCGCATTAATCATTAGAAAACCTCCTGCAGTATCCGTTGATAAACGATCAACTACTGTAGACAATTTACATATTTTCCTTGAGTTCAGAATTATTCCCACTGAAGGTATCAATGCACCAAATATATCACCTACAATTTCTGAAAAACTAGCTCTTTTACTACGTATTAATTCGCTATTGTTTTCATTGCTTCCAGTGTTTCTTTTTACGTGATATATCTTTGGAAATACTATTCCAAAATAACAACTTCCATACCACCATGCAGGAAGCCTAAAGTAAGCCTTATTCTCACACACACATAATAGATTCCAGGAAAAACTGAATCTGTTCCTCCTTTGAGTCCCCAACCTCCAAGAATTAAAAAATTGTGTTCACATTCACTGGTACCGATGAAAACATTGTTATAATCAGTCTTTAACCTATGAAGACAAATTTTCCCTGTCTTTACGAAATCCAGAGCCATAGCAGCTTGAGCCTTGCCAGGTGTGTAACTCCCTTCTTTCTCAGCCCAAGGTGGTAAATGAGCCTTATGCTCAGAAGCTTTCTTTTGGAAATCTTGTCTTCTATCTTCTACTAAATTCAAAAATATCTTTTCTTCTTCAAGTAAAGAACATGTTAGATTGTGTCTATGTGCATGTGTTATGTCTATTGATTTCATTGTTAAGAAAAATTCTCCCATAAACTGTGCGTCTTGACTACTAAGCACTGGGTTCATACTCTTGCGAATCGGAACCTCAGAAAATATCACATCTAAGTTTGAATAATAATACTGAAGTTTCCCTGTTCTATAAAATAAACTAGACAAAACACTACATGATATGCCATATGTCAGTGGTAAATGGTGATATCTTAGACCCTCTGCTACTGATTCGGGTAACTTCATACAGACGTAACAATTACTAACTTCCATGGTATCTACATACTGAAATAATAACTTTGTAAAAACATTTAAACTGGTGTCGTTATCAACTATTTCATGATGTATTTCTTGTTCATCTTCTGCCATTAGTTCTACTCTATTGCCCTTCATGTTTGCTGTCCTCCCTTTAGTTTCATTATTAATCTTTTTATCTATTATCATAAGGTAAGGAACTGCTACAATCAGGACTAACAATACTATAAGCACCATCACTAGACTACATATGCATAATGCACAGCATCTTCTACAACAATTTTGTTTTGGTCTCCCAGCAACTCTATCGTCAGGCATTTTCCGACAAGGAAGATTGCTCTTCTTATCTTTTCTTCTTTTCTTTAGATGATTCTTTTGCTTAGTCAGGGTGGCCTTGTTTCTTTTTCGTACGTCAATTCTGTACTTGTTCCTTCGTCACCACTGTCACTTGACTCTGAGCTTTCAAAATCTTCAAGAATGATATAAGTCCAAACAGGACCCTTGAATTTGTTATTCACAAGTTTCAGTCTTTTACTTTTTCTTTTCTATGACTTTTTCTCTTGATCAGTTTGACTTGTTACTTCAGGTACTTGATCTGGATCTTCACTTCTGGTTGTTATGTGGTACTTCACTCTTTTAATGACACTTGGCCAATGATCTCCTTTTCTTGTTTTCTTTGTTGGCACGGTTTCTTTATTTTCGTCTTCAGAGATTTCGTTATTTTCACTGCTTAGTACTGCTTCGTTTTCTTCTATTACTGCTTCTTCTGTTTGTTCTTTTTCAGGTCTGATTGGTTTCTCTTCAGCAGCTCCACTATGAGTTTCAAATTTTTGACTTTGTTCTTTATTTATTTCTCCAAGTGCATGTCTTTCGAAATTTTCTTCTTCTTTGTACTCTTCTTGATCTAACTTGTTCTGATCAGGGCTTATTGCACTGTGAACTTCTGCAGCCTGACCGGATTCTTCTAAACCTGTCTGTCCCTGTTCAAAGTCTATTAGGTCTTCACTGTTTTGAGTCCAGTTTCCTTTCCCTATCTGACTTTGTTCAGGATTTCTTAGTGTCTTTTCTTCTTGTTCCTGAATTGCTTCTTCACCTATCTGATCTTCTTCAATTTCTTCCAATTTCGCTTGACTTCTTGTTCTGTGGTATACTTCAGGAACTTCTACCACTGGTATCCAATCCTGACTTGTGCTCAGTTGTTCTTCTTCAGCTTCTCTTGAATCTCGAACCTGAGATCCTTCAGCTGGGCAACCTTCAGCTTCTTCAGTGATTGGCGTTGTCTGAGGATTCTCTTCCTCGGGATCTGGTACTCTCTTGGTGTGACTTACATGAATCCAATTAGGAAATCCGGTACACTTCACTGCTGTATTCATTGTCAGTATGACTTGACACGGTCTGCCCCATCTAGGTGATAGACACATTTCTCTGGTGTGATTCTTCACTACCACCCAGTCACCAGGATTCAGATCATGTTCTTGTTCAGGCTGCCTGGAAACTTCGTCTTCTCCAACCTGATGAGAGACAGAACGCACTAGGTCAGCCAATCCTTTGCAATAGTCCAGAACCATATCATCAGATATATTCACCAGTTTGTTTGTGGGAACATGTTTGTCTCATTGCTCTTCCCATCATTATTTCGTGGGGGCTCAATCCTGTGTTTCTGTCAGGTATACTTCTGAGTCCCATTAGAACAAGTGGCAATGCATCTGGCCATTCTAATGATGTGGATGCACACATTTTTCCCAATCTTGACTTTATAGTGCCTTTCAATTGTTCAACCACTCCAGAAGCCTCTGGACGATATGCACAGTGCAGTTTCTGTTGGATTTGGAATTCTTCACAGATTAGTTTGATCACTTCACTGTTAAAATGTTTTCCTCTATCTGATTCCAAAGTTACTGGGAAACCAAACCTAGGAATGAGTTCTCGTAGCAACAGTTTTGCGACTGTAATGCTGTCATTTCTCCTAGTAGGGTAAGCCTCCACCCACTTTGAAAACAGACACACTATGACTAGTACATATTTCAGCCCTCTACATGGTGGTAACTGTATGAAATCAAACTGAAGTCTCATAAATGGACACTCTGCCTTTCCAATTTCCCCAAATCCAATTACTGTCTTCCTCCCCGGATTATGCATCTGGCAAGTTAGACATCTCTGGCAAAGACTCTCTTCAACAGCCCTGAATTTGGGATTGTACCAATTTTGTCTGAACAGCCTAATCATTGCATCTCTCCCTATGTGTGTGTCTCCATGATACATCCTAGCCATTTGTGAGAGTAAACAATCTGGCATGACTGGTCTGTCATCAGCACTGATCCACACTTCATCATCTCCTCTTTGGGAACAACCCACTTTGATCCACAAATTCTTCTCACTTTCATCAACCTCATCTTGCAATTTCTTGACGTCATTCCAAGTTTCAGGTGGCATATACAGCATAAGTTGGCAGCTGATTCCCATTCTTTCCACCCTCTTATTGACTGACATTCTGGTTTTGGCACAATGTTGAGCCACCAGATCCGCATATCTGTTGCCGACTACCACCCAGTCATCTCCTGACTGGTGTGCGGCACATTTCACCACAGCCAATTCTTTTGGTGATTGTATTGCTTCTAGCAATTCCCTTACAAATTGTCCATTTTTAATGGGGGATCCTGAAGAAGTCATGAAATCCCTCTGCATCCATAGTTGGCCAAAATCATGCACAACCCCGTAACCATATTGGCTATCTGTAAATATGGTTACTCTCTGATTCCTCCCAATTTTGCATGCTTTTATCAATGCAATTAATTCAGCTACTTGTGCAGATTTGACTCCTGGTAAATAGGATGCTTCAACTATTCCAGTTAATTCACATACCGCATAGGCAGCAGTTAGTTTACCGTCTTCATGTCTTTGACATGAACCATCAACAAATAGCTCCCTGTCTGGCTTTTTAAGAGGCTGTTCCTCTATATCTGGGCATGGTTTTGTGCATAATTCTGTAATTTGTATACAATCATGTTCATCGTCTTCATCATCTTTAATTCTCTCATGATATCGGTCTGGTAGTAAGGTTGCTGGATTTATTATAGTACACCTTACCATGTTCACATTTTCAGCACCCATTATTATTCTTTCATATTTAGTCAGCCGACTAGGAGTAAGATGCTGAGTTCGGGTTCTTGTCAACAGAATGACAACTGCATGTGGAACATACACTTTTACAGGGTGTCCCATCACAATTGACTCACTTTGTTCAATACTCAAACAAGTAGCTGCCACTGCTTTTAGGCATCCTGGCAACGCGGCTGCTACTGGGTCTAATGTAGCAGAGAAATATGCTATAGGACGTCTCTCTAATCCATGTCTCTGAGTTAAGACAGAAAGTGCACAATTTTCTCTCTCATGACAGAACAATGCAAATTCTCTTTTATAATCAGGCATGCCTAAGGCAGGTGCTGAACATAGGGCATTTCTCAATTTTACAAAGGCTTCTACACTTTCATCCTCCCACTCAACAGGGTCCTTTGCTTTCTTTTTTGTCATGTTAATTAAGGGCTTAGCTAACATGGAAAATCCTGGTATCCATTGTCGACAGTAACCTACTATTCCTAGAAACATTCTCACTTGTCTTTGGGTTACAGGCATTTGCATTTTTTTAATTAAATTTACCCTTTCAGCTGTTACTCTTCTTTTTCCCCTCTCAATTTGGTGTCCCAGATACTTAACAGCTGTTGTACAGAATTGCAATTTTTCAGGTGAGACTTTATGTCCTTCTTCTGCCAAAAGATTTAATAATGCTATGGAATCAACAACACAGTCCTCTCTGGTATTTGATGCCACCAATAAGTCGTCGATATATTGGACTAAGACTGAGCTTCCTGGCATCACTAGTTTTTCAAGGCACTTTTTCAGTATCTGGTTGAAAATAGAAGGACTTTCTGTGTACCCCTGAGGAACACGATTCCACACATAGACCTTGTTCTCAAATTTAAATGAGAAAAGATACTGGCTGTCTGGATGTAATGGTATTGAAAAGAACGCTTGACACAAATCAATTACTGTGAACCATCCTGCACTCCAAGGGATCTGGTATAGAATTACTGCAGGATTTGGCACTATAGGACAACATGGTTCCACAATCTTATTTATTTTTCTCAGGTCCTGAACGATCCTATATTTTCCACTAGGTTTCTTTAACCCCATTATAGGTGAATTACATGGGCTCCTCATTACTTCTTTTAGGATGTTTTGTTCTACCATTCGATTTATTTCTTCAATGACTCCTGCTTTTACTTCTGCACTCATTTTGTACTGTCTGGTATTTGGGAAAATTGCACCTTCTTTTACAGTAATTTTAACTGGATCTATTTTAGCCATAAGTCCTACTTCTTTTCCGGTGAAATCCCATACTATGGGGTTTACTGTACCTTTTAATTCTTCTGGCAATTCATCTTTTGTTATTAACGAAAACATCTCGTCTACTTCTGTACCTTGTTTTGCAATCATAATTTTATATACATGATCTTCATCTGGTGTCTGAACTGCCACACCATCCGGTGTGCAGAAAATGGTACAATTCATTTTGCACAATAAATCCCTACCTAATAAATTTACTGGGCTAGAATCACACACTACAAATTGATGCATTTCTCTAAAGTTTCCTATTTTAACTTCCATTGGTTTGGTAAGAGGTGTTCTAATTCTTTGATTAGCTACCCCTACTACTTGGATATCTTCACCAGAGAGAGGAAGGTCTGGAATGTCTGCTGTTCTCACAGTAGACCGGGTAGCACCAGTGTCCAAAAGGAAAGTAATATCATTACCTTTCACATTCCCTTCAACATATGGACCTGACTGATCTACCTGTAAGGATGCGCCAAGTATGCACTCCTTCTCCCCCTCTCCTAGGCACCGTCATGGACTGAATTGACAGAAATCGTCCTGCAAAAGAAATTGTGATGTCATATAATCATTCTTACCACTTCCTCCTTGATATCCGATGTCTGTACCGTGCTTTGCTCTGCTTACATTACCCTGAATAGGTGCAGGTGGCAACTGACTCTGAGGATTTACACCCTGCTGTGAGTCATTCTGCGTCTGTGGATTTAAATTTTGATTTGGGCCATTATTATTCCGGATCTTTTTACATTCATCCTTCCAATGCCCCAATTTTCCGCATCCATGACAAGGAAATTTCTTTTTAGCTTCTTCTCTACTCATTCGTCCTCTAAATTTCCCACCATTCCCAGTATCATCATTCGTTCCAGAATCTTTTCCTTGATTTTCACTTGGATTTTCCAAATTAATTCCCTGTTTCTCAGCCATTTTCACCTGAGCCCACATCACTTTTTCCTGCAATTTTTTGTGTCTATCCTCAATATCATCTCCACAATATTTTGCATACTTCAAAATCTCATCAATGGGCTTTCCCTGCCAACACAGCATGTGTTGTTTAATCATCTGACAAATCTCTGGCTTCAAACCGTAAACAAATCGATACACAAACTGACTCATGTTTTTGTCTCCAATGTCCTCAAATCCACTATACTGTTTAAATACCTGCAATAAACGCTCATAGTAGGAATGCACCGATTCATTAGCTTCTTGGGTAGTTCGATCTATTTTTACCCAATCTGTTTCTTTCGGGGTATTTTCCCTTTCAGGTAAGTTATCACCTGCTGATACTTTTTCATCACATCATTTGACGGGGCACCTGTCTTCGGATCTCTAGGATATTCATCACTTGGCCAATCCACTGTGATTTTGCAATCTGTCCATAAATCGGCAGGTACCACTATATCAAACAACCCATCCAAATCTTTCAACAGTACCTTCGACACCTTCACAAACCTGTCAACCTGCTTGTACCATTCAATTGGTTTTTCTCTCAACTTTGGAAAATCATTCGTAAATGACAAAATATCCTGTCTGCTCCATGGGACATATACATATCCTCCTCCCGCAACTTCTCGCATTGGATACATTTGGTCTGCTTTCCCTGTCTCTTTCATCACATATTCAGATGCTGTTCTACTTGTTCGTGCTTCTTCCTTTTTCTTGGCCCACCTAGTTCTCCATTTATCCAAGTCTCCCCATTTTTGCAAAACTAACATTAATTCTCTAATTTGTAATCTTCTTCCAGAGGCATTCATATTTTCTAAATCTTTGTCTGAAAATTCTGCTCTATAGGGTTTCTGTAGTACTTTTGATCTCCCTATTTCTATTCCCATCTGTAGTGCTAAATTGGATAATTTTTCATGGAATAATCTTACATTTCTAGTGATACTCCTGCACAGGAACAATAATTCTTCTTCATCATAGGTATTTAAGCGTTCTAGTCCTACATTTCCTGCTATTATTTCTTCTAATTCGACTTTCAATTTATGAATGTCCATTATTTTCGGAGGTGTGCACTGTTTAACTGACCCTTGTACCCATTTTTCTAAATCAGGTGTTACTATGGTGGCACTTTTTGCTCCCGATGAAGTTATTAAACTTACATCTTTTGAACATCCAGGTACATCTTTTCTGGGAGTGCTATTTACTGAACCTCGAATAGGCAAGTCCATGAGTGATATTGTGGATTCACAGTCACTAAATTGATCCTCAATTATAACTGGAGCTTCAGGTTTGGGATTATTCACAAGAGTAGGTGCAAGTATCGGTGGAGGACAGCTTCCCTGAGTACCATATAATGGAACTACTGGACCAATTGTTACAGGTATGGTCAACGAATCAGGATGTACTTTTATCTGAGTTATTTTCTGTATTAATTCTGTTCTGGTCTTTTCTAGAGCTTCTTTTTCTTTGTCATGAAGTATTCTACTCGGGTTGAATTCATGCATTACCTGTGGCACTAATGGAGTTTTTATCGGTGGTGCACTTGGGGTGCATCCACTTGTCCCTTCCTGATATGGTGGGGGGTTTCTTAACATTTCCTCCATAAATTCGTCTTCAGAATCCTCATTTCTCATTAAATGTTTTGTCTTTTCTGTGCACTTGCCTCCTAATTTCTCCTCTGCTGTAAACAATGGATATAGTCCTTCTATAATCATTGCCCTTCTCCATTGTTTCATCTGACCGTCCCTAGACTCATGTAAGTATCTGGGGAAAAATCCTGGATAACCCCTATTTCTCCGAGATCGGTCACTCAAATGCCTCGGTTTCCCATTCCTCTAAAGCTTCGTACTGGGTTAATCTAGGTCTGGGTTCTAGGTCATTCATCCTCAATCTCAAATTTTGAAGAATTCTTCCATTGAAGGTACCATTCTCGGGAAATGCTAGTATTCCATCATTTTTGGTATATTCTATCCAATTCTCCATCCATACACAAGTATGATAACCTCTCTCCATCATCATGAATGAAGCGGGTGTTTTAGCTGGTGGAATGATAATTCCTTCTCTAGTTTTGATTGGTTTGTCCTTTTTAAAATAATTCTTAATCTTTTGTAAAAATGACATTTTTCTCCTTTCTCCGTACATCTTGGGTAAGTACCGATGTACAAAATTATATTCTGCAAAGCCTAAATATCTCCTATCCGGACGAGTTCCTGTTAAAGTCGGATCGCGTTTTAACATGCAATCCTTTCACCACTAAGAATTTCGCTTTTATAATTTCGACCAATCAAATGTCTGCTAACTTTTATTTCCGAACCAATCCTTGCGCTGCCTTTTGGTGACGTTTATCTGTCAACCCCTCCTTTACAATCTGCTCTTCACTGTCCCTCGCTGTTTCAACCAATCCCAGCGCGGCACCTGTGACGTCAGTACTGCTCCTAACTACTGACCCCTCCTTTACAAGAGTCTCTCCACACCCGCTGATTCAACCAATCCCAGCGCGGCGTTTTGTGACGTCAGCTTCCTCTCCGTCAACTGACCCTCCCTTTACAAAATTTTACGCAAACTTATTTTCTCTATAAATCTTAATTAAATTTCAGTAACAACATAAAACATTCGCTATCGTGCCAGTTTCTCTAAACTAGAAAAGATAGTTCCTCCCATACTTAGTAAAACCTTTCCGTTCACTAAAACATATACTACGAGTAAAACTCTTCCGTTTACTCTTCACACAAGCTCCAGAGGTACATGTTATTTCTTCAATGTTACCCTTTCTAGGTGATATAACATCAAATTTTCACCAGCGTACTCTTTTGCTATTACACACACGCATAGAGTCCCTAACAAGTACTGAAAGTCCTGCTTAACTTTTCAGTACTATTTCTGCCTGGCAGATAACCTCACTGCAGTATGGCTTCCACTTACCATCCGCTATTCTTTTTACCCCGGGGTATTCTGGACAACATAAAACAAAACTCTAAAATAAGCGGAGGTTAGTTCATAAAAATACAAATAAAAATTCTCATTACCCAATTAACAAAGAGTAACCATCCTCTGATTACCAGAAAACTGATCCAGCGTGATATTAGCAAACAGCATTCATACACCAGATACTCACTTGGGCCCATACATTCATCTACGCTAATACTTACGCTGGTTTTTTCAGTTATTACTCTCTATCAAAAATCCCTGCTACCAATTACCTTCTGATTGAAGAGTAATGACTTACCAATGAATCCTTTGCTAATTGGGAAATTTAAAATGAGTGCCATTCATTATAGTACATAATCCTGAAATAACCACTGAGTCAGGAAGTTTTAAAATGTTTATCTAAAGATTTAGCAGAGTAAAATACAGAGCCACATGGTACTTAATCGCAATACCCAAGATTAAGCATAGAAATGATTATTGCTAATCAATGACGGTGTTTAAAGAAAAGGAGAGGATAGAGATAGCAGCGCAACTAAAGGTTGCATTATATTTACCTAAGTGCGAGAACCAAACCCCTTAGCCAAGGAGTTGGAAAGAATGGGACCCAGGAAGGATGAAGAACAAAGACTTCCTCCAGGATCAGGACAGGACCGGTGACCTCTCTACAACGACGCCTGCGTCGTTCCCCTCTCTAATACTCGGCTTCTCCTCGATTCTCCCGTGCCTTCTTTCTAATGGACTCCGCCGCCCCCTCCTCAGGACCTCTTCTGGACAGGGATTCAGTCTGCAATTGATCAGCTTAGCGGTCTGGAGCTCTTCTTGTGCGTTCTGTGGTCTCTGCAGCATTCCCTTCTCTAACTAATTAACTAATGCTATATTCTATTATACCCTTCTACGCCCATGTACCTCCCCTTAATGTTACTAAAATATGGGGCCACTACTTCTGATTGGACAGGGACAGGGGGTGGATTCTCGCACCATATCGATTTGGCCTAAATTGTAAAGCCTATTGTCTTTAAATTCCCACCCCTTCAAATTAATACATTCGCTTTATTTCCCACACGTCTCATGACAAATGTAAAACATTTTTCATAGACAATGTATCAATATGCAACAGGAAAGGCAAGAGTACAGCATCTTCGGCCATCGGGTCGCGGCCTTGGACGACGTCCAGATTGACTTCATTTGGCAGGCACACAGAACACATGCGCAGAACCATTTGCCTCTCGAGTTTCAGGTCACCAACCCAGGCCCAAGTTTACAAACTAATAAAAGTACAAGAAGAAAATATTAAAATCACAGAATAAAATGTTTCACTGTATGCCCACTTTTTCTACTCTATTCCCATTTAATTATAAATTCTATCCCGCGTTAGTAGCGTTAGGAAACGACAATTTAGTAATGACATGAGAGCAAGCTGAAGCATGTGAAAACATCAAGCAGCCATTTTAATACACACTGCGCAGAAGCAGAAATTTCCCACCAAGCAAAGAAAGATGTCACACCATGTGATATGGTTGCGACATGCGCATTGAGCTTCCCGCGCTTTAGCGGCCATTTTGGATTACAGACAAGCGTTATTCATTAGTAAACACATAGGCAAGCTTCCTTCCCTTTCGTGTCATGAATGCAAAGGTTAGTATT
The DNA here is from genome assembly GCA_963921515.1 of Calotriton arnoldi. Lineage (NCBI taxonomy): Eukaryota > Metazoa > Chordata > Amphibia > Caudata > Salamandridae > Calotriton > Calotriton arnoldi. Next base: position 170,254 of record CAWUFW010018526.1, read on the forward strand.
AACAATACAAGTTTTAATAAATTAATACTGTGATGAGGATTGAATACAAGCAAGTTTCATTTATGAAACCTTGCTCCATCAGCACAATCACTCAACTCTCCTTGAGCACTCACTCCCTCCCTTCTTTTCTGAGCACCGATGTGTACCAATGTTGATTAATTTCATATCCATATGTTTTGATTGATTCTTTTTCTGTGATGCAATATTAAATCACAGTAAATCATCATTCTGTGCTGTGACGTTTTGAATTATTTAATGGTTTTGAATTTAGTTCTATGTACGTAACTCTGTAAGCAGTCAGCCACTGTGACCATTTTTCTGGTACCATTGTCGACCCGGGTCCAGTGGTCCTACGGGTTACCCCATTTAGAATACTCTTTAATGTGCAGGTACTTCCTGCGAGGGTTCTTTTTCAATTTTTATTTTACTTAGATATGTCAGAGCAGGAGACTTTGTCATATACAGAGGACTACATCAACAGGTTAATTCAGGGCCACCAGACGGGGCCAGATGGGATCCCACCAGATCTTTTTAAATCTAATATTGAGGTCTGGGCTCCCCTCTTAACAAGGGTTCTGAACGCAGCAGCAAATACAAATATGCCAGATTCCTGGTCATCCGCTATTATAGTGCCGATTTTCAAGAAGGGCAATAGGGACAGCCCGCAGTGTTACCGTCCAATATCGCTGATAGATGTTGCAGCCAAGGTCTTGGGGAGGGTGCTTCTAAATAGGCTAACAGAATGGGCTGAGGAGTCACACATTATTACGGATGTGCAATACGGCTTTCGACCAGGAAAATCTACCGTAGATCAGTGTCTCAACCTGTACCTTATCTCTGCTAAGTATACCATAGCGAAGGATGGGGCACTATATCTAGCCTTCATGGACCTCACTGCGGCCTTCGACCGCGTGAACCGTAACAAGTTGTGGGCTTTAATGAGGGACCTGGGGGTGGATATAGCTATAATAAACACCCTCTATTCACTGCACAGTAATACGACAGCAGCGGTAAGATACACAAAGGAGGGGGAAGTCACAGGGCGCTTTAACTGTTCCAGTGGGGTGAGACAAGGATGCATTTTAGCTCCATTTCTGTTCACCTTATATATTAATGGGCTTGATGCCACTCTGCGGAACATAGAGGCTGATTTACCCAGAATAGGGGGAAGAACAGTGCCGGTGCTGCTATACGCAGATGATGCGGTGCTTTTGGCCCGCACCCCATATAGCTTACAGCTCATAATTGACGGTTTTGTAAAATTTATGGACCAACTCGACATGTCCCCGAACTTAGCTAAGTCCTATGTCATGGAGATGGGAAGGAAGCCTAGGAAAAAAAACTACAATTATTCCATAGGTTCACACACCCTGGGTAAAGTTTCAGCCTTTGCCTATCTCGGTATACTATTTGATGATCACCTGAATTTTAAAAATCTTATAGAGGAAAAATGTATGACTTTGAATAGGTCCACGGGTTCAATCGCAAATTATGCCCGAAGGTTGGGGCATTGGACCCCGGGTGTGATTTTAAAATTGTATAATTCAGTTTGCTGTGCTAAGGTTTTGTATGGCAGTGAGGTGTGGGGTTTTGTGAAATCTACCTCATTGCAAAGTGAAGAGAACAAATATTTAAGGCGGTTGCTGAAAGTCCCACATAGCACTCCAGCATATTGTATACATGAGGAGATGGGTGTTAGGTACATTTTAGACAGCATGGGAGTGAAGCCCTTAGTATGCTGGCTGAAGTTGTGGATTAACGAAGAGGTGGGTTTGACAAGGTTGGTAGTACGGGACTGTCTCTCCTTGGAGTATGCGCAGAAAATCCCATGGTTGAAATATGTTAGGGAGTCCTTCGTCAACCTTGGGCGCACAGATTTATTTGACAACCCAGGGATAATAAAGTCAAAAGATATAAATCACATTAAAACTTTGCACAAAATGTTTGTGATGGCTCATCGTGAAACTGTTGAATTGGGGAAACACTCGGTGAGAGACTATATTTTAGTCAAAACGAAACAGGGCATAGAACCTTACTTAACACTAATGACCAACTCCCATGATCGTTTTTTAGTAACCCGTTTTAGACTGAATTATATCCATCACTTACTGGCAGTTCCGGAAGGTTTTATTTTAAATACAGAAGAGAGAGGGCCCTGCGGCTGCGACTTAAAGTCTCCGCAGGATACACTTCACTTAGTTTTACTCTGCCCGTACTATGCCCACCCTAGGAAACTGTTTCTGAAAGAGCTGTTAAGAAAGGCTAGATTTAGGCAGGCTCGGGTAGCACTGCTATTTTTAAAAATGTCAACTGATGTTTTTACTCTTTATTGTGTGACAAATTTTTTAAGAGCTGCTCTAAAATTACGTACAACGAGGGGGATTGAGTTCTAATGAGTTGTTTTATAGTTCTTTTTTAGATAATTATATCTCTGTGAATTTTATGTGAACTTTATATCTGTGTGTTTTATTGACTGTTATTTATATGCTTTTATGGTTTGTTGTCCAAATCGAATAAAGCTGAATGAATTTGAATTTGAATTTGAAATCCCCTGTTTCTTACCTCCAACACACCCAATGTTGACTTCTCACTTAATGAGAAAATAAATAAACTTGAAAGACTAGAGAAGAAACTTATTAGGACAAGACTGCATGGCCATCTCCTTACAAAGTACCTTCAGGCGAATATCATACCAGTGGGGCTCCAAGTCAGGAATGAGCCTGCAATTTTTGTGGACATACCCAAATTTAAGGAGGGTTTCAGCTATGTGGCGAATAACTGCTCACGCTACTGGATGGTTCTGGGCATAGAAACCGCTTTGGAACAGGTGGAGAAACTGATAAAAGAAATAGCAGATCTCAAACGTGAGATATCTGAAGATTCAGCTTTGACAAACGCCAAGGAAGCACTCAAGCGTCTGGAGAAATCAGTGAAAGATTTCGATACCACCACACAAGCCAAAAAACTGGATAAACTCTCGAAGGATATACGGTTCTATGATAAGAAAGTGACTTACCCTTACTTGCAAGAAGATTATTTCAAACAAGACCAGCAAGGGAGATTCACCAACCGGGGACGAGGTGGTTACAGAGGTAACAGACGTTTCACCACTTTCTCGGAATCTTCTGGGTCAAACAGCACAGGAAGTGAGAGTGACCAACTAGGCCCCAGCACAGGATATCATTACCAGGAAGGATGGTATCAACCCCAGATGGGTCCTTCTTTTTTAGAAGATGCACAGTGGCGTCCACCAAGGGGGCGGAACCAGAATTGGAACAGAGGACCACCACGTGGCCCCCCGCAACAGGGACAGAACTGGGACGGTGGAAGACAGCGAGGCCAGAACCAGAAACAGGTGAGGTTCCCTCCAGAGAACCATGGAGAAATCCAGACGCGACGCCGGGTATACAGGTGGTGAACATTCCTATCATTAACTTATCGACATATGAGTTGACTGAGAATGAGGTCAAAATTCTTAGCAAGGGACTATCTTTTGTACCCACCACTCATCCCAATGTGTTCAATATCAAAGCTGAACTTCATAAGTTTTTCAGGAAAATCAGGCTGAGGTGCCACTTTAGACATTCGCCACCAACTGCGTCCATATCCCACACTGGACTAAGGGTCCCGTCGACATTTATACCATCTAGCCATATGATGTCCCATCGGATTTTGACATACGAAAGAATGGTGCTCAAAGAGGCCCTGAAAGCCTGCTCAACGAGACGGTACATCAAGCACAATGTCACGGCTGGGGAAAGAGAGGCACTCATCTCCCTTAAAAACAACAAATCAATTGTCATCAAGTCAGCTGACAAGGGCGGCGCCATTGTCATGCAGAATACTAAGGACTATAAGAGAGATCTACTCACAACTGGGGGACGGAATTAGCTACACAAGACTCAGCACCGATCCCACTAAGGAGATTATGAAGTTGGTATCGAGGATTACTAAGTCTGCAAATGACTGTGGTTTTCTTTCAGATTTAGAGTATGACTACCTCAATCAGCGGCAACCACGTCTCCCTACGATTTATACTTTGCCAAAGGTACATAAGAACATTGAGAAACCTCCTGGGAGACCAATTGTCTCGGGCTGCGGCTCAGTACTGGAACCTCTCTGCAAATTCATTGACTTTTTCCTGAAACCATTGGCGGAAAATACAAGATCGTACCTCCGTGATACTATGGAGGTCATCAATTTGGTTGACGGTATGACCTTTGACCCTACCACACAGATCCTGGTCACCATGGACATCGTGTCGTTATACACGAGCATCCTGCAGGGTCCGGCATTGGAGGTGATACGCAAAGCATTGGATAGAAGGACGCAACCATCATTGAGCCCTACGGAGTTTATTCTTCAATTGTTGGAAATTGCTATATGAGAGAACTTTTTCATGTTCCAAGGGGAATATCACCTTCAAACGAAGGGAGTTGCCATGGGAGCCACCTTCGCCCCGGATTTGGCAATATTGTTTATGGATCATTTCGAGCAAGAGTTCATTTACAACAACATGAACCCATTCAGCACCAATGTGACTCACTGGCAAAGGTACATTGATGATGTGTTGTTATTATGGACGGGCACTGCGTCTGACCTTCAGGAATTTCATACTTGGATTAATGGCAGATCGGATGATATTCAATTTACCATTCACTGGGATACCAAGTCTATTGACTTTCTGGATATCTCCATTAAAGTTCTGGATCAACATCTATATACCACCTTATTCCGAAAACCAGCAGAAAGGAATACTCTTCTGAGATATGGAAGCCATCATCCCAGAGGGCTCTGTGATAATCTACCTTTTGGACAGTTCCTTAGGATCAGAAGGAACTGTTCCCGTAAGGAGGATTTTTTCAGGAATCTGACGATCTAATGTCAGGTCTGATCGAACGTGGCTATCCTAAAAGACTGGTGAAGATGGCAAGAAAAAGAGCCTGGTTCAATCATAATGACGCACTACTTACGCCAATAGACCGAACAACTGAGAAGATTGAAAGGATGATCTGTGTCACTACCTTTAATACCTGCAGTAATGCCATCACACAAGTCGTCAACAAACTTTGGGGCATCATTGTTGACGATTTGGAAATACGGGATCCCCAATGCACTCCTTCAAGAAAGGGAAGAACATTAAGGACCACGTGGTTCGGTCCTTACTTGAAATACCACCGGAACCAACCATCCAGTCACTTTGGCAGCTTCCTGCGGTTGTTGGCCATTTTAAGTGTACTCACTACAAAGCATGTAAGATGACTCTGCAAACCAAACAATTTTGCTATTGCCAGCACAAGATTGATCTCACTGTACACACTAACTGTAATACGTCAGAGGTTATCTATGCCATTTTGTGTCCTTGCGGCCTCATCTATGTGGGCTTAACCAGACAGAAAGTTAAGGCAAGAATACTCCAACATTGCAGTAGGATTAGGTGTAACTCTGTTGGGGCCCCATTGGTGGAGCATTTTCAAACCAAAAATCATCAACCAGAATCCTTGCAATGGGTGGTTCTTGAAAAAATCACACTGGGACCCAGGGGTGGGAATCTTGACTCAATACTCAACATTCGTGAGTGCAAATGGATGGACCTCTTTGATTCAGTTAGGGATGGCCTGAATGAGATAGATGTCACATATGCCCAACTGTCCTGCCTAGTTCAAGATTAGAATAACAAACACATGATACCCAGCCCAGAGCCGATTATCTCACACAACTTTCTAAACGCATGATTGTGGTAATTACAGCATGTCTAGGCAGCGATGCGATGTGCCCAAATGAAAGGTTTTTTGTGTATTAGGCGAATTGCATGGGCACCGTGACTTCAGGTACAATTATCATAGACATTCAGTGACTCTACCATTATTGATGAATGATGTGATAAGATTTTTGCTATGTACAATGTACAATGTGTGCCGTTGAATGGCATGTATCATAATGCCCCTAGCAATCGGGTTCATATAGTAAATTGGTTTGACATGGGCCTATGTGTAACGTGTTTTCTACACATATATTGTGCGCCTTAAGATTGGACAGTAACCCCTCTTCAACATAGTAAGGAGCCTCATGTGATTCATCTCACTCTACCAGCATTAATTGTTTTTCATTACATTAACCATTAATTTCTTTAACTATTTGTTCCTATAAACGTGACAGCAGTCAGCTTGTAAAGTTTTGCCACACATATAATGTGCAAAAACACAAGGGAACCCAATATGCAATTGGTCAGGGACCTTGGGTACGTTTGTAACTTCTAAAAACAGTGGTCCCTAGACACACAAAATATTGTAAAAATAAATATAGACTAAATCAGTACTATATTCTTTGTCCAGCCGGACAGATTTTTAATATACAATGAATGTATGACATAAAATAAGAAAAAAATCCAAGTGGGACACAACCTGCATCCCAAAGACAATAACAAACAAACAACATTTAAGGAAGGGTTCAGGCAAGGGGGACATGTCTGCATAAAAGTCATGTAAGTATTGACTTTGGTTGTTTGCCACCGGGATCGCTTAATATTGCTGGGAGCCGAGAACCCCTCGGAATTCTTCCACCCTTGATCACGACCTTGGCTCCACTTGGACTGCCGTCGTGCACCTGATTGGGATTATCACATCCCCCGCCAGCGATTCCGGCATCCACCCCTACCATACTCGTAATTCTATGATTATCACATCCCCTGCCAGCGATCCTGGCACCCACCCATACCCGCTATCCTAAGGCAATCACCTAGTGCACCATTAATCCCGTCTGGATCTTTTGATGCCCTCAAGCCAATTCGGGCTGTCCGCCAATTTTGTCTCACATACTTTTGTATTTGACAAGAGGTTGATCTGCGCCCTTGAATCCCGGGCTCAAATCGGTAATAACTGCTATATGTACACAGGCATGCTAACTTGAAATGTCCTGATGATGATCCCACTATTGGTCTAAGGGATCGAAACGCCGTCGACGTAATGTACTCCATATGCATATACCAAATTGTGATGCTAAATATGTAATGGTGGTTTCACGTTACTACTTCTGATATATTCTTAAACTTTTATGCAGACACGTCCCCCTTGCCTGAACCCTTCCTTAAATGTTGTTTGTTTGTTATTGTCTTTAGGACGCAGGTTGTGTCCCACTTGGATTTTTTTCTTATTTTGTCATACATTCATTGTATATTAAAAATCTGTCCGGCTGGACAAAGAATATAGTACTGATTTAGTCTATATTTATTTTTACAATATTTTGTGTGTCTAGGGACCACTGTTTTTAGAAGTTACACATATAATGTGCGTCCTATGTTTGGTCAGTAACCCCTCATAGACATGACACAAGGTTTTATGTGATCTAGCCCACATTACTAGCATTAACTGCTTCATTACATTACCTAAATCTCCCTTGGGTCCTTATAAATGTGACAGCGGTTAACGAGCAAGGTTTTCCTACACCACCTTATGAATAAATAACACCTTCTTCTCTATTTAAGAAGAAGCAGTATGTGATCCTTGACACACTACTTTATATTTTATTGCCCATAATTCCTTCACATTTTTTGTCCAGCGGTAATAGCAGTTTTTTTTACTATGCCCACTATCCACCGCGTAATGCTACAGCGAGCATCAAGCGTATGCTCGGGCCGCGCTACTAACGTGCACGCGGCTCGGCCCCTTTAAATAGACACAGAATACCGCTGTCGTACAGCTTCTTGGATTCAGACCGAAGCCGCCGGCGGTGAGTTATCTGCCCAACTCTGGCTCGCATTCATTAGGTTAATTCTGGGGATCGCATGTAGCTATGTAATTCAGTTTAGTGTCAACCAGTTTGGGTTTCAATTTATGGATTTGGTTGAGACACTGTTTAATGGGTTTTTACCTCCAACGCGACATCGTGTTAGGTGAGGCATGACAATTTATAGATTTGGTTGAGACACTGTTTGATGGGCTTTTACCTCCAACGTGATACCGTGTTAGGCAATGCATGACACTTATGGGTTAGTTTTTAAATCGATCCTGACCAATTTTCCAAAAGATTGTTTTAACCGATTCACACGAATGCGGTGTGAGTGTGGGGCGCTTCCAACCATTAGTTGTCGTTTTTGTGACCACTACTCTAGACATGTGGTGGAGTCTCATTTTAACATAAGCGCACAGGTGTTTTTGACTCTGTTTCGTTTGACCTTTTAAAGTGAATACACTAAGCGCCTAACAAACTAACTCTAGCGCGAACGCCCCATTCAATCTATGTCCTTCTTTGCGATTTCGCTTTGAACACTAGATTTTGGCTTGATACAAACTTTCTGTATTTTGTAGGTTACTCATCAACCGTTTCCGGACAACATGGTGTACTTTTGGCACCCTTCTCTCAATTCATACTGGAATTGCTTTCCGTTTACAAGTGAGCCTCGATTAATTTGCATCACTATATGATTGCATCTACGGGCCATTGGGTGACCCTTTCTCTGACCTTTTCTCCGTCTCTTATTTCTTGTTTAGGAGCCAACCAGGCTCACATTTTGAAAATACAGCCGGATTTTTCGTGCTGTTCCTAATGGTAATTACCACAGATTTTTTTCACTATAGCATTGTTTCTCTATTATCGTCACCTAACTTTAGACTATTTGCTCTTAGGTGCTCCTTCCCCTCCCACACCATTTCTTTGAGTCCTGATGAAGACCCCATAATAAGGATGAAGCAGCCTTTATGATAATAGGGGTCAAAACGTTGACATATCTGTATCTATATCAAACGTGGGCAACAGAGACATGTTTATCTGTGCCCAGATTGTTATGTTTATTTTTTGTATATTGTTTCGTCAAGTTGAAGACCGGATTGGTTTCAAAAAATTTTTGGGGATGTACTTGAACCACATTGCCTTTCCGTTCCTTCGCACAATCACTCAACTCTCCTTGAGCACTCACTCCCTCCCTTTCTGAGCACCGATGTGTACCAATGTTGATTAATTTCATATCCATATGTTTGATTGATTCTTGTCCTGAACCTTTGATCTTTGTGTTGGTCGTCTGCCTTCTTTCGGTCTCCGGAAGGGCTCTTCCGCTTCCTTGGTCCTCGGGTCTTCTTCCGGAGCTTGCTGCTCTTCTATGATGTTGTCCCATAGTTGCTGGTGTTAACCCTTGGCAGTCTGGTCCTGTAAGACATAGGAATCAGCATAGGGCTTTAAAGCATCAACATCTTTGATTTAGTTTCTTTTTAGTATTTCAAACAACTTTATGCTTTGGAATAGTACTTATCTGATGGTCTTGCGTCCCTCTGCAGCATTTCTGGCGATTCTTGTGTTTTCCAGTCTCTATAAAAGAAAGAGATATTGACATTATAAGGAGTCCATCTCTTCATTATTGTTGTTCGCATATTAGACCCCTGTTTATTTTTTTATTTTTTTTTATCGTATGTCCCCGTACCTCCTCCTGCGAAGGGAAATTAGTTTTTTGTTTTTTCCCTGTGTATAGGAGTACGGATGTATTCTTGTCTTACTTGGGGTCTTCCATACCTATGGTGATTTTAACCTAGGTAGCGGGGCATTCTGGCGTCCCTAGAAGCTGTCTCTTCGTGCATGATCGTTTCTTCCATTCAAGGATTCTAGGAGACTCTCTCTCAGAAGATCCAGCGGACGACTACCCCTTCTTCCTTCCCTTGTTTTGTTTCCCTTCTTCCCCACCTTCCCTCGTTTGCTTTGACTACGTTGGGCGAAGGAGGTGGGTGAGGGAAGTTGGGGCCTAGCCTCGTGTTCATCCATGCCGTCCCTGCTGCAACCCCAGGTGAGCTCTCACAGACGGATACAAGTGGAGAATCAACAGATACCAGATTCCGAGGGCAGACTGAGGTGTTGCTGAGTGATGCCGAGGTGGTGATGTGCTGGTGCGGAGGTGAAGCTGTGGTGGTGCTGAGTCATGCTGAGGAGGTGGTGCTGCACTGGTGCTTAGGTGGTGCTGAGCTGGTGCTCAGGTGGTGCTGACTGATGCAGAGTTGGTGCTGTGCTGAAGTGATGCGTTGATGCTGAGATAATGCTGCACTGATGCTGAAACTTTGCTGCGTTGGAGCTGAATTGCTGCTTAGGTGGGACTGCGCTGGTGCTGAGCTTGTGGTGGTGCACTGATGCGGAGGAGGGACTGTGCTGATATGGTGCTGTGCTGATTTTGAGGTGGTGCTGCGCCGATGTTGAGGTGGTGCTGCGCCGATGTTGAGGTGGGGCTGCGCTGGTGTTGAGGTGGTGCTGCGCTGATGCTGAGTTGGTGCTGCACTGGTGGTGGTGCACTGATGATGAGGTGGTGCTGTGCTGATGCTGAAACGGTGCAGTGCTGAGGTGGTGCTGTGGTGGCACTCAGGTGATGCTGAGTGATACTGAGGTGAAGCTGAGTGATAATGAGGTGGTACTGAGTGATGCTGAGGTGGTGATGAGTGATGCTGAGGTGGTGGTGCTGTGCTGGTACTCAGGTGGTGCTAAGTGATGCTGAGTTGGTGTTGTGCTGAGGTAATGCTGTGCTGATGCTGAAATGGTGCTGCGCTGATGCTGAATTGGTGCTGCGGTGGTGCTGAATTGCTGCTGAGGTGGTGTTGTGCTGGTGCAGAGACTAAGCAGATGCCCGGGCTGCCTTACTTGATGCCAATGGAAAGACAAGTAGATAAATGGGCGCAGCGTTGAGTGAAAATATGTTAATATTTTTTCAAAATTAATTAAAAAAAGATGTGTGCTGCACCGTGCAAAACAAAAGAAAGGCGCAGCCACCATACTGAAAGATAAAGCGCAGTGTGAGTCACAAGAAAGGAGAGTGAAGAGGAGAAGAGCAGCGTGAGGCACAACGAAGGAGAGCGAGAAGAGTTGCGTGAGGCACAGGGAAGGAGAGTGAGGAGAAGAACAGCAGGAGGCACAAGGAAGGAGAGCGAGGAGAAGAGCAGCGTGAGGCACAAGGATGGAGAGTGAGGAGGAGAAGAGCAGCGTGTGGCACAAGGAAGGAGAGTGAGGAGGAGCAGAGCAGCGTGTGGCACAAGGAAGGAGAGTGAGGAGGAGCAGAGCAGCGTGAGGCACAAGAACGGAGAGAGAAAAGAGCAGTGTGAGGCACAAGGGAGGAGAATGAGAAGAAGAGCAGCGTGAGGCAGAAGGAAGGAGAGAGAGAGAAGAGCAGCATGAGGCACAAGGAAGGAGTGAGGAGAAGAACAGCGTGAGGCACAAGGACAGAGTGAGGAGAAGAGCAGCATGAGGCACAAGGAAGGAGAGTGAGGAGAACAGCATGAGGCACAAGGAAGGAGAGTGAGGAGAGAAGCACAATGAGGCACAAGAACAGAGAGTGAGGAGGAGAGAGCAGTGTGAGGCACAAGGACGGAGAGTGAGGAGAAGAGCAGCGGGAGGGACAAGGACGGAGAGTGAGGAGAAGAGCAGTGTGAGGGACAAGGACGGAGAGTGAGGAGAAGAGCAGTGTGAGGCACAAGGACGGAGAGTGAGGAGAAGAGCAGTGTGAGGCACAAGGACGGAGAGTGAGGAGAAGAGCAGCATGAGGCACAAGGAAAGAGAGTGAGGAGAAGAGCAGCAAGAGGCGCAAGGACAGAGATTGAGCAGAAGAGCAGCGAGAGGCACAAAGAAGGAGAGTGAGGAGGAGAAGAGTAGTGTGAGGCACAAGGATGGAGAGTCCAGGAGGAGAAGAGCAGCATGAGGCACAAGGAAGGAGAGTGAAGAGGAGAGCAGCGAGAGGGACAATGAAGGAGAGTGAAGAGAAGAGCAGTGTGTGGCACAAGGAAGGAGAGTGAGGAGGAGAAGAAATGAGTGAGGCACAAGGAAGGAGAGTGGGGGGAAGAGCAGTGTGAGGCACAAAAAAGGAGAGTGAGGAGTGTGTAAGAGAGAGAGAGGTGTAAGAGATGGTACAAGGGAGAAAAAAATTCCATAGCAAATAAAAATGTATAAACCAATGAAAGCTGGACACATTCGACAGATACATTTTCTAAATGTTATAATTGGTGCCCTAGAGTATTCGACCCCAAAACAAAGTCATTAGGCTCACGACAACTTTTCACCGCCAGTAAGAAGCTCTCTCAAGTGTTGCGAATGGGAGCTCTGTAAAGACACTTTTGAGGGGAAATCATTTTATAACTCACTATAACTGATCAGCCTTGGCCTGGTACAAAGCAACCCATATCTTATGAGACACAATGCAAGATGCCACACTAGCAGTATAAGTGTAATGCACAAGCAACATGAAATCAATGTTAAAGTTTACAACCATGAAAACATTTGCATCTGTGTTAGGGGAAAAGTGAAATGAAAACATCAGCTTCATTATATGAATGTTTAATGTTTGTTACGCTGGAGTTCAGGTTCTAGTAATCTTGGCTGATTGTCAATTTGCCAGTTACTAACTAAGATTGTGACAAGGATTTCCATGCAATACTTTTCACATAACATGCAAGTACATGTATGCTTTGCATAATAGTAGGATGTGTTTCACTGAACTTAACATGAAGTTGACATGAGCACTTTAAACGTTCTGCCTCCAATTTTCTTGAATCCCAACCATGAAACTCCATATGATTTGCCTGTCATGGCTTTATGCTTGCAGCTCCAAAGAGCACCATTGGAGGTGTGGGTTAGTTAAGCCAATATTGTCAATTTATAATGAATGCATTTATCTGGAAATTTGAAGCAATCAACAAACACAATATAGGCATTACCTTTTCAAAACGATTGCAATCCTGAGCACCACCTCCGATGACATTGGTCACAAATACCCCTTCAATGTGGTTAATTTTCAAGTATCTCCAATCTCTCCATAGGACAATATGAACATTCTTGGAAGACGCCTATTTTCACGTTCCAGTCCATCCTGCCAGTCAGCGGTTCCTGAGGTTTGCTGTCCAGGGGATGCATTTCCAGTTTCAGGTTTTGCCGTTCGGCCTCTCCACTGCTCCCAGGACTTTTACCAAGGTATTGGCTCCTGCTGTGGGGGTTTTGCAGCATAGGGGTTTCTCCGTGTTTCCCTATATTGATGATTGTTTGATCTCTGCTTCCTCCTTTCCTAAGGCTCTTCTGGCAGTGGAGGCTGCGTTGACCCTGTTCCGGGATCTGGGGCTCAAGTTGAATCTGGCCAAGTCTCATCTGGATCCTGTTCAGAGACTTCAGTTCATCGGGGGTCTGTTCGACACCTCTCTGGGGCGGTGTTTCTCCTTCCTGTTCGGATCCTTTCCCTGCAGACTCTGTTGTGGGATCTGTTGAGTCGCCCCTCTGCCCCGGCTCGTGTTTGGTTGCGGGTCATGGGGTTGATGGCTGCCAGCACTGCTGTGGTTCCTTGGGCTCGCCTACATCTCCAGCCATTGGTGACTCATCTGTTGGCTCGGTGGGACTCCTCCCGGGCGGATTACGAGACTCTGGTTCCTCTCTCTCCTGCTCTGGTTCAGGGCTTGGCCTCGTGGCTTTACACTCCCAATCTGGAGAAGGGGGTGCGGTTTTGTCTTCCGCCTCCCCTTTTGTTGACCACGGATGCCAGTCTTTGGGGTTGGGGGGCCACGTTGGGGTCCTTGGAGGCCAAGGGTTGGTGGTCTCGGAGGGACAGCGCCCGTTCCTCGAACTGGCGGGAGTTGGCGGACATCTGGGAGGCGGTGCAGTTCTTTCAGGTTCATCTCCACGGGGCGAATCTGTTGGTTCATATCGACAATCAGGTGGCTCGTTGTTACTTGAACCGTCTAGGGGGGACCAAGTGCGCGTCTCTGAACCTGCTGGCCTCCATGATTTGTGCTTGGGCGGAATCTCATCTGTTGGCCTTGAGGGCGATGTATATTCTGGGACGGTTGAATTTTCATGCAGACGCTCCTAGCCGCAATCTTCCTTCCTCTGTTCTGTACCATCTCTCTCTTCCTCTGTTCAAGTCCCTTTGTCTTCGGTTCGGGACTCCCTGGATCGATCTCTTTGCCTCTCTTCACAACGCTCTTCTCCCCCGGATTTGTTCAGAGGTGGTGTGTCCTCAGGCTTGGGCGGTGGATGCTCTTTCGATTCCCTGGCCTTCGGGCCTTCTGTATGCTTTCCCTCCTATTCCCCTCCTCCCGAGGGTGCTGCAGAAGATTCGGGGGGAGAGTGTGTCGGTCCTGTTGATTGCTCCTTTCTGGCCTCGCCACCTATGGTTTCCTCTCCTGTGGCGGCTGGCGGAGGGTCGGTTTGTCCGGCTTCCTTTGATTATGGCTCCTCTTCAGTTTCTCTCCTGTCTCTGCCTTGTCTTCGTCGTTTGCAGCTGACGGCTTGGCTCTTGAGCGGTTGACGTTGGAGTCTTTGGGCTGTTCCTCTGTGGTGGCTCGTGATATCCAGTTGTCACGTCTGCCTTCGACCCTTAAGTGCTATGGTCGTCATTGGGGCTCTTTTGTCTCTTGGTGCTCTTCCCATGGGGTGGATCCTGTGCTGGGGGATCTTGGTTCTGTGTTGGATTTTCTCCGGGATGTTTTTTTAAAGGGCCTTTCCCCTTCCACTTTGTCTGCTCAGTGGGCGGCGGTTCGTGCTTGTCGGGGTCCTGGGGCCTCCTTGGAGGTTTTTGCCCCTTTGGTGAGTTGGCTTCTTCGGAGCTTTCGGCTTCGTCGACCAGTCTCTCCTGTGATCGTGCCTTCTTGGGATTTGCGTACTGTTTTGCGGGGTCTGCAGTTGCCCCCTTTTGAGCCCTTGTTGGAGGCGGACTTGTTGTGGTTGTCCGCTAAGGTGGCTTTTTTGCTGGCCATCACCTCCGCTCGTCGGTTGGGTGAGTTGGGTGCCTTGCTCGTTTCTTTTCCTTATTTGCAGTTCCTGCAGGATCGGGTTGTTTTGCGGCTTGATCCGGCTTTTCTGCCTAAGGTTTCTTCGAGTTTCCATTTGCAGCAGGAGGTGATATTTCCTGATTTGCCTGCCGATGGGGATTCCCTTGTTCCCCCTTCTTTGGATGTTCGCAGGGCTCTTCAGATTTACCTCCAGCGTTCGCTGGAGTTTCGGCTTTCTCCTGCCCTGTTTGTCTCCTGTGGGGGTGTGGCTAAGGGGAGCTAGATTTCGTATTTATTACTGAAACATGGTTGAAAGACTGGTGTAACCCTGACATTGCCATTGCACTCCCGCCCAACTATACTATCCATAGGAAAGATAGAGTGGATGGTAGAGGAGGGGGGCTGGCGATTATCCTCCGAGATACGTTGCATTGTGCTAATTTTGAGTTAGATACACTTAGGGGAGCTGAAAGCCTAGGCTTTTGCATCTCCCTTAATGCCTCTCTATCCTTTACGGGTGCTTTGATCTATCGGCCGCCGGGTCCGAGCACAGCCTTTATAGAATCATTAGGTGATACCCTAAGCCACTTTCTTCTTAGATATGCTAATTTCACTTTGTTGGGAGATTTTAATCTCCACCTGGAAAGACAGAAACGAGCCAGGAGTGGAATTTTTCTCCAAATAAATGAATTATTCAAATTGCGCCAGTTGGTAGAAGCCCCAACCCATCGAGCGGGTCACATTTTAGATGGTGTCTGCTCTAGTTTCACTGTGCTCTCTGCAGGCACCCCCATCCCACAGATATGGTCAGACCATTATTTTATCCCCCTGGCACTTAAACTCCATTCTAGAAGTCAACAAGAGAAGACACCGGTCCACTCCCAGCCTAGGCGTAAATGGGCACAATTAGTTGCAGATCCTAGGTTGGCAAACATTGCCCAGGCTCATCTCCCCGTATTAACAGGGAATACTGTAATTGATTCACACCTTTTTCACACTTGGTTAACTATTACAAGTAATGAAATTATGCCATTAAATAAATGTGACAAGATTACTAAATCAAAAATGCAAAAAACACCTTGGTTTTCGCCCGCTCTGGCACAAACACACCTCCAATGTAAACATTATGAGCGCAAGTGGAGAAAATCTTATGATACAGGGGATAGACTAGCTTTCAAAATTAGTAGGAAACTCTATCATGCTCAGATAAAATCCGCTAAAAAAGAGTACTACGCTAATAAAATTCAGGAAGCAAACCAAGACCAAAAGCCATTTTTCTGGTTGTAAAGTCCTTTACTAACCCGAAAGCCTTACAGAAAGAGATTCCACCCTCCCAAGAATTGTGTGATAAAATCTCAGTCTTCTTTGAAGACAAAATCCAAAAGATTCAAAAGGATTTTAGAACCTCCCCTGTCCTGGATGCTGTACAAAAGCATGATTTTGTCACCACTGCCTTTTCCCTACGAACTTTTGAACCAGTATCCACAGAACATACCCGTGAAGTTATCATGGCATGCAAATCAGGTTCTCCGTTGGATGCCTGCCCTCCTAGAATTCTCCATAAAATCATAGATATAGTTAACCCAATTATAAACAACATAGTTAACTCCTCGTTAAGTTCAGGCATAGTGCCTGACGAATGGAAGTTGGCGTTGGTAAAACCTTTACAAAAAAGCAAAACATTGATCCTTCGGTGCTTTCAAATCTCCGACCCATATCCTTACTTCCTTTATTGGGTAAAGTTACTGAAAAGCTGGTTCATAAAGAACTTACTAAATTCATTGAGACCGCTAACATTCTTCACCCCCAACAATCTGGTTTTCGCCCAAAGCATTCCACGGAATCGGCACTTTTGGAATTAACGGATACCTTAAAAATGTTAGCGGATAAAGGACAAAAGGCGGTCCTGATATTGCTCGATCTATCGGCCGCCTTTGATACCATCTCACATTCCATCCTCATGCAAAGGTTGGAATCCTGTGGTATTTCAGGTACTGTGATTCAGTGGATAAAGTCTTTTCTTACTAATCGTAGACAAGTAGTGACCTTGGGATCTTTCCATTCTGTTGAACGGTACATTACAACAGGAGTACCACAGGGCTCATCGTTGAGTCCGTTACTGTTCAACATTTATATGACCCCACTCATTTCTTTGATATCATCTTTTGGGATCAAAGTAACTTCCTACGCAGATGATACCCAAATGATTCTTTCGCTAGACAATAATTCCACAAATGCCGAACTTAATTTTAAACATTGTTTATCCAAGATTATTCAGTGGATGAAGGATAATCACCTTAGATGTAATACGGACAAAACAGAGATTTTGCCAGTAGGAAAAGATGTCCTATTCCAGCCTCATGAGTGGTGGCCAGAGGGGACGATACCACCACCAGACATGGTGAAAGTAGCTAAAAATTTAGGAGTCCACTTTGACACTGCTCTATCCTTCCACCCACATGTAACGGCAGTAGCAGGGACCTGCTTTAGTCTTATTAAATCTTTGAAAAAATTCTTTGATTTAATACCATTTTCTGCTAGGAAATCAGTGACAGTGGCTTTAATCCTCTCGCGTTTGGATTATTGCAACAGCCTCCTAGCAGGAACAAAAAAATCAACTTTGAAAAGACTACAAATAGTACAAAATGCGGCAGCGCGTTTAGTGTTAAAGCTGCCTCGTAGGTCCTCGGCATCGGGAGCGTTGAAAGCCCTCCATTGGCTCCCTCTCCACAAAAGAATACTTTTTAAAATCCTTTTAATTACCTTTAGAGCCTCGCTTAGGTTAGGACCCAAGTATCTCTATGAGAGATTTACTCCTTATATTACATCCAGAACTCTCAGGTCCTCGTCAGCTAACTTCCTTAAACCACCTATATTTAGGTGTAAAACCAAAGGGGAAAGACAATAGCAGCCTTGGGAACAAAAGCATGGAATAAGCTGCCAACTCATCTGAGATTACAAAATAATGAAACCCAATTCAGGAGACTGCTGAAAACATGGATATTCAGCTCCACAGACGAACTATGCCTTGCCCTCATTTAATCTCTTTGGGATCCTCCCTCACCTCTAACTAGCGCCAGGATGCTCCTTTCGGAGTGGCAGTTTGCGCTTTATAAATAACCCATTACATTACAGGAAGGTTTCCACTTCTACGATCAGTCGGTGGGTGCGTTTGGCGGTCTGCCGATCCTATAAGTCTGTGGATCTGCCTCCTCCGTCTCAGGTGCAGGGTCGTTCGAGGCGTTCTGTGTCTGCTTCCTGGGCTGAGGCGGCAGGGGTCTCTATCCAGGAGATTTGTAGGGCGGCCACCTGGCAGTCCCATCACAGGTTTGTCCGGCATTATCGACTTGATGTTTTATATGCCTCTGTTGACAGTTTTGCTGTTGGCGTTTTGAACGCTGCTGTTCGTTGATCATTTCTTTGATTAAAGTTTTGTACATTTTGCATGGATCCCTGGTGTCCTGCGTTTTTTCTTTCTGGTTCTCTGCTTGTGAGTTCCTCACTTTGTAAGGACTGGGGCGGGGAGGACTCATGAGGGGGTAATGTCTTGTTACTTACCGGCAATGTTCCCTCTAATTTTTTTCCTCTGTGTGCGGCAGTGGAGGGTCTCTGTGCGCTGCAACCATGGCTATGTGCGCCAGGAATCAGACCGCGCGCGTGTGCAGTGCCAAATGTCACTCCAAACGTTTAGTTAAAAAAGTGAAAAGATGGTGCATTTTCACACATACAGCACCACGTTAAGGGTCTTAAGGCCGGTTTGCAAATTGGATAAACACACCATGACATGAATTGGTTACACAAGCAAGTACACTTCAGGTTTAGAAAAGCACAAGACTCCAACGGTGGTACCATCATAAGATTTTACTAAATATTCTTAACTGGAGCACTGTTCATTGGGTGGGGAAATGTTGAGAGCCTATACAATATCACATATACACAATAAGTTACAAAATTACATAACATATTTACAATTTGATGTGAAAGCTACTGAGTAATGTTGGGCTATCCCGCCAGAGATAGTTTGTAAAACTCTGACATCCAGGCAAACATGGACTGTGGGAGAGGGCCGTTCAGGCATGTCAAGTGGCATCACTGGATGGGTGACAGGGTTGCTTCTCACGGCGATCCTTGCCATTTTTCCAGTGCTGATAAACTCGATCAAGGTCAACTTTCCCATTCAGGAGGTAGGCCTTTGTCCTCATCAGCATATCCAAATGCTTCTGCTCTAGTCTATTCCTCAATTTACTCTTGATAGTATTCATGAGTCTGAATCCTCGTTCACAATCTGCACTAGATGCTTGAAATGTTGCGCAGACATCAACAAGCTGAGACACCACACTATACTGAGCAGCATTGCGTACAGTGAAATTCACCATGTCTTGAAAGGTGGTAAATAACCCACCCTTTACATGTTCTGCCACCACATATTTATAGTCTCTGTATTGTCGAACAACATCTTCTGGTGTTTCACAATCACCCAGGACCAAGACATTTTTATACTTTTCAACAAGTCTTTGTATATTCTCAGTCCCAAAATCAAAATGTGATTGTGTTGCTATTGCCTGGATTTCAAAACTTGCCCATTCTTTCAGTTCATCTTCAGGGAACCTTTTTGCATGTGCTCACAAAGAAGGGAAACAAAAGACAAAATAGGCCCACTGTCAAACTCTTGCCTTTCCTTGTTCAACACCATCATATCTCTTACATTGCTGCTCCAAAAGACAGTGTCCCCCAAATACTGTTCCTTAATTTGGCCAATCTTTGTTCTTGCATACTGTACAGCTTCAACAGTAGTCAAAGAACTTTTTTGGAACAGTTTGCACAAAGATGCAAATTCACTCAGAAGGTCATTAAGTACTGCAAGGGAAATATGGTAGTTTGAGTCAGATAGCTTTTTATAACAATATTTAGCAACTGGATCATTCTCTTCAACTTTCTCTTGCTCAAAGTACTTAAGAACAGCCTCGTAATTCCGAGTTAGTGCACCAACTGCAAAATGCCTTGAAAGCCACCGGACTTCATTCAATGGTCGAAAGGAGACCACTTCACAATCAATCACCTTTTCGATTTCATCCAGCTTGGACTTCCTTGCAGGAGATCTGGAGAACACAGTGTAGACAGTCCTCAATAATGTCTCCATCTCTTTAATCATTGGAACCCTCTTCCAGGCATCATCAACTCCCAAATCTTCTCGATGAGCGACACAATGCTGCTCAACTAGATGGGGAATGGATTGTTTAAGGCGAGTAGCAACACCATTATTTTTACCCAGCATCACAGACGCACCATCGGATGTGAACATGACCATTTTCATGAGGTCCAGTTCATTGGCAGTGTAGAATTCTTTCACAGCAGTAGTGATAGCCTCAGCATTACAACTAGTCAGCTTCACTATGCCCCCAAACAGTGTTTTGTGCTCTGTTGAGGTTACAGGTCGGAACTTGAAGTACAGGATGAGCATTTTTGTAACAGAAATATCTGTGCTCTCATCAATTATCAATGTGTGATACAAAGCGGTACGAAGTTCTGCCATACCTTCACTGTGTATCACGCTATTGATGGCCTCAAGGAACTCAAAGGCATAGTTCTTGCTCCTCCAGCTGTCTGGTATCTTCACATACAAAGCTAGGTGGTCATGGATGTCTTGTACCGATAACATTGAAGTATTCATCTTGACTGCCAGCAACACATTGTTGATGAGAATCTTTATCTCCTCAGGCAGGGATCTTTGTCGTTCAACTACTTCCATTCTATTTGCTTTGTCAGTGGCAGTTTCTGTCAGCATTGCCCACACTCCAAAACCAAACCTGGCAGCAGCACTTCTGTTTCTCAATATCACCATGGCAGACTCGTGAACTTTGCTAATTAGATGGCGTTTCAGGTAATCCAGTTTTCAGCCATCACTCCATTTCTTCCCTGTAGAAAAGTCCCCAACAATCTTGGCTTCGGCACATGCTTTGCAAATCAAGCCCACATCTGGACTGTATTGAAATAGTTCCCCAAGTTGCACGCGAACCTTGCTTCGTGACTTCTGTGTCTCAGCCTCCACAATTTCTTTCATCCACTCTTCCTTGAATACAAGGCAACATTTCTTCCTTTGTGGTGAAGCATCACACTCTGCAGAAGGTACAGCTTTGCGCTTGAACATATTTGTGATAACTGGGTTTAGCCTGCTATGCCACAAAGCCTGCAAAATAAAGGAACATGGCTAAAGTTGATGCCTATGCTCATGATTGCAATCTATCACATAATACTGAGGCATCGCCGGCAAAACGTAGAGTGTAATTACCTGGATTTTTCTGTCCACTGCCCTGCCCTTTCAAACTTAAATGTAGCACTGTCCGTAGAGCCTGCAATAGAAGTAAAGATTGTTATAGCACATTGTGAATTTGTGATACAGCAATATACCATGTGCACCACAGTTTAACTGTACCAAACAATTACCTGCTCTGCTTGTACTCACGTATTCCCATCCAAATGTGTGGGGTACTGTCTGCACAACCTACAACAGAAGAAAACATGGGTAAGGTATGTTGTTATACTACAATGTACAAGATGCACCACAGTTTAACTCTACCAAACAATTACCTGCTCTGCTTGTACTCACGTATTCCCGTTCAAATGTGTGGGGTACTGTCTGCAAAACCTACAACAGAAGAAAACATGGGTAAGGTATGTTGTTATACTACAATGTACAAGATGCACCACAGTTTAACTCTACCAAACAATTACCTGCTCTGCTTGTACTCACGTATTCCCATCCAAATGTGTGGGGTACTGTCTGCGAAACCTACAACAGAAGAAAACATGGGTAAGGTATGTTGTTATACTACAATGTACAAGATGCACCCCAGTTTAACTCTACCAAACAATTACCTGCTCTGCTTGTACTCGTGTATTCCCGTTCAAATGTGTGGGGTACTGTCTGCAAAACCTACAACAGAAGAAAACATGGGTAAGGTATGTTGTTATACTACAATGTACAAGATGCACCACAGTTTAACTCTACCAAACAATTACCTGCTCTGCTTGTACTCACGTATTCCCGTCCAAATGTGTGGGGTACTGTCTGCGAAACCTACAACAGAAGAAAACATAGGTAAGGTATGTTGTTATACTACAATGTACAAGATGCACCACAGTTTAACTCTACCAAACAATTACCTGTTCTGCTTGTACTCACGTATTCCCGTTCAAATGTGTGGGGTACTGTCTGCGAAACCTACAACAGAAGAAAACATGGGTAAGGTATGTTGTTATACTACAATACACAAGATGCACCACAGTTTAACTCTACCAAACAATCACCTGTTTGTTCTGCCTGTACTCACGTCTGCCTGTACAACTGTATTTGTAGCACGGTCTCACAAACCTGCAAAAGAAAAGGGGTGCAGATTGTGAATCTATTTACCCAGCACCCCCCTAATCCAATGTGGAACATAAACAGAATTACCTTGTCTTTGTGGGTACTCACGCATGACCATTCCAATCCAAATACCTTACAGACTGCAAACCTGCAATTGAAGACAAGATGGTTAGCAAAAAGAGTTACAATCAATGAATGGGACTGGCCCAGATACTCAAATAGGAAAAACGACCAAATAGTTAACTGGGATTCCAGTTTAGGCAAATAGGTACGTGCCCCTGTGCTTCATTATTAGCATCCATTAGGCTAAACTTATCTGTACCTCCCCACACAATCCAGCCACTCTCCTGCATTTTCTTTACCGTTTGCCATTTCAATGTTTTAACAGATATGCGTCCCATTCACACACATTTGCATGTAATCACATTTACAATAGACCATGGGTACTCGCAAATATTTTCCCAAAGAGCCAAAAATATTTGGTTGTGGTGTGACAGAGGGCCGCACTGATGCGTGCAGGGTAGTGGTCAGGGACTTGGGAGGTGTTAAGGTGGACTTGGAGAAGTATGTACATTTAGTGGCTGAACAATGTGGTACCAGAAAACTTGGGATCAATACTGGCTTCTCCGCTTCACTTTGGCTGGATAACTCTGGAGATTGATGGACCAGCTGCAGAGAGATCTGATTTTTGTCTAGTGGAAGTTTTGACTCATTATAAAGTAGCAGAGGAGGTCAAAATGCTTGATGCAAAGCAGGTGAACCATGCAGATCACAAATTGCATGCAATGTAAATAGATCACTTCATTACTGCTTCTGTCAGAGAGCCCCTTTTGTTACTTGCAGTTTAGAAGTTGAAATCGTAATATAGAAAAGTGAGCTATTAACTATCAAAGAGCTGCATGCAAACTGCAAGGTATAGATTAGAACATTATGAATTTCCCCTCCAGTCTTTCATTATCCTAATCCTGCAAAAAGGTTTAACTTGGGTACAAATCAATTCTTATTATTAAAGCCAACCCCCAACCATGGAGTTACATTTTAAATTCTCAGTGTGTGCTTTTTCAGACCAAGAACTTTTAAACTATACTGTCTACCAGTATGGATGACTTGTGACTCCTACAACTTGTAGTCCTCTGTCTGATGTAACATTTCCTATAAATTGATTTACACACTATGATTCAGTGTCTCTGTGTAATGTGCATGCAATGTAAAGTGGGGTTAGGTAGATTGGGTGCATTCGAGTGTAATAGATTGGGGTGGAGTGGGGTAGAGTAGTGTGGGGTAAGTGGTGTGAAGAGGGGTGGAGTGTCATGACATGTTGTGGAGTGCCTTGGCGTGGAGTAGCATGTTGTACAGTGGAGTGGCATGTCAGAGTGGAAGGGCATAGAGCAAAGTGGAGTGGTGTAAAGTGGAGTATGCATGGTGTGGTAGCGC
Source organism: Calotriton arnoldi (assembly GCA_963921515.1). Lineage (NCBI taxonomy): Eukaryota > Metazoa > Chordata > Amphibia > Caudata > Salamandridae > Calotriton > Calotriton arnoldi. The sequence continues at coordinate 193,765 of CAWUFW010018526.1, forward strand.
GCTACCATTACAGACAACATATTTTCAATTGAAATGAGCATTACATTTATACCAAAATGGGGTAAAACTCCACACAAACAATAATGTGTGCATAAGTCATCACCTAGTGTATTGATGTGTTTTTATCATATTCAAATATTTGTTTCCAGCACACTTTAGAATAAAAAAGAATTGCTTCATTTGTACTGATATTAATCTATTTTGAAAAATCAGCACAGTTCATTTTTTTATGTGCTACGAAAATAAATCCTACACCCTCTCCTCTTACATGGATGCTCAGCAGGATTGTTGCATACATTCTCTCACTTTGAAGTTAGAGAAAGAAAAGTAAACACCAATCCTTTTATGCAAAACAGACTACCATCCGAGTGGGTGAGGAAAGAGCATATTTGTAAGAGACAAGCTTGAATATCACCTCAATGGCACTGCTGCAGCCAATTACAGCGCTTGGGTATTGACTGCATAGAAGGAAACTGGATTATGGAAATAGCCCAGTGTTTTTATAGTGTCTGTGATTTACATTTAGCTGGTCTCCAAGCGCTCTCAGTCCTTGCAGATAAGGGAACTGAATCACATGGCCGCATGGAGCCCAGTTCCGGGGCATTAGGCTCACCGAGGGGTGGGGCTATGGTGACTATTGCACTGTCCTCCTTCATACACATACTCAGATGATGCTCAGATGCTAGCATCAAAAATCTATACCCAAATGCTGCTGCCAAGGGGAAATGTATGGACCATGTTTACACTGAAAACCTTGCACAAATGACTCCATCTGCTCAATATTCCAATCGGCACAAATAGCCAAATGAGGCATCTGGGGCAATATAAAAGCGCACTTGAAAAGAAGGGCCTTGCAAAGTGCTCACCACACCCTCCTACAGAGAAACACGAAGATGCTGCTCAGGGGGCAGAGATACTGTCCCTGTTTGCTCCTGACATAAGTAAGGACAGTGCGCTCTGTATAATACAGCCCCTGATGTTATTTTACCCGGAAAAACATGCCACGTGTCATGTCAGAGATGAAAAGTCTTTATTTGATCAATTGCACTGGGTTCCACAATGAGTCACTTGAGAGACCAGCCACATATCAGCACTCTGCTTTTGCAAGCAGTAAAGCAATTCATGAATGAACTAAACCTCCAAGTACAAAGCGTAGTGACCTTCCTTTAGACAACACTGCTTATACAGGGACAGCTCTAACATTTGAGCTACACCTTCTCTGTACAGGCCATTAATTGCATACATTCATGGTCGAAAGCACCTTGCAGGGGAGACTGTGTGCTTTTATTTAAGTAGTACAAAAGGGGATGATGGACGGAACGTTTGAGCCAATCAAACACTCACCCCCAGTCAACTGATCTGGGTTTAATCCATCATCATTCTTTAGCTCACTCCACCACCCCAGTTCAGACATGGCCATATGCAAATCAGTCTGACCCTGTGCCTCATGGGAACAGTCCAGCCCGAACTGGCAAGCCATGTCTTCCCTGGACCGGAAACAAGCATCCTAGGACCGGTTTCTGGCATTCCAGCCGTCATCAGCCAGGCTTGCTTGAATCCAGTGGCAAAGTGAGCAAGGGACCCACGTCTGGGCATACCCCCGCCAACTTAGGGCGAACAAAGCGATACAAAAGGGGATGATGGACGGAACGTGTGAGCCAATCAAACACTCACCCCCAGTCAACTGATCTGGGTTTAATCCATCATCATTCTTTAGCTCACTCCACCACCCCAGTTCAGACATGGCCATATGCAAATCAGTCTGACCCTGTGCCTCATGGGAACAGTCCAGCCCGAACTGCCAAGCCATGTCTTCCCTGGACCGGAAACAAGCATCCTAGGACCGGTTTCTGGCATTCCAGCCGTCATCAGCCAGGCTTGCTTGAATCCAGTGGCAAAGTGAGCAAGGGACCCACGTCTGGGCATACCCCCGCCAACTTAGGGCGAACAAAGCGATACAAAAGGGGATGATGGACGGAACGTTTGAGCCAATCAAACACTCACCCCCAGTCAACTGATCTGGGTTTAATCCATCATCATTCTTTAGCTCACTCCACCACCCCAGTTCAGACATGGCCATATGCAAATCAGTCTGACCCTGTGCCTCATGGGAACAGTCCAGCCCGAACTGCCAAGCCATGTCTTCCCTGGACCGGAAACAAGCATCCTAGGACCGGTTTCTGGCATTCCAGCCGTCATCAGCCAGGCTTGCTTGAATCCAGTGGCAAAGTGAGCAAGGGACCCACGTCTGGGCATACCCCGCCAACTTAGGGCGAACAAAGCGATACAAAAGGGGATGATGGACGGAACGTTTGAGCCAATCAAACACTCACCCCCAGTCAACTGATCTGGGTTTAATCCATCATCATTCTTTAGCTCACTCCACCACCCCAGTTCAGACATGGCCATATGCAAATCAGTCTGACCCTGTGCCTCATGGGAACAGTCCAGCCCGAACTGCCAAGCCATGTCTTCCCTGGACCGGAAACAAGCATCCTAGGACCGGTTTCTGGCATTCCAGCCGTCATCAGCCAGGCTTGCTTGAATCCAGTGGCAAAGTGAGCAAGGGACCCACGTCTGGGCATACCCCCGTCAACTTAGGGCGAACAAAGCGATACAAAAGGGGATGATGGACGGAACGTTTGAGCCAATCAAACACTCACCCCCAGTCAACTGATCTGGGTTTAATCCATCATCATTCTTTAGCTCACTCCACCACCCCAGTTCAGACATGGCCATATGCAAATCAGTCTGACCCTGTGCCTCATGGGAACAGTCCAGCCCGAACTGCCAAGCCATGTCTTCCCTGGACCGGAAACAAGCATCCTAGGACCGGTTTCTGGCATTCCAGCCGTCATCAGCCAGGCTTGCTTGAATCCAGTGGCAAAGTGAGCAAGGGACCCACGTCTGGGCATACCCCCGCCAACTTAGGGGCGAACAAAGCGATACAAAGGGGGTGATGGACGGAACGTTTGAGCCAATCAAACACTCACCCCCAGTCAACTGATCTGGGTTTAATCCATCATCATTCTTTAGCTCACTCCACCACCCCAGTTCAGACATGGCCATATGCAAATCAGTCTGACCCTGTGCCTCATGGGAACAGTCCAGCCTGAACTGCCAAGCCATGTCTTCCCTGGACCGGAAACAAGCATCCTAGGACCGGTTTCTGGCATTCCAGCCGTCATCAGCCAGGCTTGCTTGAATCCAGTGGCAAAGTGAGCAAGGGACCCACGTCTGGGCATACCCCCGCCAACTTAGGGCAAACAAAGCGATACAAAAGGGGATGATGGACGGAACGTTTGAGCCAATCAAACACTCACCCCCAGTCAACTGATCTGGGTTTAATCCATCATCATTCTTTAGCTCACTCCACCACCCCAGTTCAGACATGGCCATATGCAAATCAGTCTGACCCTGTGCCTCATGGGAACAGTCCAGCCCGAACTGCCAAGCCATGTCTTCCCTGGACCGGAAACAAGCATCCTAGGACCGGTTTCTGGCATTCCAGCCGTCATCAGCCAGGCTTGCTTGAATCCAGTGGCAAAGTGAGCAAGGGACCCACGTCTGGGCATACCCCCGCCAACTTAGGGCGAACAAAGCGATACAAAAGGGGATGATGGACGGAACGTTTGAGCCAATCAAACACTCACCCCCAGTCAACTGATCTGGGTTTAATCCATCATTCTTTAGCTCACTCCACCACCCCAGTTCAGACATGGCCATATGCAAATCAGTCTGACCCTGTGCCTCATGGGAACAGTCCAGCCCGAACTGCCAAGCCATGTCTTCCCTGGACCGGAAACAAGCATCCTAGGACCGGTTTCTGGCATTCCAGCCGTCATCAGCCAGGCTTGCTTGAATCCAGTGGCAAAGTGAGCAAGGGACCCACGTATTTAAGTAGCCATCTTAATTGCAGCCCCTTCACAAGCTGCGATTAACATGGATACTTAAACAAAAGCACTCAATCTGCCTGCAGCCTCGCTTTACTATCAAAACAATACAGAAAGTCTGCAAACAAGGCAGATTACCCTAAAAAGCACACGCCATGTTTTTAAACTTGCTGTATTGTTTTGTTAGTAAAGCGAGGCTGCGGGGGAGATTGTGTGCTTTTATTTAAGTATCCATGTTAATCGCAGCCCCTTCACGAGCTGCGATTAACATAGATACTTAAACAAAAGCACTCAACCTGCGCGCAAGAGAAGCTTGACAAGCAACAGAGACAAACTTTAAGTAGTTTAACCGACCGAATAAGGATAATGGAACGCATAAGGTTAGCACTATGGTGATGGGCCAACAAAAGCCACATCTCAATCCGACTACATTTACATCCTGGGCATTTTACATTTGTCATGGCAACAAATGCCTCAGTGGATGGCTTGGGCACATCTTTTAAGAGCTGTCGGTGAAGGATCTGTGGATGTTGTTGGAAGTGCATTCTACTTTACTCAGAGTGAACGCCAGAGGTCTATCTTCCTTTCTCCCAGGAATCCTGAGGTCTTCAGTGTCGGTGTGCGCCAAGAACATAACTTCAATATTCTCCATGAACAACCAAGCAGACACTCATTATTATATGAATTTGCAGTAGGGCAATACAGCGCAGCAACTCCCTGGAAGTGGAGTACCTACCAGGGATCATCAACTAGTGGCTGGATGTGCTAAACAAATCAGTGGGAAAATGCCACAAGCAGGAGCCCAGTCAGGTGCAGGTGAACAAGATCTTTCACTGATTGAGGAGACCATCTCTGGACCTTTTGTGTAACCAAAAACAATAAAAAATGCAAATACTGTGCCAGCAGGTATTGGCAGCTTGAGACAAGTGGGGATATCTTTTCAACGACATGGAGAGGAACCTTTACATAAGCCTTTCTCCAGTTCTCTCATCACCAGGACATTTGCCAAAATCAAGTTAGAGACATCCTGCATCATACTCATAGCCCCAGAGATGACCGAGCCAGCATTTGCACATGGATCTCCAGTTACATCCAAGCTCCTGCTTGCACAAAAAGGGCATAAGCATAGGTCCATTGGGATGCACATAGAACCGAATTTGAGATTTCGCAATTCCGGTGATTCAGTCTCCCTGATTCACTCAACCATTGGTCAAATAAGTACTTGATATGGTCTTGTTGCAGCTGATACAATGTCCATTTGAGCCTATTCATAAAGCAGATGTTAAGTACGTCTTGGAGTGTGGCTTTGCTGCTGGTGATGATGTCAGCCACAATGGACAGTGAAATTCGAGCACTATCAAATAACCCTTCCTTAGTTTCTATAAGCATACGTGTATTCTTCATACCAACCAGATGTTTGTGCTAAGTTCCCACAGACTTTCATCTGTGTATTTCTCTATAGATCCATCAATGCAGTGGAGAGGACGCTACTTCCTGGATATTAGCAGATGTTTGATGTATTCTATTGTTAGAATAGAACGCTTTAAGTGGACAGATCAGTTTTCCTCTCCTTTGGAAGGAACAAAGGTGACCCACGGTCCAAGTAAGGAGGGACCTGGCGGATAGTGGCAGCCATCAGCTACTGTCAGGTTAAGCCAACAGCACCCTGCTGGTAAAAGTCATTGAACATTCGACGAGAGAAGCAGTGGCAGGGCTGTAGGCCAGTAGTTCCATTGACAGTTATTTTCAGGGTGGCTACAAGGAAAAGCTGCTACACATTCACAAGGCACTACTGCTTGGACACAGAAGCTGTGAGAGATTCAGGGATGGGGCAGACAATTGTCTCCTCTATTTAGGTAATTGTTGGTATTAGTACTGATTGCTTGCCTCGTTCATGCATGTGAATTTATGAAGGATCCAATGCTGAAAAAGAAGCAGGTTACTTTATCTGTAACTACAGTTCTCCAGTATCTGTATCTATCATGATGGAGCAGACTTAGCTTGAGGATGGGTAGGGTCGTAAAGACAGACCTCTTGTCTTCCAGGAGGGTGCAACCTGCAAAGAAATTAGAAAAGAAAAGGATTCGACTGAAGAGCATTAGACAGGATAGAAAGATGAGAGAAGGAGACAGTTCCAGAACTGGGAGGAAGACAGAATAAAGAGTGAGAACAGAGAAAGTAAAAAATGCTATCCTCTAGATAGGAAGGGGAAGACTTGGGGGGGTAGAGGGGGGGAACAGTAGCACACAGAGGTCGCTGTGGGAAAAAGGGGCCAGTTGCTCAAATTTACACAGACTCGAGGGAGTCGACCTCTACGCTGAAGACAGCGTGAGGCACAAAGACACCAAATGCCAACTTCCCACTAAGGAGTGAAAACAGATGCCGCAGGGCAGAGGAGCGAGGACGGAGTTGGGGAAATGTGTGAGCCAGTAAGATGTTGAGGAAGGGCAAACTCCAAAGAGATGCCAGAAAGGGTGTGAAGAGAAAGACTAGTGCACACACAGCTACACTAGGAGACATGACTTTCCCTCACTTACGACCTAAGGATAATTCTTGTACCCAGGCAAGTATCTAAGGAATAAAGGACGGAGAGTGGGAAGAACTGACTTTATTTCAGGCATATATCATCATTAACCATGGAAGAGAGGCTAATGGAGTGCCCAAGACTTGAATATTAAAGACAAAAGAAGTGAAAGAAAGATAGAAAAGGAAGTTAAAGAAAGTTAGAAGCAGACAGAAAGGAAAAGACTGAAGGGATTTTGACAGTAAAAGCAAAGAGCGGAGAAGAAAGACAGTAAAGAAAAGTAGAGTAAAAGAAGGAGTCAGAATTTTGTCCATTATATACACACATTTCTTTTTTCTCAATTCTACATGCCTATTTTTTGGGGCAATCTTTCTGGGAGAGATAAGAGACCCGGAACCACAGGGTGCATGACCAACACCAGAAATATGAAGGACCAAACATAAGATTGTATCTTATAGCACATTTACCAAGAACCAAAATAAATATGTAAAATTGTGTAAATAAATTTGTTTAAAAAGTAGCAGAAACCTGACCTATTTAGGGATGTATTTTCTTTTGTGACTTATTGCAAAGTGCTGTGAGAAGTGGGACGTAATTGACTTCTGAATGGAAGTGCTACTTCAACAACAGCAGAGACACTGCAATTAGCTTTGGAATAGATTGCACATGCCTCACAGCAAGAAAGTTCTACCTTGCAACAAACTTTGCAAACCCAAAATGACTGGTTAATCAAAATGCCCCCACTGAGGATGATACAATCATAAGACTGGCAGAAATGGTGGCTCATAGAAGAGTACATCCAAATGCACCTTCTGCAGTCCTACAAAAATACAATGCAAATTCCCCTATTCTTCCTGCTGGAAAACAACGAAAGGCTAGTCATGCGTCAAGATTCCAGCTTGATCACGCAGGCTTATCTGTAGATCTCATGTTAATTGCAGCCCCTCCACGAGCTGCGATTAACATGGATACTTAAACAAAAGCACTCAATCTGCCCGCAGCCTCGCTTTACTGTCAAAACAATACAGCAAGTCTGCAAACAAGGCAGATTACCCTAAAAAGCACACGCCGTGTTTTTAAACTTGCTGTATTGTTTTGTTAGTAAAGCGAGGCTGCGGGGGAGATTGTGTGCTTTTATTTAAGTATCCATGTTAATCGCAGCCCCTTCACGAGCTGCGATTAACATAGATACTTAAACAAAAGCACTCAACCTGCGCGCAGCCACGCTTTACTAACAAAACAATACAGCAAGTTTAAAACAAGCATTGGCATAGCCAATAGGTCTCGCCTTTGGGGCCTTATAAGTGTTTAGCCAGAGCTATTGACTTTGCCAATGTCTTCAAGCTGTGCTGTAGAGAAGTGTGGCTGCTGTGCAGCATGCTGAAAAGTTATAATAAAAAAGTGTCAGAAGCATTTTTGTTACTTTATATATGACCAAGAAGGCATTATGTAAAACTGAACGACCATATTAAAAAAAGTATTTACAATAAAAAATGTCCTCAGTTTTCTTTTGTTCTTGCAATGCTGGCAACTTGTTTCTGCCTATTGCAATGGTTGTTTGTTAAAGCTGTTTTTTTTGGGGGGGCATAAACAATCGGAGGGTGAAGGTTGGGAACTAGTACCTGTATTATAACACTAGCAGCGGCCAGACGCTAGGGGAGAATCAACAGATGCCAGATTCCGAGAGCAGGCTGAGGTGGTGCTGAGTGATGCTGAGGTGGTAGTGGTGGTGGTGGTGACTGTTGCGGAGACGATGCTGAATGATACTCAGGTCTTGCTGAGTGATGCTGTGGTGGTGCTGAGTGATATTGTCTTGGCGCTGAGTGATGCTGTGGTGGTGCTGAGTGATATTGTCTTGGCGCTGAGTGATGCTGTGGTGGCCCTGAGTGATGCTGTGGTGGCCCTGAGTGATGCTGTGGTGGCCCTGAGTGATGCTGTGGTGACCCTGAGTGATGCTGTGGTGGCCCTGAGTGATGCTGTGGTGGCCCTGAGTGATGCTGTGGTGGCCCTGAATGATGCTGTTGTGGACCTGAATGATGCTGTGGTGGTGCTGAGCGATGCTGTGGTGGCCCTGAATGATGCTGTGGCGGTGCTGAGTGATGCTGTAGCGGCGCTGAGTGATGCTGTGGCGGCGCTGAGTGATGCTGTGGCGGCGCTGAGTGATGCTGTGGCGGCGCTGAGTGATGCTGTGGTGGCGCCGAGTGATGCTGTGGTGGCGCCGAGTGATGCTGTGGTGGCGCCGAGTGATGCTGTGGTGCTGCCGAGTAATGCTGTGGTGGCGCTGAGTGATGCTGTTGTGGCGCTAAGTGATGCTGTGGTTGTGCTGAGTAATGCTGTGGTTGTGCTGAGTAATGCTGTGGTTGCACTGAGTGATGCTGTGGTTGCACTAAGTGATGCTGTGATGGCGTTGAGTGATGCTGTGATGGCGTTGAGTGATGCTGTGATGGCGTTGAGTGATGCTGTGATGGCGTTGAGAGATGTTGTGTTGGTGCTGAGTGATGCTGTGCTGGCTCTGATTGATCCTGTAGTTGCGCTGAGTGATGCTGTGGTGATGCTGAGTGATGCTGTGGTGTTGCCGAGTGAGAGATAGAGTGAAGATATAATGCCCAATTAGAGAGGGTGGTGAGAGAGAAAGAGAGGGAAAGGGTGTACATAGAATAAAGAGTGGAGCGGGATAGAGAGAGAGAAAGAAGGGGAGAGTGAATGAAGGAGTTTGAAAGAGAAACAGATAAAGGGGTGAGAGAGAATGAAAGGCTAAAAAGACAGAGAGGGGAGAGTTAATTAAGTAGAGAGAAGAATTAGAGAGAGGGAGAGAGAGAGAAGGAGAGAGACAATAAGAGTGGGGGTGTGGAGTTTAAATAGAGTGAAGAAGTGACGCGGAAAAAGTAACCTTAAATATAGCTTTGTGCTTTGCGCAAATAAATATTTTAAAAAACAGAGTGAGACAAAAATACTGGTAATTAGGCTGTGACTCCCAATATAAAACAAATAGCGATATAAGGTGAAATCAACCCACCGAAGCAATATTTCTAACTAGACAAAAAAAGCTTGCATTTCAATGCTAATCGCTGTTGTTTTTCATGTGACTGTAGTCCAGGGCCGTCAGTTGGTAATGTGAGCTGCTGCTGCGATTGAAACATCAGAGTCCAGAGAGTTAATGAGCCATGACGAGGAAATGAGGAAGAGATAGGAAACCCAGATGGCAGCTGCGCGCGTGCACGCCATCGTGAACGCAAGCTGGTCGCCAGCCGAAAGCCAGTGGGTTTGCACTTCCAAAACCCGCTTACTAAAACTCTCGGCCAGACCAGCGCAAGCGCTGGTGCAGGCCAAGACCTAAAAATTAGGTACAGTTTTTATACAGTTAGTAGACGTTTTTTATGTATTCAATAAAGAGTAGTAGTGCTGACAAGATGAATCTGTGCTAACACGATGAATCCGTGCCAAACAGTGTAAACAAAATGCACTTACCACGTGAGTCGAGGGGAGGGAGAGGGTGGGAATGTTCGTTACATGTTACAGGGAACAGAGGGGGATATGGCAAGCTGATGCAGAACGAATACATACCAGTGACAGAAATATTGCTACTGCGACTTACAGCACTGGTTTTGCGGGAAAACTGCCCCTGGCAGGAAAATGAAAGCGAAAGTAACTTCGGGGTGTTTACAGCTCTGCAGCTGGCCCGGAGATCGATTCCAGCCTGCCACTTAGGAGGCAGTTACAAGGGGCCTGCTCCTCACATATGAAAGGGTGCTCCTGACTTATTGAAAGGGACTAAAATTCCGATTTTCGTAGCAAGCAGCAAAGTAAAATCGTGATTTGCATTTCGTGTCTTTACTGAACTATTAGCAGCAAAGGAATGCAATGATGACGAGGGTGACCAGAAACTCCACATCACCGGAACGCAACTGTTCCAGTTCTGTGTTTTCATCTAACATGTCAGTGCATCTGGGAGTTGATGTCTCGGTTCATTTTAATTGAGCCGGTTGCACCATCTCACCTGATAACAATGACTGACAAGAGCATAGTCCAGGAACGGAAGAGGACTTATATCCAGGTAAAATGCAGCCAGCACCTAATCAGTGGGCCTCTCTCTGACGTCATCAGAGAGAGGCCCGGTCCAACAGGGAACCAAGGTCAGAGATGCCCCGACAAAAGGAAACACTCAGTTCCACACCTCGCGCTGCCAGACACACACAGGCTGGTAACTTGAAAAGACTTGGGCGGGGGCCGCAGATTGGAGACAGTTCGGACTGCGGTGGTGGAGGCAGGATACAGACTCTGCCAAGGCTGGCCAGGAGGCTGCAGGTACTGGCAGGCTCAGCCGTGACTGCTGTACTACACTCACTTGCACAAACAAAGAGAACAGCGTGTACTCGGTAGCAAACCTAATCCGTTTGTGGCATTTTAAAAACAAAGACTTTATGCTTCCTCCTCCACTGAACGAGTTCGGCTCGTCGGTCCCGGCGCATAGGCCTCTCACGCGCCATGCTGATCATCATGCTGTAGACGGTAGTACTTTTGTGGACAGTGCGCACTCACTGACTATATGCAGTGGGATGACAGGACTGTGTAACTGCCGGCGCACGCCTCATGCACTTACCACAAAAGAGAGCATGTGCTACACTTTTGCATATCAGCTTGTTCACTGTTAAACCCACTTGCAATATCTTTGCATGGAACACCATTCCCGAAGCCATGGGCAGTTTGTTTTATTTCCACCCTCGTCCCTTCTGTCCGCTGTTGAAGCCTGTTTAACTTCTAGCTAAAACGTAAACGGTGGCGTTTTCTCTGCTGCGCGTGCACGCTGTTAACGATTTATCTCCCCATCCACCGTCTCATGGACTGTCAGTTTGTTTTAAATACCATCGCCTGTGTTCCATCAGAAAAAGCAAATCCATACTTCAGCGAGACTTTCGTGGGATTGATTGCTTTTGAAAGAGAACAAACGCACCACGACTGAGCTTTGGAGGGGTTAAACAATTAGTTATAAACCATAGCATGGCGCTTTGCTGCCACCTACTGCTGGAAAGCGGTAATATTTCAACTGTGAAAATTTCACGCGCTTGACAAGTGTCGGCAAAAGTGAAAGCGTTTCACTTGCGGGAGCGAGCAGCGCCAGGAGCGATAATTGCTACCATATGGCACCAGCTGCTCGCTCCCGCAAGTGAATCGCCAAACGTGCACGCGTTGCCATTGAAGGCAATGGAACGCGTGCACGTTTTTGGCTGAAAAGCCGAATCGATTGCAAAAGGTCTTTTTACCTAAGCAGCGCATGCGCGCTGCGTAGGCGAGACCTAAACACGGCGTGTGCTTTTTAGGGTAATCTGCCTTGTTTTCAGACTTGCTGTATTGTTTTGTTAGTAAAGCGAGGCTGCGGGGGAGATTGTGTGCTTTTATTTAAGTATCCATGTTAATCGCAGCTCGTGAAGGGGCTGCAATTAACATGAATACTTAAATAAAAGCACACAATCTCCCCCGCAGCCTCGCTTTACTAATAAAAGAATACAGCAAACAAACAGCTCAGGGCAATACAAAAGCACACGCGCAAGAAACAAAAGTACAGCAAGTGGCCAACACTTACCTCCGCTCCCGAGTGTTCACTGCAAAGTGGTCACTTCAGCCATCCTCCGCAATATGGAAATGCCCGTTTTTCGCGCCGCGCGCCTTTTAAAAGCGGCGGCAGCGCAAATACTCTCGCGGGATGTGCCGTCTGTGCGCGCTCCACACATGGCACTGCGCGCTCGGGGGTAGAGAAGTGCACGCGCGCGCGGCTTATTGGGAACAGTGCTTACCGGTAAGCTTCATTACCCCGATTAGGGTCGTCCCAGTCCTCTTCCCTCCCTCCCGCTGTGTTTGTGCCTGGGTCTTGTTGATAACAGGCATGGCGGTGGGTAGGAGGGGTTTATGTAACCTTTAGCCTTTGGTTTTGTCTAGCGTTTTGATTGGCTGGGTGGAGGGAGGACTGCCTCACTTTGTAAGGACTGGGACGGGGAGGACCCTAATCGGGGTAATGAAGATTACCGGTAAGTAACAAGACAATATTATGCAGCAGCCTTAGAGATAGACAAAGGACTAAACTGAGAAGGAGCATTAGAGATGGGCTGGGGTCGCACAAACTTGAGGCAGCCATCATTTGTGCCAGAAGTGGTGAAAGACATTGATCACAAAAAGTAAGTTTGAACGCAGATTAACAACTTTAGTGCTAAAGATGAATCGCTATAAGAAAAAAAGTTGTAAATTTATTTAAAAAAACATAAAAACCGTTTTAAATGTCTCCACATTGATTATTCAATTGTTGCAACAAGTATGCCTTTTTTGTTGCTATTCTTATTTTATCTCGGTTTGTGTATTTTACAAAGGTGGCGCTGTATGTAAGCTTGTTTTAAGGGCTCGAAATGCCCTGTCAGCATTCCTCGGTGTGTGTGTGGGGCAGGGGTAGGCAAACTAAAACAAGTTAGAGAGCAAGGAGGAGGGGCCATCACACGCTGTACAGTGTGATGGCCAACTAAAATGCTCTCTTAGTGAAATCGCCGGGGAGGGAGCTGAGAACACAAAGGAGGGACATTTACACATATCCACCAATAACAAGCCATTATTTCTCAATGTCAAATATAACAACCAATGGCAATCTGTGGGTTTGCTAAACCCCAGAGAAGAGATACAACAGGTCGAAGCTCGACCTAAAAACAGAGAAAAAGGCAAGAAGAGAAAAAAGGCACAAAGAGTAGGGGGAAAGAAAAAGAGAGCAAGGAAAAGACAGAAGCAGCAGAGGGCAGAACAGCAGAATGCTCTCCCACTGGACCACAAGGGATGAGGCGCAGGCAGGAGTCTGTGGGTGGAGAGGGGCCAGTCAGAGTGCACTCAGAGGGCAGCTACTTAGTGGTGGAGCTTCACGGGGAGAGCAGTGACACTGACCAGGTCAGTGGGCTTGATGAGTACCATGACAAACTGAGGGAGTGGAAAGAGTGTAGTTTAATAGAATAGGAAGAGTTTAGATTTCTATTCTGTGAGCATCCGTGGATTCCTATTCTCTGTCTCCTCCCACAACTACACAATGATCCCATTAATCCCCGAGATAGACCTATAGTTTCTTCCTGAAGATCCTTACTGGAACTGACTTCCATGTATATTGACCATTTCTTATGTCCTTTTGTAACTTCCTTCCATCTTTCTCCAAGATAATCAATACTTTCTTTCTCGCATTGAAGGTATTCATTGGGAGGAAGACTATGGACGGTTGACCTTAGATGTGGGCAGTCATGGTCCTGCATTCATTTCAGACACTCCAGACTGAATTCCAGTTACATCGCAGCCAGTTCCACAAGTTCCTCCAGCTCTGCCATGCACTGACCCCACACATAAGGGCATAACTGGACCTTCCAGAATTTAATCCTTTAGAGGGTAAACTTCTCATGGGAGACTTGGTCAACCATAAAATTGCCAAGATTACCCAGACCCTAGTTTCTAACCAACTTGAAGCATTTGGAGCCTTATGCGCTGCTTGGGAGGCCAATGTGGGTGAATTAGGGAACGTAGACTGAACGGAAATTCCGGATTCCCCCAGGAGAGCGACCATAGCGGAAAGGCTCCGGCTGATTAAATTTAAGTACATCCACCGGGTGTACCTGATGTATCACTGACTCTGGTGTATGGGGGTGATTGCCTCCCCTGCATATCTCCGCTGCAGTGCTGAGGAAGGCACATCAATCCACGCAGTGTGGAGCTGCCCAGAGTTAGACAAGTTTTGGCAGGGGGTGGTCACATGTCTGGGAGGGTCCTGTCAGATCCGCCGTAACCCGCGGTTGGATCTCCTTCACCTATTCCTCAGGGCCTCTGGCAGGCCTCTAATCATGCCCTTCAGGGTCCATTTGTTTGTGGATGGTAAGGGGTGGAGAACTTGTAGGTTACCCCACACTCCTTCCACATTGACTGCATGCATGCAGACATGAAGTTTGTGCCCCTGTTAGACATAAGTTCCTTGCGAAACCTGCTCAGGTAAAAAGCCCCATCAGGGCCTTTGCCACTGCAAGTGCAGTCATGACCCTCAGAAGGATTGCCTCTGGGTACCTAGTGGCAGGATAAACCTGTTTCCTGAAACAGTCTGGGGATCCATAGGCCCTACAATGTCGCTGCCCACTCGCTCAAAGTGTGTGCCAATAACAGGCAAGGGATTATGGGGGGCTTTCAGCCTCTGCCCTTTCTTCCCACTGGTCTGGCAGGTTGCACAAGTCCTTCGGAATGCATCTGAGGAATTATTGTTCCTAGGCTGAATAAAAGTGGGGGACAAGCCTTGCAAAGATCTTGTCTTGGTCCAGGTTTCATGCCAGGGGGATTTCATGAGCCAGCTCCAGTAAGAAGCCCCTTTTGCATTGGGGGACCACCAGGGCCTTTGCTGTCCCATGCACAGTAGCCTTAGACCCACTGTAAAGGAGGTTGTCCTCCCAGTAAATGTGATAGCTCCCAGAGGCATCTGGGTACCTAGTGGCAGGATAAACCTGTTGCCTGATACAGTCTTGGGATCCATGGACCCTACAGTGTCACTGCCCACTCGCTCAAAGTGTGTGCCAATAACAGGGAAGGGATTATGGGGGGCTTTCAGCCTCTGCCCTTTCTCCCCACTGGTATGGCAGGTTGCACAAGTCTTTCGGAATGCATCTGAGGAATTATTGTTCCCAGGCCAATAAAAGTGGGGGACAAGCCTTGCAAAGGTCTTGTCTTGGCCCAGGTTTACTGCCAGGGAAACTTCATGAGCCAGCTCAAGTAAGAAGGCCATTTTGCATTGGGGGACCACCAGGGCCTTTGCTGTCCGATGCACAGTAGCCTTAGACCCACTGTAAAGGAGGTTGTCCTCCCAGTAAATGTGATAGCTCCCAGAGGCATCTGGGTACCTAGTGGCAGGATAAACCTGTTGCCTGATACAGTCTGGGGATCCATGGACCCTACAATGTCGCTGCCCACTCGCTCAAAGTGTGTGCCAATAACAGGGAAGGGATTATGGGGGGCTTTCAGCCTCTGCCCTTTCTTCCCACTGGTATGGCAGGTTGCACAAGTCTTTCGGAATGCATCTGAGGAATTATTGTTCCCAGGCCAATAAAAGTGGGGGACAAGCCTTGCAAAGGTCTTGTCTTGGCCCAGGTTTCCTGCCAGGGGAATTTCATGAGCCAGCTCCAGTAAGAAGGCCCTTTTGCATTGGGGGACCACCAGGGCCTTTGCTGTCCCATGCACAGTAGCCTTAGGCCCACTGTAAAGGAGGTTGTCCTCCCAGTAAATGTGATAGCTCCCAGAGACATCACCTGCTGCTTGGGCTTCAGCCTGTTTCCTCATGCCCTCAAAGTTTGGAAACTCCCTTTTTTCCCTACAGAACTCCTCCTTGGTGGGCCCTCCTTCCATATGCCATCCAGCAAGTGTGGGCAGGTCACTAAGGGAAGCAATGCCCTCCTCTGTGGACTCCGTGGCGGCCACCACAGGTGCCCCATCCATCTCATTGGGAGTACATTCAGGGGCTGGTTTCCCATGCCCTCTGCCTCTCTCCTTTTTAGTAGCTGGCTGGGCCATTGTTCCAGACTTCATCCCTTTTTGACTCCCATCATGGGCAGCCATTGACCTTGTTGTAGTGCAGATCCAGTCAGGTAACCCCAACATCTCCACATAACCCTCAAGCTCCACATTTGTTTCCAGGTAGTTTGCTCAAGGTCCTTACCAAGCAAACAGTCCACAGGCATGGCAGGGCTTACAGCAACCTTCAGAAGACCTGAACCGCCCGACTCAAATGAAACAAGGGCCACAGAATAGTGGCCCTCTCTGTTGACAGCTACCGCAACCTGGTGGAATGCATTGGTAATTACCTGGTCTGAGGACACCAGCTGACTCCTTACCATAATCATGTTGGCACCTGTATACCTCAGAGTCTCAACACCATTCCCATTGATGGTGACCCATTGCTTATTCTTTGTAGTATTTGAGGCCACATGGATCTTAGGATCCATTTCACTGTCACCCACGGACACTAGGGTAAACCTACTAAACCCCCCCCCCCCCATTAAACAGAACAAACTCCTCCCCCAGCACTTCACTAGCCACCCCTGGAGTCTTTCCTCCAGTGGGAGGTGGTGCCCATTTTTTGACACTTGGGATTCCCTTTGTAGTGTCCATACTCAGAGCACTCATAGTACTTGAGAGTCTTGGCTGCTGGCTTTTGTTAGGCTAGTTTTTCTTCTGGTGGCCAGATTGGGAATGAACTCTGGGCCTAGTAACCCGTCGGCAGATGGGTTACTCTGCCACAAATGTGATGGATAGCTCGTCAGCTGAAGTATAAATCCCATTAACGGACGGGATATTCATCACCGTTGTGATGGAGTAGCCCGTCTGCTGAGATTTAAATCAGGGCCTCTGTCTTTTTATTTACCCTCTGCTTCTTCTGGTGGGAACCCTGACCACCCTTTTGGGAGTCCCCCCAGATACCTTCTTGGGCACTGTGGTGCTGACCCAGATGTCCCCCAGGTTTGAAAGGCTACTGGTGTGGGAGTCACAATCAGTGCTGCAGGCCCACTAGTAGCATTTAAATGATAGGACCTGGCTATATGGTATACCACTGTACAAGAAACATACAAGTAAACTAAATATTCCAATCATTCCTGCTTCCAATGCCCCAACTTGTTACAATAGTGGCACAGGTTAGAATTTTTCAATGTGGCTACTTCAATTCTAGTACTTGGATCAATAGGAATACCCTGAACACTACCTTGGGACTGAAACCCACCTCCACCTTGCATAGCAGGAGCTTCCAGCGGGTACACTCCCTGCATAGGGGGTGCTTTCCCAACAAATGGAGGACCTTCACTTCGCCCTTTGAGCAGCTTTCATCTGTGCTACAATGAGTTTGTCCTTTAATGTTTTCTGCCTCATGTCAGTCTCATCAATGCAATACTTACCGTATCGCTAGATCTCATCAGCCGACTTATTCTACCAGCAAATCAAATGTTGCTGAATCATCATGCTAATTTCAGGTCTCAATCCTGTCACAAACCAAGACACAAAATGTCCCATGTTCTTAGGCTCCAACATTTCTATCCCACTATTCTGTTTGAACGTCTGCAACAGTCTCTCATAATATGCATGAATTGTCTCTTTAGGTTCCTGAGTAGTACGGTCAATCTTGACCCAGTCAATATCTTGGGGTGACACTTTAAACTTCAACCACAACATCACCTGCTTATACTTCCTCATTACTATGGGTGATGGACCATGAGTCAAAGGATCCCTCACTGGTTCTCTCTCTGGCCATTCTGTAGCTATCTTACATGCTGTCCATAAATCACTTCGAACCACAATATCAAACATAGGGGCATATTCTCAAGGAGCTACCGCCGAGTTATCGGCACTTTAACGCATCCAAAGTCGCGCTAAATTTATCGCCCCATTCACAAGCTGGTGCTAGCAGCCCATAACACCAGTTTCCCTGCGAAAGCAGTCGCAAAAAACATTGCCACAGATGACCCGGCAACTAACGCTAATGAGATGCAGAGTAGGCGTTCCCGAGCAAAAAGCCGCGACAACACCACAACGCAACATTCTCAACGACCAGCCACATCTGCGATAGGAACACAAAACAGGCGATACGGTGCATTACGAGCAGGAAATTAACACCTGCTCTGACCTGGTTCAAAGTCGGACGTCAACCTGCACAAGAAAAGGGAGCCCAGCCCACAGCCACACCTGAAGAACAACAGATGCCATGGAGCCACTCACCATGCACCCCAGAGGGCAACAACACCCACCGCCACCACCTCCAGGACCGCCACCCCCCCAACGGACCCCCCCCCCGGATCACCACAGAGGCAGCGCAGACAAAGACAGCGGACCTTCAGGAAATGCACCAGCCCCACAGACCTAACACCAGACAATGCCAATGCCCACTATAGGCCCAAAAGGACAACCATCCTCCGCATCCTGAACATCATTGCCCACAGGCTGACGGTACCAACACAGCTGACAACCAACATCCCTCCGCAGTCAAAGCTGCTGGCTGTGCTGCACCTGTTGGCCTCTGGTACCCTCCAAAACAACAACCGCCCGAGTCGGAGGAGTCTCACAACCAGCCCCATCCAAGTTCCTCACACCTGTCCCGGATGCCCTCACCAGCTCGGGACCCCAGCACCCATACGTCCCCCACAATGCGCAGGAACAGCTGGAGACCAAGCAAGGACTATACGCCATAGCTGGAGCCCTGCACGTGTCGGGGGCAATCCACTGCACACTTGTCCCACTTGTGCCCCCTGCCAACACCGCACACAATACCCCAACAGAAAGCACATGCATCCCATCAACGTGCAGGCAATAGTGGACCACAGGGGACTCCTCACCAATATCATGGCCAACTACCCAGGCAGTGTGTGTGTTCCCTTCATCTTCCGACAGTCCAACATCAACCAGCGCTTCCAGGATGGCACCCATGGGAATGCACTGCCCGTTGGCAAGTACCAAATGAACACCACACACCTCAACCCCACAATCATGCAACTCACAACTCTGGCACTGCACATGTCACAAAACCACATACAACATGCCAAACAACATGCCCCCCCACCAGACACGACAGCACAACTTACTGTGGCAACCTTGGTCAGCCATGTACATGAGCCATCGACGGCATGGCACCTCAGCCACACAATACTGGAATGTGGGGAGAGGTGGGAACCAGGCATGTGCGAAGGAGGCAAGTGACCCATGAATGAGTATGTACACAATGCCAAGTGTGGCGGAGATGTGCTGGATAGACTGCAGTATGCAGACCACAGACACAGCCATGTCTACATGCACTACTGGTGTTTGGAGTGTCGTGGACAGTGGATGCAACCATGTCACCCCAGCCAGTGGGGAAGATCGCGGAAATGTAGCTTGTGACGTCCCCCCCGTAAGCATGTGCAGAGTGGGCTGGCCCGGCGTACGCCAGGCCAGCGCAGGGGTGTGAATAAAAAGCATGTAGCACTGGGCGTGGTTCTCTACCGGAATGCCCAACGCGTCTGCCAGGGCAGCGCCACCCACCCTGCCACGAGGCCGACACCATCGCCGTGAGCGGTGTGGCCTGCGATCCTGTGCGCCTGCTGCACCCCGGGCCGCTGGTCCCCGAAGCCGTCATGCCCGCCCCTGCGCAGCCAGGCCTCACTGCTCACCTGCCGACACCGGCGTGTGTCAAAGAGGGCCCACCACGTGCCAGCGCAAGCTCCAAGTCCGAGGCCCGCGACCTTCGCAGCCTCCTCAGACCATCACGGCCTCCGCGACACAGGCCCGCTTTACTCCTTTTTCGTTGACGTACACCACCGCTGCCTCCGGCCTACACTACGCTTAAGTAGGTCACATATTTGGAACTGAGTCTTGATTATGCTATGGTAGAGTACACACTTTATGGCGGAGTTTATATCACTATACTCCCTTCGATGTAGTGACACAAAGTATGTGCATGGCATCCCAACCACACGTGTCTGTGGGCCCTTGATGACTACGCCTTCGGACTACACTGCGGTCCTGCAGGCCCCACACAAATCCATGCCAGTCCGTACCAGGCAGGACACGGCATCGTCGCTGGCCAAACACCCGCTCAGCTCTGTCGCTACTGCCTCAGTCAACTACGAGTCATCCCCACATGCCATTTCAACGCCGCGTGTCAGTGTTCCAGGAGGAGCTTGCTGAACAGTGCTTGGCCCGCATTGGCCGCTGCCTCCGGACTACACATTGGGCGAGTAGTGCACACATTGGGAACTCAGTCGTGATTCATTTATGGCAGACCTGATATCATTGTACTGGCCTTGTCGCAGACTATATCCCCTGTCAGCTCCGGTGCCACTAAGTCTGTTCCCCGACAACCATGGACACTTTCTTCTTGAGATTTGTTGGCGACTGAGTCCATGGACTGGGGGTTGTCTTCATCATCATGTCGGTGATACTGACTATGTGGCCAAAACGGGGCTGTAGCATTCCACTCCTCCATTTGCCGCTTCCGGTCGGCTCCTGCCCTCTGCATCATGCCCTGGAGGACACGTTCCACTGTCCCCCGCAAACCTCCGCTACATTCACCTTCGACATCGACGAGGACCCGCTCACCTCGCGTGGCCCTATCTCACTGCACCGCAAGTCACCGTCCCGTGGCGGTGTGCCTGTGCCGGCCGCAGTGCATCCGTGGCCACTGACTCTGTGCAGCTCAAACCATGGCCCCAGTCTGATGGCATGTTGGATGGCCTCTGGGTCGATGGTCTGGGGGTCATCAATGCCATGTGTCTGGCCCTGCGCTGTCCGCTGCCTCCGGCCTCAACTGAGGTCCACCTTGGCTCACACATCACATCGAGTCCTGACCTGCCCGGACGTCGCATCACCGCAGGATGCTCACGCCACCACCGCCAGGACCGACTCCAAACGACAGGTGCCAGAGTCGGAGGTGTCTTACTGCCAGACTGTCAGAGTTGCTCACACCTGTCATGGGGGCCATCATCAGCTTGATACCCTGCTCAGCTCTTCAGGTGCCACTAACTCAGTGCACCACAAATCAAGGAACATTCTGCTTGCATGTTGGGTGAACACTGTACTCCCTCCAGCTATCACCATGATGCTTCACAGTTGTTTCTGTTGTGCTGGTGTTTTATGTTTCAGCTTCAATTGTGATCACTGTTAAAGTTGTTGCCAGCACCAACGTCTCCATGAGGGCTGGCTTACACTCACCCCACACACATCCAGCACATGCGTCACTGTACATGTGACCATGCCAATAAAGGTGTCGAGCGCACGTTCCCGTGGCCAGTTCAACGAACTATCTGTGTGTGTCCGTGTGCTCATTATGTATGCATTTGTGCCCCGGGCACTACAACATTACATTGTGCCATGTACAAAGGACGCAGCCATGTCACCGCAGGCAGCGGTGGGACATTGCACATGTAGCTTTGTCGTCCCCCACTCAATACGTAAAAGGAGTGAACTGGGCCGGCGTACGCCAGTCTGGCGTGGGAGTGTGGATGATCATCCCGTGGCTCTGGGTGTGGTTCAGTACTGGAAATGTGCAAAGGCATGTGTCTCTGTCGCAGTGTGGGTCTCCATTGGGGAGTGTTGGTGGGCCCTGATGGGACTTGGACACCCACGTATGTGATCTGGTTCGGCTTCCATGGGGTAGTGGCCCACCCGCACATGTTTGGCCACCCCCTTCTGGCAGTCTGACACCTGGCCTTGGAATGCGATGTGTGCTTGGGTGGGCTGCTGGGAGCCAGCCGGGGTGGTGGGTGCGTCCAGCTGTGTTTTCTGTGCAGGGGGTGGGGTGTCCTCGATGCAGCGGTGCTGCCCTGCTCCTGGAGGTCGATTGCCTTAGATGTCCATGGACTGTTGTGGGGCATAGGTGTCGGAAGTGTGGTGGTCCTCTTCAGCATCACTGTAGAGTTGTCTGGTCTGTTCTGCTGGGGGTGTTGTTTGTCCCTCTGCAATGTGGGGGGAGATGCTTGTTGACATTGTGTTGGCATGTATGTTGCCGCATTGTTCACCTTTACATTCAGACTTCATGACCATGTACATTGTGACTGTTTGGGAGGGGCGGACTATTTGATGCGGGACAGTGGACATTTGGACTACATGACGTAGGTGAGGTTGTACACGTACCTTTCCATCTCACAGTTTCCTGCTAAGTCAAATGTGATTGGCCATTTTCTACGCACAGGCGGACCCAGTTGTGTCCTCTGTTCTGCAGTGTAGGTGTTGGGCTGTGTACCACATTGTCGTCCATGTGGGTGTGTTGTAATTGCTATGTGTGTGTGCTACTTTGTGTGGGAGTCGCACCAGCAGCTGTGATTTTGCTGCCCCTTTTCCCTTGGAGGCGGTGTGCCTTTGGCTTTTGTGCTTTTGCGGTGCTGTGATGTTTGCGACTTGGGTCATTTGTGCTATTGGACGGTTTTTGTACTCTTGTGCATTGTTTGTCTGCAGATGTGTTGTTGACGTCAGTGGTTGTTTGTGCAGGTGGATGTGTCAGAGTGTGACCTGCTCATTTCCGGATGTGGTCCACACTCAGCCACCTCAGTCTCGTGGCGTGCACAGTGTCATGGTGATTGTACTCCAGCCATGCTGCTGGTCATGTGGTGTCACTTGCATTGTCAGTGTGGCTCTCACATACGGATCTTTGCTGTGTTTCGCACGGGTGCATGTGTGTGTTGTGTAATTGGTGTTGTGTGGGGTGGGGCCCCTTTGGGCACATGGTGAACGGGGGCCTACTTGATGTTTGTATGTGTGCTGCAGTGTGCCACGGGGATCAGGGACATGACCCAGGGTTATTGTGGGTGTGCGGTGTGCTACACGTCATTTTGCATGTGTGCCATTGTGCCCGTCCCCACAGTCCCTGTTCATTACTCACCCTGTTGCTGTTGTGTCAGGTCATGTCGAGCAGTGTCCGGACTCCCGACTCCTTGCACCGTCTCCACACTGATGACTGTGGGCGCCATTTGCTCCAGCTCCTCCTGTGGCGCAGGACTCCCACCTCCATTCGCCGTTGCTGCCTTCCTGTTGGCAGCGGGTTTCTGCTTGGTTTGGCTTTTGATATCGTGCCAGTGCATCTTGGCCTCCTGGGCACTCCGACTGCATTCACGATGGGATGCCATTTTTCCGTCTGTATTGCCAATGACACAGTGGTGGTGACGGACAGTTGTTGGTGGTGCTCTGTCACCTCCATGACGACGATCGGGTTTTCCTGCGGACTGTACCCCGTCTTCCTCTTCCTCTTCTCCTTGGCCTTCCCCGCCCCCGAGGTTCATTGCTGGTGGTCTGTGGGGCTTGTGGGGTTCGCGTTGACCTGGGCACTCGTTCCGGGTGCATCCATGTTGCTGCGCAGTTTGATTTATTCATGGTGTGTTATTCTTGTTCAGCTTTTATGTTGCATTTTCACGCCAGACGCGTGGGGATTGCAGGCCTATTGCTGGTTGTCGCTGTTTTTTTCTTCGTGGTTGGCCTCATCGCAACTTTATTCGCGTTGGTGTTTCGCATTTTTTCGGCGTCGCGTTGTTTTTAACGCGTCATTTGACGCGTTATCGTGGGACTATCGCATGGTGACGCCAGGTTGAGAATGCTACGTTAACACAGCGTTGTTTTCCTGCGATGGACTGCGATGTGAGAAGTTGCGTTAAGCTAAACTTGCGGTGGTTATCACACGTTCTTGTGAATATGCCCCAGAGTATTCAAATCAGTCCACAGAACCTTCAGAATTTTCACGAACAGCTCAACTTGTTTGTACCATTTCACAGGATTTTCTCTTAACCTAGGGAAATCATTGGTGAATGATGCAAGATCACTCGTACTCCAAGGTACATGAACATAACCTCTGCTATGTACCTCTTGTAAAGGTAGAATTGTAGTTCCCGCCAGAGCCAGCTTTAGGGCGGTGCGACCGGTGCCACCGCACCGGGTGCTGACTATGGGTGAGCTTAGCAAAACCAAAGGGGATGATGGACGGAGTGTTGAACATTGCAATTGCAATGTGATGCCCTGAAACCGGTCCCAGGATGCTTGTTTCCGGTCCAGGGAGGACCTGGCTTGGCAGTTCGGGCTGGACTGTTCCCACAAGGAACAGGGTCAAGACTGATTTGCATATGGCTGGGTCCAAACTGGGGTGGTGTGGTGAGCAAAAGAATGATGGATTTAACCCAGATCCTTGTGACTGGGGGTGAATGTTTGCATTGTCCAGCATTCCGTCCATCAATTGTTTCTTTTGACTATGGGTGAGGGCACCCTGTTTGCAAGTATATTATGGTTTTAAAAGCACCTGCTGCCCTGTTCCTTGCCTCCAGCAATTTCTAGGCAACAATAAAAATGTCAAGATAACTCCAGTGATTAATGTTCTTCCTGGAGAGAGATTGAGTTTTGTCTAGTGGAAGTTTTGACTCATCATAAGGTAGAGCAGGGGGTTAATATGCCTGCTGCAAAGAACTTGTACCATGCAGATCAGAAAGTGCATATAATGTGAATAGGTCAGTGGGTTACTGCTTTTGTCAGAGAGATCCTTATGTTACTTTCAGTTTATAACTTAACATCCTTATATAGAACAGTGAGCTATGAACTGTGATCACATAGCTGCATGCAAACTGCAAGGCGTAGTTTAGAGCTTATGAATTTTTTCCCAGTCTTTCATTATCCAAATTTAGCAAAAA